>CM074183.1:6162417-6559721 GCA_037179385.1 Holothuria scabra
GCCAACCCACACACCAAATATGAGATTAGTCACACTTACCCTTCTTGAGATATCGTGTTTACAAGCCAAAGCATCACATACACACACACACACACACACACACACACACGACATCACCACCCCATAGATTCCTTGCCTGCCTTCGGCAAGGAATCAATGGCCACAACAAGAAGGCTCCAATGTAAGCCCTCTGGCTTCCCTACAACCAGCTACTTTTATGAAAATTCTGCAATTAGGAACTAGCCAACTTGGTCCTATACTTAATTAGCAGTCAACAACTTGTAATCTTGGAGCTTCAACCATTAAAAACTACCCAGGCGATTACTTATGTCCATTTCAATGCATGGTTAAAGCATATTTACAATATTTCCAACAATACTGTCAGTCTCTTTCCGTCAAGCCACAGTTCGCAGCTTGACATATTATTTTACTGAATCTGCAGTGTTGAGTGCATAGGGCAATAGCATTGCTACTTATCAGCCAATAATGTTCACAAGAAGTTCAGTACAGAGGGTATTGCATGTGACACTGCATTGTTGCAGTGTCACTAACAGGGATACACAAAACCAGAGGTGAGACTACTCTTAATTTCTCTCTTAAAATCTCTCTACTACTACTCTTATTTACTCTAAACATCTCTAAAAGTACTTGCAGCAATAGTCTCACACTGCCTTGATGACTTCAAATCCCTTTTAATATTCCCCCAGGTCTTCTCGAAAGCTACATTATGTAAAATACTACCTTTCATGCTCTATAATCATGACCTTTAATCTGTGACCAAGAAAATAGTCTTCAAGGAGAAAAAAGGCATTATCCTTATTGCTAACCTCATCATGACCTTTAATTTGTGACCAAGAAAAGTCTTCGAGGAGAAAAAAAGGCATTATCCTTATTGCTAACCTCACTATAGAGGTTATTAATATCCGCAAACTTACTTATACAAGATGTGAGAAAGCAATCAATATCATTGACAAAAATAAAGAAAAGAAGTGGGCCAAGTACTGAACTGGTGAATAGTGACTTCTTTCCAGGGAGAGAAATTACCATTGACTACATTGACGATGTAGATTAACCATGACTCTATTAAATAGAGCTTTATCAAAGGGTTTTGTTAAATGCAAGTAAATCATATCAATACTGTTGTAATCAGTATCAAGATGCGAAGAGACATCTTCGAGAAAGCTCAATAAATTTGTATCACAAGATCTACTTGGCAGGAAACCATGCTGAGACACAGTGGTGTATGCAGGATTTCAAAGATGGGAGAAGGTGGAGGGGGGGGAACCTGTGATTCCCCTGACTGGAACAGATTTTGATGACCTTTTTTTTCTTTTTTTTTTTGGCAACCGACTCACATCTGCATACTTGTGCTGATGTGCACTTAAGGTTTGAATGCTCAATGTGTCTGTTCACACTTTTCCTCTTCCTCGAACCCGTAAATCCCCTGACTGAGTGAATTTCCCCCCACTGACTTCCGAGATGGGGGGGGGACCTCTTCCCCCCTCCCACCCATTAAACACCCTACTGTTACTACAGATTAGACAAGCCTAGAAGATGTTGAAGTAAACAGTCCTTACCATTAAAGATCCCATATTAACTTTGCACATGACACTGGTGAAACTCTTTCACTGGAAATCAGTTTCAATCCCTTTTTTTGAGAAGTGGAATAACATTTGCTACCCAATGATCAGGGGGGAGGGAACAGAGGTTGAATCCAGACATTTCTGGAAAACAATGGGAAGAGGAACTGACAGGAACTCTTGAGCATTCATGTAAAATGGCCAGATGGATACCATATGGCTTTAAAGAGGCAATATTAGAGTTCGTTTTTAAAAACTTTTTCACAGCTTTAATTCTCCCCCCCCCCCCTTTATGTGCAGTGACTGAAAACTGACAAAAAAATAATCTGTGATCACGGTTTAATGCTGTGATATATTACAGTGAAGTGGAGGCCGTCAAGTCTTCCATCTGTGTGGACTTTTTTACCCGAAAAATATTCTGAAATTTTTATTCAACAGTAATTAACACAAAATTAACATTCTTCCTAACCTGGAAGACCTCTTAATTTTTTTATATTCTGGTAAACAATCAGTTCAGGAGGAAATTAGGGTGCTGGAACAAATAGTTCCAGATCCCATCTGCTATAAATGGATGATCTTTGTGCTGGTATGGAAAAAAGAAATAAATCATTGATCCTCTGCAATCAACAACTTTTGAGCTGTAATTATTTCTTTTCCTGCATTCATCCTTGTAGCTAAACCTATGGCCATGGCCTAGATCCCTGACCAAGGCCTTCACAGTCTAAGTGATTGGCAACACGATTAACAGTTTTCATGCTTGGCATATCATGTTTCAACTTTCCCAAACAGACTCATTCACAGTTACGTCAAAGGTTGGCACTGCATTTGGTTTCGTGAGTGCAGTGATGGATGATTGCGAGAAGAATGTGGACAAATTAGAATCTACAATTTATTGTGATCAAATGTACATGTACGCATCAACTGTTGACAAGCTGCCATGACATCATTTGTTTGATCGAGTCTATTGGCCCATGGTTAACTCAAAATTCTGTAAAAAAATCCTTACCTTTGCAGAATGTTACTTTCAGATTCTTCAGGATCCCTGGTAAATCCTGGAAAGATATATTAAATATGATATATTATCTCTTTGATTCGGTAGCTTTCAGACATACTGCAGTGAATAATATCAGCCATGCAGGCTAATCTGTTTCAGCCACCCCTGCTCCTTCCCAACTCCCTGAATCTAAAGGCTTTCCCAATAGGTTCCTCTATTAAAATACAGCATTCACCCTTTTATCAACTCTACAAAATTCAATGTTGACAAGTTTAATAACCCAAGATTTGATGTTCCCAGTTTTATATTATGTTTATGATTTGTGATGATTTCCATGTTCATTGTTCCTACAGGGCCTGATGTTCTAAGTAATGTTGATGTTCCCAAGAGTCAATTTTTTGCTTAAAGTGCACCTTAAAGGCATGTTCTGGTGGCTTTTCTTCTCTGTCTTGTAAGAAAAACAAAAATATTCCACACCATGTCCTTCAAACCCTACCACAATACCATTTTCTTAACTCCAGATATCTCACTTTGCAAGATTGATTAGTTTTGTTTAAAAATACCTCTGCTTTTCAACAAAGCCACAGAAAGTTATGTAATGTGGGCACATTGCTTCAAATTCCTTTTGTTTTTCCTTATAATTAAACATCCTGTTTGTCCTTGAAATTTGATACTGTTGGAATGTTTGAATACCTTTTCCTGTAGATCTAGCATTACCCTTCACCATATGTAGAGCAAAACCAACAACGTTGCTTAATATTGTCTGCAGCAGCATTATAATTATAAATAAATTGAATGCAATGTCCAATTAATGTGCCACGATGACATCACAGATTTCCCATGATGCATCAAATCCCAAGAAAAAATTGCAATACTTTAAAAATTTGTATCTTCTGAATGCTATACGCTATTGAAATGCAGTTTTCACCTTCTGAAAGAGAAAATTTTTCTGCTAATTTTGAAGTTAACAAATTTTGTCTCCAGAATATGCCTTCAAGTCTAAAACATGAAAATATAAAAAAAAAGAGCATGAAATATTGATTCAAGTTAGTTAGTTAGACAGAGTTTTACGGCCCATTTTCCAACCTTTTGGTTGAAGTCGAGCCGGCCATGGCCTTTTTTCCAGTTGTGGCTCACTGGTTTGTTTTCCCTATTCCATTGCTTATGCAAAGCATCACGCACAACGGCAGGATTCAAAGTCTAATTTCCATCTCCATAGGACATTCCTGAGCTAAGATGTAAAATTCTGAAGTTTATTCACGCAATTAAAAATGATACATTGCACAAAGATTTGCAGTTCTTTGTTTAGTTCCTGTGACAGCACCCCTTCCTCTGAACCAATGAAAGAGAGTTTTCTAACAAAATGGACTCAAAACAAGTTTTCAGTGGTTTAAAGACATTTAATCATCATCCCAAATTACATTTTGGCTAGTAGGTGGAAAAATTTCTCAACTGATTCTGCTCTTTGATTGACATCAGATTTCCTGGATGTAGAATGAGTAGCTCATAGTATACAGCATGCACACAGGGAGTGTTTTGATTACACATGGGTCCTTGTATATTGTAGCTACCAGGATATGCCTTCAAGCAATTATTAATTAGGATAATGTTTGTAAAGGGGGCATTTAAGACAGTCTATGGGTTAGTTAGTTAATTAGGTGGAGTTTTACAGCCTAGTTTCCAACCAACTGGTTTAATTCAAGCTGGCCACAGCCTCTTTTCTAGTTGTGGCTTACTGGCTTGTTTTCCCTCCTCCATTGTTAATGCTAAGCACCAGGCGCAATAGACAGTCTATGAGAGTGACTAGATATAGTTTGGAAGACCTGAAACTGTTTGGAGTGATGAGTACCAACTGCCTTTAAGTACACCCACCCCCAGGCCCTGCCACACACCCTTTGACTTACCTCATAGTTCGTGTCTGATATTAGTATTTCGTGGCCTGTGGTTCTCTCAATGTTGTTATCATGTGATACTACCACCTGACCATCCTTGGTCAACTGACAGTCCAACTCCAGCATGTCCATGCCCTGATCTATGGCACTGGAAGAAATACAATACTCAGTAAGCTCAAATGTCCAGCTAAACAAAAAATAGACACTCCACTGTGCCTACATTATTTTTGGGCAAGTCAGATCTCCTGACCAAAAAACAAACTACTGTACATACAATCAAACAACCAATTCAAAGTAGGAAATTGAGTGCATTTGCCCTTTTTACATACATTTTCTGGGTATAACAACAGCCCAATTTCTGGGACTTTCATTTTTGTTACTCCTCCATTTAACTAGTTGAACATTCAGATGAAATCTTCCTAGCCATTTGATCACAACATTGTACCAAAGAGCCAAGAGTTGACTCCTTGCTGGTGAAGAAGTACAACATTGTGTAAAAAAACTTGTAGGATGAGTGAAATGTTCTGCAGAATTTCATAAAACTGCTTTTGCAGGCCCCAAGTGATCTTTGCTTTCCACCTAAAGGCTATGGTTCATCCAGTCACTTAATATGAAACCCCTGTTTTCCACTAGCTCCATTCAGTGAACATACCAATAACAGATGCTGCATGGATGGCTACAACAAATCAGTTTTCCCATTCATACTATTAATATTGGTGACTTTGAAACATGTGAGTGTTTATCTCATTGTTGCTAAGCATTTCTCATTGTTTCCAGTACTTTTAATGAGCATTCTCAAAAATTCCCCATGGTCTTACTCATTTTACAGATCTGGAAAACCAAGACAAGGAGTGAAATGTACTAAAAGAAAGGCCTATCACAGATTTTATCACAATTATTTTAAACACCACTCCTCTCCTACAGTATACATGCCCAGAGTGCACACATTTACTGACCAGGGCATGTGCTTCCCCTTTAACTCACCCTTCTACCACTTGTGCATGCATTACATAGAGAAGTAAATAACATGCTGCTTGGATGGCCGCAACAAATCAGTTTTCCCATTTATAAAATTTCTGATGAAATCACACCATGTGAGTGGATATTTTATCATTACTAAGCATTTTTCATTGTTTCCAGGTTTTTAATGAGCATTTCTGAAAAATTCCCCAGGGTTTTAAAGGGTCAATCAGAGTTTGACAGCAAACGTTAATCTTTTGTTTCAGCACATTGTTTTTCCCTTTATGAACTGATTATCAGTGTTGTAATGACTCTGTCTAAGACACAAGTCAAGTCTGACTCCTGTCAAGATTTAAAAAACTTGACACTGGCTCGAGTCTTAAACAGACAGGACTTTACTTGACTTGAGTCATCACTTGCCAAAGATTTGACTTGAGTCACCATTTAATCAAGTTCCAAAGACTCATCATGATTCAAGTCACCAAACCAGGACTTGAGTTTTGCATTTTCCAGTTGTGCTAAAAATCACACTCCTCAGGAAATTTAGGAGTGTCGTAGGTGTGTTGTTTTTATTAAACTTTCATGTTATTAAATGAGTTCTGAGTTCCAATTCTTCATCTAAGTGTGCAAAAATCTGCACTCCTCACAGAGATTTCAGGGGAGTGGAGGTGAAGGATCACACTCATACACCTTAAAATTGAAGACCTGCAAAACTTAAAAGACTCGATTTGATTCAAGTCTTTGCCCAAAGTGACTCCAGTTGACTTTAGTCATCTTTATGGACTCGAGTCATGCCCAACAGTCTGAAACAACAGAAACGTCTTTTTCACCACCAGTTCAAAGCAACAGCTTTCATCACAGAGTTCCATATCTGTATGGCACAGAGAGTGCAATATGGTACTGTACATGCCTATTCATACATTCCTGTTTTAAATTTTGAAATTTTCACCTACTGTATATTATGGCAGGTTTACCCTGATGACGAGTGACAATTGGTCCACGTGAAGTGTGTCTAATAAATGCATCTCCCTAGTCCATTAGGTAAGTAAGTGGGCATGCTGACTCCTACTAAATATGTCTGCTACATTATGCTGTTGCTGTCAACTGATTAGGCCAAGTGTGAACATTCACAATGGCACAAGGGAAGTTAGCAGTGTGGAATTTGCTCTAAATGACTCACGGTGACTTAAACCTTAGCTACTGTACGACTTAAACTGACTTGACTCAAGCTGACAGAAGACTTGAGATGACTAGACTTGAGAGGTTAAAGACTTAAACACCTACCTTAACTAAAACTAGAACTAGAAGTAACTCAACCCTAACTTAATAGGGACAACTCCACATGACTCTACCAGAATTGCTAAAGACTCGACATGGCTCCACACTAGACATGACTTGAGACTTGATATCAAGTGACTCAATTACAACAGAAATTGAAGAGGTCTTTCAAGTGAGAAGAAACATTAATTCTGCATTAATTGCTGTTGAATGGGAATTCTGTAATTTTGTTCGGTTAACAAAATTTCACACAGATGCAAAACTGGACAGCCTCATCCAGTGAACCAGTGACCAATCATAATGTCAGACCATGATGACAGATCATCTTTTGATAGTTTTACCTCAATGTGGGATTGTGGTGCAGGATTAAAGTCATGAAAAACTTGTACAAGCAAACTATGATTGTCCTTTAAGTATTGCCCTGGGGAATTTTAGAGAAATGCCCGTTAGAAAGGCTGAAAGCAATGCAGCATGTATGCAACTGTACATATTGCATGCATACCACTGAGTGTGGTGAGAGGAGGTGATTACATGTCCTGGTTAGTAACTTTGTGCACTCTGGCTGCACCTTCAGGAGGGGAGAAGGAAAAAAATAATTGTATGTGATGAAGTTTATGAAAGCCCTTTATTGTAGTGCACAGTTAGTAATAGATGAGGTCTAAGAACACACCAATACTAATGTGTTATATATAGTGTCCACACGGTTTCAGATACGGTTCAAGTCTTTCCTATAGATACCAAATGACAGATGTCAGTCATTTCTATCTTGAGAAATCATGTTAACGAGCCATTTTCAAAGTTTTGCAGTTTTACAGCATTCACCTCAGAGAACCTTTGACTGACACCAAAAACTTTAAACAGGGAGCAATTTGTTTTTGAAATTTTGATAAGCAGTTTTGCTACTCATTATTCAAAATTGATTAACAATCCCCCAAAAATGATTAGCAACTTTTTATATCATTTCCTAGCTGTATATTTTTACAGCAGCTTGTAAAAACTACAGAATCCAAGAGTGAAGGGTAGGTATGATATTACAGGTAATGTAACATCATGCTTTATGCGTCCATATGACCTGTATCACGTATGCAGTACAGTATAACTACACTCAGGCCAAAAGCTTCCCTTAGATGTGTCCAAGGCAATTTCTGTGCAGCAGCTCTTGACGACATTTTATGGGATCTCCTCAAAATTTTTCTAAACTTCTTGCTTTGCTTCCTTTCGTTTGAAAATGTTTGTTTGTCAATTCAAAGACCAAAATAAAGCCATGAAAATAAATTGTCTATGACACTTCATTAATAGCAATGTAATTCCCTCATTGGATTGGTTTGTACCTAATCTTAGAAAGCCTAATTCTCTTTATCCCATTCATATTCCTAGCTGCTAAGTGTCATTTTAGAACAGGAGCAGTGGTATGACATACAGACATATGAAAGCAACCAATCAGAGAACAAAGGCCATCTTTTATTGACATTCATCAGATGCAACCATCCTTTATCCTCTTCATCATCACTGTCCAAATTGTCACTAGGGGGTTCTTCCTTTTTCGCTGATTTCCCTTACCTAAAATTGGGCCACCAATTGCTTGTAACGACATACTGACTACCAATTAGTCTACCCAAACCCATTATATTTTATGAATCAAAGCTCCATCTCCTACCATGTACAACCAAGCAGGGTAACTGCCGGTGTGAGGAATCAAGCTAATCCAATAGGACAGAGATTCACCCCAAAATGTCCAAAACATTTCACCTAATTTAACCTAATATAGATGAAAAAAGAGGTCATCAGTTTTAAAACTGGGTGCTTTTACACTTGATCCGGGCGATCATACCCGGATCAAGTGTAAAAGCACCCACAGTATCAAAATTATTAAGAGTGGCCTTGCCAAAATGAACTACTGTACAACAACTTCTGTTGCTGTCTTTACTCAGTTTCACCGCCAATCATAGAAAAGCTTCAAATATTCATAAAGCTGACAATAGCATGATGAGAATGTGATAACTCACTGTCTGAAGGCTGTAATTGTGTTCTCCAAATTCTCACCTGCACCTGCAAAGTAAGAAGATTAAAAGTGTTCCAATAAATTACTTTGCATTTGCAATGTTCACAAAAATAAAAAAATTCCAAATAAGAGACCTTCAATGAAGTGACAACACACGATATCATTTTTGGGGAAACCTGCAAACAACAAAGCATGCATAATGTACAGTACTGTAGATATTTCACAGGCATGAAGAAAACTGGGAGGCTCTGCCTCAGGAGAGCATTTTATTAAACAAATCACAGAACTCCCCCCCCCCAAGAAAAAAAAAATTACTTTCATGAAATATGTACAGTGTGTTACTACTATTTAAGATGAAAAATGTGGTGTGACTATACAGTACTGAATTTATTCTCAATACTCACTGTACAGTGGGGTAGTTTAATGAAAATGGGGTAAAGAGGAATAAATTCCTACTCAAATGACAATATTAATTAATGAGAAATTAACCTTTTTGTGACACCCGACAAATTTGTTCACTCAACAATTATGCATGCAAAACTACCCCATATTATCTCTGGTTCAAAATGCACCAATCAAATGATTTGTGTCATGCTGCATCAGACAACAAGAAACACCTCCTTCATGTGTCACACCTTTGTGGCATAGGAATCTGTGTTGACCCAGGAACTGCTGTTTGTCACACTTGATTTTATCCTTTTATCCCATAGAGAAAAGTTTTTTAATTGCAGTTGGGGGGGTAATTAAGTACCTTTGCTTTCAAAACAACAGTATGTAGAACAGAAGGTACAGTACAGTATGTTAAGTGCAACTGCTATTGGTCTTGGCCATACTGTAGCTACAGGACAATGAAAGTTTATCCATGATCCTAATTATAAACAAATTTTCTGCAGAGAGAAGTCCTACAGCTGTATATTCCTGCTGTCCTACCCTGCTATAATGAGAACCAACAACTATTAAACACACATAGTGAGCCAGTAAACAAAACTAAATATTCCAATAAGTGTGAAATTACAACCACCTACCGTAATTGCTCTTCATAAATACTGTAAATATGCAGCAGTCTGAATGTTGTAAAGGGCAAGGTGCCAAGGCTTATTGTTTGATAGTAAGCTTGTTTTAAGAAGAAATTGTTTTTTTTGTGCATATTTTTTGTAATAAATATTAAAATGCTACAGGTTATTGGAAAGGTAAAAAAGACAAAAAAAGGATTATAGTTGCACCTCTAGGTAATTTGAAATTTGCTAAATTAGTGTTAATCTGCATATTCATTGGGATAATTTACATATTAATGGGTAAAATATAAAATCCATGCAAGTTTCCTATATTACTTTGAGAAACTGTCTTTAAAACTTTCAGTGTTTGACCCTCATGACCCCAAATGACTTTGGACCTCCACCAACAACACTTATGCACATGTTCTCACTATGGCAATACTACTGTATTAAATGTACCAAGTTTCAGTCAAGTTCAATTCCTTTGTTGAGTGTACTGTACTGAGATACAATCCTCAACGAAACTAAGAGTAAGACTGCTATCACACTTGGTAAAAGATGCAGAACCTTCCAGAAACAAAGAAATTACAAACATTACATTTTGAGTAGTGCAACAATGACATCACAAATTATTATACAATACTATTTCAGTGAATCAACTTCAACATTTTATATCTCAGCTGAAGAAGGTCATATGAAGATGGGAGCTGAACGGTGCAAGTTCATGTTTTCTGCTGTTTAATATTTTGACTTTCGAACCCCTTTCTGCAACATAAACAACACGATCTGCAATTTTAGACCTTATGCAATGCGGCCCACTGATGCACAGTATAGTGTCACAATCAATTGTACATCCCCCTAAACTTTTACCCCTCCCTGCACCCTGAAGAGTCTGGTTATGCCAAGTGCTGGCAAAGTGAGCAAAGTCAAAATCTAAATTCTCCTTAGATTGGAGTTTTTTATACAGCTCAGTTTCCAACCTATTGGTTCAAGCCGAGCCAGCCACAGCCCTTTTTTCAGTTGCGGCGCAGTACTGGCTTGTTTTCCATACTTCATTGCTTATGCTGAGCTACACGCACAATGCCAGTAGGTTCCATTTTAAGAGTCTTTGGTATGACTCAACCTGGGAATCAAACCCAGGCCTTCCGCATAAGAGGTGGATGCTCTGTAGCTAGACCAAACACTTGGTCTAAACTCTCCTTAGAAGGGAAATAGCAACTGCATACCACTCTAGTTGGTACATGGTAACACTGATGAAAAATAATGACCTCTATGTGTAAAATGCAATACTACCAGCAAGCAGGACTGTGAAATAAATACTTACACTTTATTGGTTGGCTATTATCATGGTGCATTAAACACTGGCTTTCATCTAAAAATGAAATGTCTAGGAGTCGAAACAAACTGAAAATTTGTCCTCATACACAAGCTAGAGGCTATGCAAGGTAGGGCTGTCAATTTTGGATAAATGAGTTAATCGCTTAATGGTATATTTTTTTGATGAATTGATGACAAGTACAAAGGGGTTCCATATGGGAATTCCCCCAAAACTTGGCAACTTTTCTATGTTATAAATAGCAGCCTTACTTCAAATACTAGGCCCACAGATTTAATCACTAAATGCAAATTGCAAAATACCTCATGCATATTTAAAAATTAATTTATGGTTACCTAAACACAGTTCAATAACAATCCTGTTTCGAAAAGTTTGTTCACAAATATCAACATAAACAACTGTAGGAGCAGACAACTTATCATTTACAGTAAAGCTGGAAAGAAAAGTCCTGACTCTCCGCTGGCTTTACCCAGCACTGCATTAGTGTAAGCCTGTATAAACTGTAACATAATGGGTTTTGGTCTAGATCCATTAATTGGAACCATTGTCTATGTAACTTTCTCTCTCTCTCTCTCAAGGCCCAGACGGGTTTTCCTACTGATGGTAACCACAGTAGGGCTGTTAGTTTCCCTTTAATTGCCTGAACTTTTAAACTGTCAAAATAAACGTTCGTTCCCCGTTTAAACGATGTCCAAATATAACCGCCCTTGATTTCCCTTAGAATCTACCGTAAACATGGTGGTATGTACAAGTACTGGCTTTGAGACAATCTTTTTGGCATGCGGCCCTCTAACGGTCACAAAACATCCGGGACATGCGTTCCTTGGGTACCTGCGTACCTGATATGTATTATGTAGTACTGGAAATGCACGGCTGAACACAGCAGCTTTGCTGCTATACCACAGGCAACTAACTGCTGCCACGCAGACTTCTTCACTAGAAAGATTACATACCTGGCCGAGCTAAACTGTAGCTTGCACAACTTTAAGCAGTCAAAATCAGGGCATTAAAATTATATGTACATTAAGGGGCATATTATTACCGAAAGTTCGGCGTTGTAATTGCAGACTTTAGGAATTAGTTTTAAGGAAGATTGAAAGTAAAATCAACATCGCAGATTCGACTTGTAGGCCTAGGCCTATGCATGTAGTTAGGCATTAGGCCTAACATTAGTTATTGTGCAGTGTGCTACACTGACTAGTTACACTACATCGTTTAAAAGTTTGGGCTATGAAAGCGCCATTTAAACGGCCGATCGTTCGTTTATACGTTTAAACCTTTAAACGTGACAGCTTTAAACCACAGCCTTGCACAAAAACCACAATGATTTGTTTCAATCTCCCTCTATTTCTGTTTTTTACTTTTTTGAAAAATATCCATAGTGTGCACAAAATGTTTCTCTATGTCTATGATGTTATATGCTGTGAAAATCCCGATGTTCCTCCAACAGTGTGCAAATCCTGAGGAAGTCTATGAGAGGATCGGGATTTGCCTGCCCAGTCTAAAAAGCCTTATTTTCTTGTGCAAGCAAACCCTCTCATACAGTAGACACACAGTGTAAAATGAGCTGAAATGTTTATTGAGCAGAAAAGTAAACACAGAGGTACTAACTCAGAGACCATCAGTGATTTGCACCTCATGAAAAGTGTACAGTACGACCCTCCAGCCTACTTGTTTTCTACAACCAAGCTCACACAGCTCATGTGCATGTACAGTACTAGGATGTGGATGGCATGCCGTTGTGAAATGCACACTGTATGGCACACTACAGAAACATTTTAGAGCAAGTTCTAGACCGGTGACTTTATTAACTGTATGCCTGTAAGAACGTATACATTTAGATCAGCATTGGATATAAATATTTTACAGTTGCATTGCATATCCTAACGTATGCTGTGTAGGTACTGTACAGCCTCTGCAGCACCCATGTTTTATTGCCTTAGCTAAGTTGCACTTATTGATACTCTATATGCACAAAGTAGCCAACAGCCCTAATTCAAGGTGTTGTGCATGCCTAAAATTCCAGGGAAAATACTACAAAAGACCTTTTTTTAAATAACATCATGAATAACAACATGTGTTGCATCTCTACTGTATACAACACCTTCACTGCAAATTTCCAAAAAATCCACAAAGAGTTGCAGAAAATGAAACCTTTTAAAATAGAGACAGACACTTCTTCTCCCACAGTATCACCTGTACTTGTACACCAGGCTAATCATGAGTCGATTAGGTTTGTTACCAAACTTTGTAACCATAAAAATATGAAAACATCTAAAAAATTAAGGAAACTTGACAGTAATATTTTGTTATATGTCTTCCACATTGTGCTATATTTTGGTGATATGTGGATTGAATAATCTGCAGAAAAAGAATCTTGAAATGCAGGTGGCAGTACAAGTATCAATGCTTATGACATAATCTTGAGTCAATTACTTCATAAAACAAACAGATAAAATCCTATAAATTTCCACATTTAAGGCAAGCTTTTCAAATTATCATACAGAATAATCTTTCTCTACCAGAATTCTTAAAAGAAGAGTTTAAGGTCACAACAGGATTTGGTATGTTAGAGGGTACTCATTCTAAGCATTTTGGTGAAATTTGCACTGAAATCCGATGAGTGGTTCTCAAGATATGAGCATGTAAAGTTGTCACATTTTCAACAAAAAGTGAACTTGAAGCAAACAAATATGACATCACATCCCCACATGCACAGTCTTTTGTTTTTCTTTAAACTTCAGACTTGATTTTCTCCTCAACAACCACACATTATTAAAATATGATTGCATAAGTGGCATGAGAACTTTACAAACTTTGCATCCCCCACAGGGAGGTCCTATTCCTATTAACTTCAAGGTCAACAAAACAGTCTGATGAAACAAAGTGAAACAAAGCATTTCTTGTCAATGTGAGGAAGTGATAAAAGCTCTGCTGCCCTCAAACTCACTTTTGAACACAAATCTACTGACTTCATTTTCTAATATCTCAAGAAATACATGTCCAATTTGAATGAAACTTTCACCACACCGTGTAGATTTGGTTCCTCTTTCACATATGAAAATTAAATTTTTGCTTAAACCTTCCCTTTAATTAGAACTTCATAAACCATATACATGAGTAATTTTTGTGAATTTCTTGTTCATATTTTTGCCGAAACTTGAAAATCTGGCAATGACTAACATTTTTGCTTGAAACATCAAAAGTATAACAAACCAGAAAGCCAAAAGGCTTTATAGTGATTCCTTCCTCCTGAAATGTAAGGCTTTCTTTTATCACATTGACAGAGATCCATAATGTTTTTCAACTGAAAGTGCTCCGTAATGTTCCCACAAAGTATACATGCAAGGCATCCAAGCGTCCTACATTGAGATCCCCCTTGTCCCTTGTGAACCTGAAAGACATTTGACCAGACATCAAAAACTATTGGATCACTTACTCACTATGCACCATCTACATGACAAGTATCAGGACCCTACAAGTTACCTTTCTTGTAACTGTCCAAACAAGCTTGTCAGGCTTTGACACTGCTGACCCCAAATGACCTTTGAACTTTGTGAAAATTAAATGAGATCACCTTCTCAATACAACCAACCTACACACCAAATATAAGCATAGTCACACGAACCATTATTGAGATATTGTGTTTACAAGGTTTTAACCTTTTGACCTCTCATGACCCCAAATGGCCTTTAACCTCCAACAAATAAAAACAATAAGGTTCATCTACTCAATACAACCAACCCAAGCACCAAATATGACATTAATCACACTTACTTTTCTTCAGATCTATACTGTACCACCTTTACAAGCAATTTCTAAGGAATTTACCATTTGACCTCTTGTGACCCCAGGAAAAATGATAGGGATCATCTACTCATTACGACCAACCCACACACCAAATATGAGATTAGCCACACTTACCCTTCTTGAGATATCGTGTTTACAACGAAAGTTTCACATACACACACACGCACACGCACACATACATACACATGCAAGCCATCATGAATGCATGATTTCTCTTTTCATCCATACCAAAAACAAAGGGAAACAAAGCATTCCATGCCAATGTTAGGAAGTGATAAAACTTCTGCTGCCCTCAAGCTCACTTTAGAACACAAATCTCATTTACTGCTATCTTGAGAAATGCATGTTCCATTTGAATGGAGTTTATACCGAAATGTGTAGATTTTTTTTCACATATGAAAATTTAATGTTTGCTTGAACTTCCCCTTTAATGTACCAATTGTATAATTACATTAATACAAACTTTGATCCAGCATGGTCAATCTGATCTACCACCGGTTAAGTTGATGAAAATCAGTCGATCAAAATCAATGGACCTTGGATCTTCAGTCAGTGTTGTGTGCTAACTTGTGCTCCCATTAGATTATGATCTAGATCATCTACAGTGGATACTAATTGTATACTTTCACAACAAACTTTGATCCAGCACGATTGATCTGATCTACCTCAACTAAGTCGATGAAAATTGAAATCTGATCTAATGCTGTATTCAACTAGGAACATAAATGTCAACAGTTGATCTCCTTGAAACCAGGGGCAACTTACCTCCCCTATGGGCAATTAATGAAGCATGCACTCCATTTTTCTTCTTTTTGTGCAGAATGTGAGGGAATCTGAAGAAAACAGCTGATGTGATGGCGTAACCCCCTATTAGGCACAGTGGCACCACTATAGCTGCTGTAGACATTATGATACTGTTGAGTATACAGCCGTATTAAAGTAAATCAGGGGCTGAAAGAAAAGAAAGAACATTTTCAATGGTGTGCATATTTACTTAGCCAATGATGAAAGCAATATTGGAAATCAAGTGACATCACAGCTGTGCTATGAACAATTGATACAAAACAGTTAATCAGATATATTAAAACACCAAAAAATTAAGTAGGGTATTTTCCAGAGTGGTAATCAAGCTCATATTCCTCCATTTCATTTGCACAGTGACTAGAGTCGTGACTTGACTAATTGAGTCTCTAACTGAGTGTACCTGGCTAACTTGTCTTACCACAAAAAAGATTGACTTGGTTGAAAATCCGGAGTTTCCATAAAGTAGGTTAAACTGAAGATGGGGTATTCATTGACTTTCAGGGCTGATTTTCATGCTTGTGCGATTGTGCAGGACAACTAAAATTTCATGCAGACAACCACAAGTTAAAGGTTGGTTGTCCCATGGACAACCATTTTTTTCTCTGACTGAAGAAGTATACTGCTGACTGATCAACCCTTTCAACTTTTTCCATGATACAATATTTCAGACTTCGAGTGTGTTAGTCTCTCAAACATTACATTTTATGAATAATTGTACAAGAACACAATTACTGATTTGCTTTGGACAACCAAATTTTCTTGTGGACAACTAACATTAGTGGAATGGTTGCCCGAAGGACAACCATAAATTTTTCTGAAAATCGAGGCCTGACTTTGCTAATTTGAAGACTGGCAATACAATAAAACCAAGTATACCTGGTATTTCTTAAAGCAGCTCATTGGGTTGGGTCATGAAATTCAACAAATTTTTCCAAAGTTTTCTTCACGTACCAATGACAAATGGTCAAACTTAGATAGTCTCCATATCCTATATACAAATAACTGTTTTTTTAAGTGACAACTTCACAGCTACTGTAAATTTGATTTTCAAAACTTCATGACCAAACACATTTTCAATTAATACACAAAATTATTATCACCAATGGTCAACTTAATTTCCAAAATATCAGTATTACTGCTTCACAGGTGCAGATCAAGGAGTTACAAGGGGTACCGAACCCACCCAACCCTGCTCTTGGCCACCAAAAATTTTGAAAAGCCAATTCTTAACATGGATGACATGAGAGCAGTTATCCTCACAAGTCAAGTGTGTCCTTTCTTCTAACAATAAAATGAACTATAAAGCGTGCATGTGACCTAAAAAGTGCCTAAAAATCCATTTTTTCCATGCACACTGCTAGTTTCATTTTAAAAGCCTTTATTAACATCAGCTTCTAAAACATATTCACATTAATCATTGACCTGATTAGATGAATTGCTTGATTGCAGAGACTAATGGGTTTCGCTTTTGGATGAGCCACAGCCAGGAGATTATTTTTTCCTTGTTTTGTTATTTCCTTGTTTTTTATTTTATTTCCTTACATTTTTTCCCTTATTTCATTTCCTTGTTTTTGAAAATATCTTAAACTAGAGCAGCTATGCTGCAGAATCTGAATACTTTTATGTATGATCAATGTTAATCATGAAACAGTGGAATGATGTATTTAAGTTTTTCATGATGCAACAGAAAAGAGCAAAAATCCATTTGGTGATCTGGTACAGTATCATACATAGAAATGAAACATGACACAAACTTTCCATATAACATAGTCTATAGTACAGGTTAATTAGGCTATTGTGGTGCACTGTTGTCATTCAAATATCTATAGAAGAGATTTATAATATCCTGATACTGTACATTTTTATGCTAAAAATTGAAAATGTTATCAATTAAAACAGAAAAACCAATAATGATATTTTTCTACTAAAATGATCTTTGTAAAGCACACTAACACTAAAAAGCACAAGTAATTATCCAGCTAGATGGAGATCAGTCTTATAAGAAAAAAAAACTTTCTGACCAGTTCCAACAAAACAAGTTTTCCTACTACTACTTTCCTACCTAGTTTTCCTAACATCAACCTCATACCTCTTATAATCTCACTAAAACCTCTTGGTGAAGAGCACAACTTTTGAAGGTCGAGAGCTACTGGCATCCTGTTTGGAAACACAATCAACTGTACATAAACTTCTCCTTTAAAAGATGATGGCTGGGCAAACATCTTAGTCAGACCAGACAAGATCATCTTAACAGTTACAGTACCCTATGCCTGATTTAACAGAGGCTTGAAGCCAAAGACAAAATAGCAGACTAAAACACACACAAGTGCACGGTGGGGAAAAAAGGAGTATTAAACAAACAATGGGAAGAAAAGAAACTTTTGTTTTGCACAACTTTTTGACCACTTGTCAGAGACAAAAATAACTAAATTATCAACTTACCAGATTATCAAGTTACAATTCTGACTGAATAAGTAATTGTACAAGAGTATGCACTACAAAATATTATGATCAAAATGTAAATTCTACCAAACATGGCCATGCTGAATAGGATTTTAGCTTAAAGGGCCACACCTCTCACCCCAAACTACAGTTTTGGCACCCGGGTACCGAAATTCCCAATTGGTTCAGCTCTTTGGTTGACAGCTAATTTAAACAATGCAGAGTGCCAAAGCTTATATTACACAGCATGTATGGTACTGACAGTGTTTTGATTATATAAATTGAGTTTTTCTATACTCACCCTGAAGCAATAAACTGAGATTGTGTCTGGATGAGGATGAATTTCAGAAAACTGTGGGAGGGGCTTCAGTAAGAAGGTTATGTGTCTGGATGAGGATGAATTTCAGAAAACTGTGGGAGGGGCTTCAGTAAGAAGGTTAGGAGAATTGGTAATGTTTAGGGTGAGAGAACAGGGCCTTTTAAGCTAGCAACTGGCTAGGATGACAAAATCTCAAGACATGTTGCATATTGAGATAATGAAAATTGAAAGTTTAACAGATGTCCACACAGCATGCAGATTCTCCTTGTAAGATGTCAGGGGTCTGTCACAGAAATACTTTAAATAGATAATTTTGGCACAAATGTAATTACATACTTCGTGGTTCGCATTTGGTATCTGATTATTTCAAAAGGAAAAATATCTTCATCTTTTGTCTGCAGGAGATCTGTGAGATACATGTTGCTGGAAAGAATAATGGATATGTCTTAATAATTTTGAACAATTTTTTTTCAATCTGCCAATTTTCCTGCAACAAATGTAAATTTTGCTTCTATTGGGATGCATTAAAATCTATCTGTACAGTTCAGTAGCATTTAGAATGTTCAATGTTAGCAGATTTTACGATGGTCTTAATGAAATTGACTGTCTACACTCCAAGGTCTTGGTGACCCATGTAGTGAATGAATGGACATTCCCGTTAATCTTTAACTTCCCTCAAACTCCCACAGGCCTTTAAGCTATATTCCTGTATGAGTAGGCTGAGGAATGTCTTTGACCAATTTGTAAAATTACTATAAATTTGCCACTAGTGGCACCAGTCAACTAGAGTACGGTTTTCCCAACTCTTCTTTCATAAAATTCTGAATTTTATCCAATGAAAAAGGTCTCTATTTTTGTAATTATTTGTTTACAAAAAGCAAAATTTTTCATGTGTAGACCTACAAGTCTGTTTACAACTTGACAGAAGTCAAATTTCTTTGAATCCTGCAACAAACCTCAATAGAGTTTAACTGTGTAAATTTCGCCACATGCAGTAACAGTAACTCAACGGGGATTTCCTTAAGTCTGTGTACAAGAGGGCAGCATGCACAATGTTCATGACCGTGAATGTTGGATTGAAAGAGCTACTGTACTGTACATTAAGTTAAGAGACCAATGCCTCAGACAAACTGTGCAATCTCATGAAGTATCAAACCTGGTGAATGATCAGCACTGTGTATGGGAGTATTGGTCTTATCATTATCTACTGTATGCCATACATAATTTGAAGGCATGTTATTTTGATTCTCATTTGGCAGTTTATAATCACTCAGGTCAGCTACTCATGTTAGGTACATTCCTGAATGTGTAATGTTGCATAATGTGCTTCCATTCTGTACAAACAGGGCTTTTACATGGGACATAGATTTACATCAAATACAACCTAATTGATTGGTATAAATGTTATGCCAGAGACAAACAACATTCTTTCATGAGAAAGACCAATGGCAACATGCAGACTAAGGCCTAGTCCAAAATAACTTCCAGGCTGCGGAAGTCTTGCAATTATTTTTTTTCAATGGTAACAACCACATGTTGGGCTCATAGAAGATTCTTTTTTTTAATGGGCATGACAGCATGTCCATTATTGTAGTTGGTGGCATTTTCTGATGATCACGTGACTACATTTCCTTCATTCAGTTTATCCGATGACTCCCATCAAGAAACAAACCAACCTTTTGGGAAAAGATTCGACAGCAAAGGGGACGGATATGTGACAAGATTGTGTGAAAAATGTCACCACTACTTATGAAACGCAGTACATTTTTCCTCAATTGCTCTACTGTCTACATTTAAATATTAAGTAGGCTAATTACAATATTAAGTAGGCTAATTACAATATTAAGTAGGCTAATTACAATATTACTTAGTCTAATAAGCCTGGTACTATGATGCTGTCCTAGATGGATTGGGCTTCTTTCTCTCTTATTAGATCATTGGTGTTTGCTACTGTTTTATATATATTTTCAAAATCAATTTATTTAGAACCTTCTGGTTAACAAATTTATTTAACCATGGATTTATGAAATGGTTATAAAGAAAACTGTATAAATGTGGAAAAACGAGTAAAATTCTGTCTGGCAATTTCCTGGAATTTTGACAAAGTGGTGTGCTACGATGTCTCTGTTTGCCGTTTGAACTGCATAGTTTACAAATGTGCAAAATGTGTACAATAGTAGCATACAGGAAGGTACTGTATAGTGCAAGTGCCGGACTGCAGGTGAGGAGCAGTGTTCATTAGAGAGCCAGTATGTACAGTATATGGTCCATTGCAGTCAGTGTACAAACAATGTGACCAATTGCGCAAAGTTTTCTAAAGTGTATAAGGTAAATGTTCATAATAAACAAAAGGGATTTCTCATAACGTCATACGGAAGGCAAGTGCTTCAAACTTCAAGTCTGAATTTTCCATGCAAATCTCGTATTTCACCAATGTAGGCTATAAGTTTGAGCTGAAGTCAAAGGTAAAATGGAGTACAGTTATAAACTGTACATACATTTGCAGGTTCACTTCATTCCAGGCACTTATATTCTGAATATGAAAGCCGAAGTCTTATTAAAAACTAGCTGCACTCCCCTCTTGTTGGACAGGGATATGCAATCCAGGGTGGGGGTGGTGGGCAATTGCCACCCCATTGGAGATACTGGGGGGGCAAACATACTGTTTGCCCAGGCTCCAATAATTCAGGCAGATTTAAAATAAAAACACCAAGCAGAATAAACAAAATATAATAACATCTTGGGATACGGAGGGGTTCCAGAACAAGTCACTTGGAGTGTATGTGCTTGTCAATGTGAGAATGTGTGTATGTGTGTGTGTACGTGTGCGCTCGCCTTCGAGGGTGGATAGCCTGTGGAGCAGACTCTGAAGCAGCCAAAAGATGGAGCTCTATCAAAATCATAATACACCCAGGTCTCTATAATAGTATAATATACATATTCTGCAAACCTTTGAGAAGTTTCCATTTACAGGAATCCCGCATTTTGAGAGACAAATTAGTAAACATGAGATGGTCAGGTGGTGCATGAAACAAGAATGAATAGTGTATTTTCGTACATACAAATGAAGCAACAAATGGTGAACAACCTAATAAGATTTTTTAGGTGGAAAATGTGTACCAGTCCATACGTTCGATGCATAAATATTACCTATTATGTGAGATATAATTTAGTATTGTAATCTTTGTCGTGACGTCATATTTGGTGGCCATAAATGAGATTCGATAGAAGGTTGGCAGGCTATTGTATACATATGCCTTGGTTTGCCTTCTAACTTAGTTGGAAACCACGACTGCTCAGCAGTGAAGTCATTGACAGACTCACACAGTATTGCAAAGTAGCGAAAGTAGGATTTTTCAGTTGATTTTTTAACGTAGTAGTTGAAATGCAAACACAATGGCCTGCTTACAGCAGGCTATAGGGTGGATTGGGTATAGACAATTCCGGTCCTGGAAATGATCCAGGGTTTGACAGGATGTTGAATTTTGGGAAATATTTACCCACCCCCAGTCCACATACCAGTTCTACATACCTGTTGTCAGATTAACCAAGCAGGCCATCCTCACCCTACATAGGCAACCAGAGACTGACATGGTCATGTCCACTGTGGTTACTGTACGTAACCGCATTTTCTAGTTTTTTTGGTAATCAGTATTGCCAACCAACATTGACTTTTAGTTATCAGTAGGGGTGTGACCTTTTAGCAATTAATCACTAAACGATAGCACAGAGATTAAACAATTAATAAAAAGCCACTTGCAGTTAGTTGCAAATCCGTTTTTTCTTTTTTCCTTTTATGATAGATGTCGGAATATCTGCAAATTTCTCTGTCTCTTTTGTCTGTTTTTGGTCTGTCAAAACCTTCTACTTTTTTCACTTTAACTTGTTTGAACCACTGTCACAAGTCTGTGACTAGACTTGACGTTTAGAAAAACGTTGTGACTATTCACAGGGCTATGCTCTACAGATAACGAGACGATCATCGCAGTTCGCTGCGAACGGGCGAAGAGAACCAGTTCAGACCCCATAATGGTGATTCCTTTGTTTTGTATATAAATTTTACAAGGCATTAAAGTTTTCAGAAGAATATTACAAAATTAAATAACTTGAACAAGCACAATGAAAATGTGTTTGGTCTCACAGGAAAGTAACATTCCCTTCAGTTCCAAATGCTCAAGTTTACTTTTAACAGAAACAGTCAAAGCACAGCATTTGTAACACCTCTGGCGATACTAGATGATTTATGCAAAACTTGGTTATGAAATCATGCACCATTATGCATCTGAGCAGGGTTGGCTTCTGAAACACAAAAACTTTTGGAGGAGGAAATACCCCTCACCAGGCTAATGGTCACTGGCGCACTCAATTAACGCACATTCCCTGTGTGGCTCTTCAGCAAAATGAAATGAGGATGCCTGACATATAGGGTAGAAAATAGAGGGTCCATCTGCTCTATAGTCCCCTGTCTCATTGGTTCCTCTCTTATTATTTCGTCCTATTGGTCCCCCTTTTCATTAGTCCCCAGTCTCTTAGTCCATCTAGGGTAGGCTTATTATTTCATCTTATTGGTCCCTTGTCACATTGGGACCAATGAGATGGGGTACTAATGAGACAGGGGACTATAGACATTATCCCATTAAAAGATGGCACCTGTAATCAAGTTAGGCAGACTCCCTGTATTCTCTGTTTTCTGCCCTGTCAATATTAGTGGCACTCTTTCTTATCCCCAGGGTTGAACATATTGATGAGGATGCCCTACAAATAGTGATGCATTGGGTCCTTATATGCAGGGCATTGCCCTGTGAATAATGTTGGTGCTCTGTTGTATCCACAGGTCTGCTTTGCCCTGGGAATAGTGATGCCACTCATCCTTATTTGCAGGGCTATGCCCTTCTTCTTTCTTCTTCTTCTTCCAAAATACGATGTGACATCCAGTTAAGGACATTAGTACACCACGTAAGTGCTGTGAGGTCTGTCAAGCCCTAAAAGAATTGGTAATGAATTCTACAGGCTTTGGGTGACTAATGACCCCCTCAATGAGACTGCTGGGAAAATCATTCCAATCCCATTTAAAGCAATATTTGCCCTAGCAGAGTGGGGAATGTAGTGCAAACCATGCATATTACGAGTAATACAAGTGGGTTTACAAAGGTCAGACAGACGGATATTAGCTTGGCCGTAGACACCTTTGGCAAAGATTTGAAGTCTACATTGTAGTACAATGCCTGCAGCGATCAGAAGGCATGCCAAGACCGAGATCTCTCAAAAGGGCAGTCATCCAACATCACGGGAGTAGTACTCATTGGCTATAAACCGAGCAGATCTTCTTTGTACTCCCATCCCAAAGGGAAAAGCATACTCTAATGAAGGCCTTATCAAACCCTTATAGGCTGCCAATTTAACTTCCTTGGAAGAAAAAGAAAGGTTCCTGCACAGCAGACCAAAGACTTTATTTCCTTTATTACAAACAGACTGTATGTGCTTACTCCAATTGAGAATTTTAACATAACACAGGCTTTGATAAATTCATTTTTTATTACTTGTCCATTGGGCTAGGAATTCCCAAAGTCTACATGTCCGCATGAATACGCACTGAGTCCATATCTGATTTTCTAGTACCAGCCATTGAATTCCTATGTGAAGAAGAATATTGGGCTGCTTGTCGGCGGGCTACAATATTGAGCAGTTCACTTGTCTGAGTCCTTTTTTACTTGTCCCGGACTGTCAGGCGGGGGATTTGTCGAAGCCTGCATAACACAACGCAACGCAACGCAACGCAACGCAACGCAACGCAACACAACATAACAGGTTGAAGGGCAAAGGAGGGCCAAGGCCCCATAAGATGCCCTGAAGTCCAGGCCCTAATCGTTTGGCTCATCGAAGATCCCATGCTAGAGTTAGCGTGGATGAACACCAGCGAACTTCGTCTTCTCTTTTTGACTAGTGCTCAGAAGTAACAAGGCAGGCGTGTAATAATCGCTCCCAATCCTGCTCCCAGGACCGCCATTTAACGTCCCCATCTGATGGATGTGAGCGTATCCCCAGTCTTTAGCCATTTTCCCAAAGGCTGGAGGGGGTGGAGGTTATACTTGCTCTGCACCGCTGCTCAACAGCTGAACTGAGCAAGCGGACAACTTCCTGAGTCGGACAACTTTCTGAAACGGACAACCAAATACCCAACTTTGTAATTCACCAATTTTAAACTCCCTAGTTTTAAACTAGCTAGTTTTTAGACCCCGAAAATTTCCAAGTGGTTCCACTGGGATTTGGTCGGGGACCTTCAGCATGCAAGGCAATACGCTCAAACCACCGAGCCATCTCCAACCCTTTTAGTAATGGTCACCCCCAAATACTTAATAGAGTCCACCCTCGTCATATTAGGCCTAGCACCATGGAGAGTATACGTAAAAATTCTGGGATTATGTTTCCCAGTAACAGACATAACATTGCACTTTGCCTGATGAAATCTCATGCCAGGTTTTGGCCCATTGGCCTAGGTGAGTAATGTCTCAGGCTCTGTAGAACGCTGCAGTCACTTTTATCAATGACTCTATAACAAACACTGTGTTTATTGTTCCTTATTGCCAGGGCATTGCCCTGTGGATAAGGATGATGCTACTGCTAATTTGCAGGGCATTGCATTGCCCTGTGAATAAGGAGGGCGCTTTTTCTAATTCGCAGGGCATTGCCCTGGGAATAGCCCCCACCTAAGAAAAAAGGTCATACAATTCATTTTTTTCGAAGAGGATGCTGAAAATTTTTTAGGCGTATTAACAAATATCATTATTGTCTTGTACTTGGATTTGTAATTTGAAGATAACAGTTATTTTTAACACATGTAAGTTCAAGGTAGCCGGTCGTTTCGCCCCCTTGCCAGTTCGCCCCAACCAGTTCGCCCCCAAGAATAAACCAGTTCGCCCCCTAAGACCTGCCAGTTCGCCCCCAAAGACCTACCGGTTCGCCCCCTAATCTTTCTGAAGCAGGTCCCTTTTCAATAAGTGAATGTTTTAGAACAAACGATGTTCACAAAGTGAAGTTTCTCATTTAATTCTCTTTTTCAGATGAGATGGAGTTCATTTTTAAAGGTGAAACAAGTTGTTCATTTGTACCAACTCATAACGTTACCGTACGCTCGTGCGCAATTGTTGAGTGTTAATTGTGTTGATTATGATTGATAGGCCTAGTACTGATGTATGCTTTCTATCTGCGTTATGTTTGCTACATCGTTCGTGTGGTTCTTTGTGTAAACGTTCGCACATCATATTTTGTGGTTGTTTTGTTTAGTTCTATTTAAAATATCCAATAAATGGCGCAAAAACTGAAAATGATTTTACAAAAATGCTAAACTTGCTTGTGAAACTTAATTCTGGACCGTGCAAGAGAATACCTGGTCAACTTAACATATGACTGGTTGGTGCGTCAGATAACGCACGACCCACCCTTACCTGACTTGATTTTTTTCAAAATCTGGCCAACTGTCGTAAATTTTTTAAAATTCTGTAATGACAACTACAAAAAAAAAAAAAAAAAAACTGCATTTAAAGATCAGTAATTTATTTGATGTCATACTCATAAGTATTTGGGGGCGAAACGACCTCCTCTTTGGGGGCGAAACGACTTCCACTACGGGGCGAACTGGCAAGGGGGCGAAACGACCGGGGCGAACTGGTTGGGGGCGAACTGGCAAGGGGGCGAAACGACCGGTAACCTAAGTTCAAACATTACTTTCCGCCCTAGAATTTTTAGGGGCTGAAAGTAACAGGCGGAAACTACCGAGGGGGAAACTAACGGACCCCTTGGAAATTATACAACACACCAATTGTTGCAATTTTCCCTGTAGCAGCCGGGTACGCCGTAAGCCAAATTTGTTGGCGTACATTTCCGTGCGCCAAAGATCTTTCTGTGAAAGGCCCTCCTTTGGTATGGAACCTGACCATCTGAATTTCGCGTAACTAGTTCTCTCGTTTTCATTGTACTTTTTAATACTTAGGCTAGCCTACGTTAGTTACAACTTACACACTATTCAAGGCCAAACAGTGCTATTCTTTGATGTTATCCCTGTTTTTACCTTCAGTAGGCGTGGAAGTCTCGTCTATTTAGCATGCAGGCTCACTATAATAAGCTAACTGCTAACCTCTTTTGCATTAACTGTTCTTCTAAAGTGCGTAGTTTGCCATGATAATTTCGACAAGGTTGTATCTGATATAGTGTAGTATCGGCATTCATTGCAATTGTGTAACCGTGTGTCGGTCGATTAATAAGTTACTACAAATGCACTAGCACTACGTTTTAACGTAGTGACCGACTCAAGGTACTACCCCACGTAAGACAATTGTTACTTGTTAGGTTTTATTGCTTCGTCATGCGCCCCATCCCCATATGAGAACGGATATGATTGTGTGGGTTTCTGTGCACGCAGCTGTACAGATTAAAAATGGAATCCACGCGAAAGCACCGTGAGAGGTAAACGACATACGTTTGTCCAGGTTTGGAGGTGTCTAGACAACCAGGGCGGGATTTGATCTCTGAAGTGGGGAGGGGAGGAGGGGAGAGGCAACATTTGACAGACTAACAAACGGCGCTGAAGATGCCGCGAGAGCTCTCTCCGGCGTGGGGTCCAGGGTTTCGCCGTAGGGCCCCTGGTGGGGGTCCGGGCAGTGGGGTCACCAAGCGGGCCAGGGGGCACGTGCCCCCCTGAAAAATCGTGTGCCCACCCAAATGAGATTTGAGATTTTTAAAAAACGATATGCCTTCTTTAGTCAGAGTGTGACTATGAAAATATTCAAGATTGGATTCTTCTTTTGACGAGAAAAGGCAATAATTTTCATACTTTTCAACAAAAAATCGCAAAAACACCTGGAAAATGCCTTTTCCGGCTGTCGGAGGGGTTGCGTATTTCAAACATTTCTGTACACTCCCAACTTCGCTAACTGAAGGTGGAGCATAGCTCATGTAACCGTTCAAGCAGGATTATATAGGCCTAAGTTTTTCCTTAAGAGGATCGCATCTAACTGCTTTCTCTTTCTTTTTCTAGTTCAGCTCTTCTTCTTCTAAATATCAGCCGGATCAGCTCTTGAAAGTTGTTTCACTATATAGTTTAGTTACCAATAAATTCTTTATTGAAGTTGCCCTGGAAGTTTTTTTTTTTTTTTTTTTTTTTTTGAGACCAGTGTAAAGACAACAGAATAACCGTAAATAACGACCTGAATTCCTAACAAACCCCTTAAAACCCATGAACTTCCGGGGGCTTCGCCCCCCTGGACCCAACTGCCCATCAAATTTTTTCTCAATAGTTCATCTCGCCCTTTTTCAAAATGTCAGCCGGTTCTGCTCTTGGTAGTTGAATCACTTTTTTACCAAAAGTCTTACTGGAAGTTACCCTTTAGGTATTTTTGAGACCAGTGTTAAGTCAATAGAAGAACACTCAAAAAGCGACTTTAAATAATACCTCACAAACACGCTAAAAAAACACGCTTTCGGGGGCTTCGCCCCTGGAACACGGCCGAGACACACGTTGAATTGCCCATCAACTCTTTTCTCAACTCGCCCTTTTTCAAAATGTCGGCCGGATCTGCACTTGGTAGTTGAATCACTTTTTTACCAAAACTTCTTACTGGTAGTTACTCTGGAGGTATTTTTGAGACCAGTGTTAAGTCAATAGAAGAACACTTAAATAGCGACTTAAGGGCCTCACAAACACGCTAAAACCCAGGAGCTTCCGGGGGCTTCTCCCCCTGGACACCCACCGGGGCTTTGCCCCTGGACCCCACCAGGGGCCCTAGTACCACCTGGACCCCACCCGCTGAGCCTCGCGCTTCGCGCTCGGTGGCGCCTACGGCGCCATGTGTGGAGTTTAGCAGTGCCCCCCTGCAATAATGCTGTGCCACCCCAGTGCCCCCCAGAATAAAAGTCTGGTGACGCCACTGGTCCGGGGCGAGGTCCCCGGAAGCTCCAGGGTATTTACGAAATTGTAGGCATCAAAATGATGCAATTTACCTTCAACTTAAAATTAGATAACATGGGCCACAAATATCACAATTTGACTCTTTTCAATTATATCCTTACTCCGCACGATTAAAGCCGGCCGGAATCGATAATGCAGAGAATGCGGGGAGGGAGGATGGATTACTTCAATTTGAGGTTCTTCGGGGGCTCCCTCCTTGATGCCCCAGATCGTCTTTTCAGAACTTAATCTAGGGGGCTTTTCTTGTGATGTGAATTCAGCAGGGGTGGCGCCAGGATTTCCCCGACAGGGGGGCAAGGTGCCCCGACATGGGGGCCAGAAGTTCAAGGCCCCGACAAAGGCGATGTTATGTCCCGGTGGAACAAGACTCGGCAAAATCTGAGGCCGAAATTTTGGGCTTTCTTTTCAACAAATACTTAAAAATCTGGCGTTTATTTGAAGTAAAAATTGAAACTTTTGAAAGAAATTTGGCTTTTGTTGGTACTAGAAAATTTTGGGGTATTTATTGAAGAACTTGTCCTTTATTAAGAAAAATCAAAAACAGTGGCGTAGCCAGTGGGTGGGGGCAGGGGGAAAGTTGCCACCCCCTCCCCGGAAAATATTTGGGGGAAATTTGCGGATTTGGGGGAAATTTCAAGTTGACGAAATAATCATCAGTACTTCTTTTTCCAATTCTTTAAAGTGTTCTCACTGTAAGTAATTGTGAAACATTTCTCATGCATAACTAGTCGAATTTCCACGCAACGTATTTCCCCAAATCTCATCTGTTCTCTATGCATCATGAAGCGCGCTTGACTCGCGTTCCGCAGAAATGCCCCCGCTGCAGCAGCGTGAATGTTCTCTCTGGTACCCATGCAGGGTATTTTGTTAAGTTCAGCGTATACTGCGCAACACTGACAGGCTATAAAACCGGAGCATAGGATACCATCATAAAGCTAGTTCCCGATGTATTGTTGAGCTAATGTTATGTTCATCAACTTGATGCACTATTGGATAAATAGTAACATAATCATAGCCTCGTGAACGAAATATTCCCTCATTTATTTATCACAATTTCCGTTTGTTTTCGTTCCACAACCTTTATATTTTATTTGATTTAAGGCTGTCAGCAATACATACCAGGAGGCCTTTCCTTTTCATATATATTGTGAACGAATTGTTTGCTTAAAAGTTTTCAGGACAAGAAAAATATGACATTCTAAGCATGCAGTAATGACGCACAGGGAGGGTCATTTCATGCAATCTAGGGTTGTTTTTAGCAAAATTTCCCCTGAGGGGACGTTCCGCGCGAATCGATGGTCGCGCTCCGCGTATCACTCTCACCCGTCACTAAAGTTGACAACGCCCTGTGTTAGGTTAGGCGAGGTTTAACAGCACGGTTTCAAACCTATTGGTTGACAGCGACCTGGGTTAAGTTAAGCATTTGATGGCCTTTCATCCTACAAGCATACCGGGCAGGTTATAGACTGATCTTACTCTGTGTTTAACATGCACCTTGACCTTGAATTTATACTGAAACTGAAAATACACTGAAACTGAAACTTCTGGAAAATATCCTACTCTAGCTATAGCCAATGATCAAAAACGTTACATGGGCGACAGCTGAAATTCTTTGGGAGTTACGTATTGGATCATACAAGACCTGCGAACTAATGCTTTGAGACGAGACTAGAAGTCTGCCCGGAAAGTTTTTTCCTTCTTTGAACGAATCTTTGAAAATTAAGCGCTTACTATAGTGGAGAATTTTTGGAATTTAATGGAAGAAAACTTGTTTTTTGGTAAGGTTATAATAGAAAATTTGGATTCTTACATTAAGTGATATGCCTTTCAGGAGCAAAATTAGGCCATGCCGGGTGATTAACAGCGTTGGCTGTGGTTTTTTATTTTACGAAGTATCCATCGAAATTGGATAATTTTGCCACTTTTAAAAATCTAAAGCTAATATTGGAGAAATATTGTAATTTTATGACAGTCTGGGGGTTTTATGGAGGAATCTGACGTTCTCATGAGGAAAATCAAGTAGGAGGTTAACTGTAGTTTTGTTGAGGTTACTGAATATCATCATGCAGATCTAGCCCTCGGACCATATTGGAGCATTCTCCCGAGGGAAAAATTTATAGTTTGAGACATCTCAGTAATGAAACTGAATGAAAATGAGGAAGGATGTGTCTCTTTTAACTTAAGCCGAATAGCGGTTGCCCCGTCAAGACATTCTTACTGAAGCACAAACATACTCTGGTTTCCTTTGTAGCCTTTTTCAGGTGACTTTCACAGATCCTTTACCGGTAAAAGGGCGAAAGCGCCAAAAAATTAATTTTTTACTTCATCTCTCTAGTGAAATTCATATAAAATTAGACAAAGTGTGGTCCCTTTTTACTACAGCTGAATAAGGGTGACCCCTGAGGAAATTTGCACTAAGCAAAAATGTACCGTTGGTTTCCTATAGAGTCCTTTTCATGAGATTTGCGATGGGACGTGTAGAATACGCCGAAAATAGACTTTAGAGACATCTTATAAAGAAATTAATGCAAATTAGAGAAAGGGTGGGCCCCTTTTCACTTCAGCTGGAAAAGAGTGGAGCCCCATATTAGGGTCAAATAAGATCATCGAGCTTTCAGATAACTTGGAGACACTTGGTCAGAGAAGGGGACCAGAAGACGACCGCCTCCCTGCCTCCCCTTTCACCAGTTACGCTAGAGCTTCAGTTCTGTGCGGCCCGGGCACTGGTGATAAGTTTGAGTGACAATGGAAGATGTGTTCTTCAAGAAGTAACCCCGAATCCCGAAATATTTAAAACGGGTGGGCGTGAAGCGTGTTAAAAAAAAACAGCGTTGATACATTTATTGGAAGAATATTGTTTTTATTTAGTTTTCAAATGCAGTATATGACCTGTTTAAACATTATACAATTAAATTAAGTATCACTCGCAAAGCTCTGTCAGTCAGTGGCGGAGCTGCCATATGGTCAGGGAGCGGTCCCCCCCCCCCCCACGGACCAAAATCGTCTGGCAAAAGACATAATTTTACAGCGTTGTTTTAAGGTCCAGATGGCAAAATGCTCAAACAGCCACCAGTAGTGTACTATCTGCACTTTATTCTGATGAAAAGAGTCATCTTCTGTGATATAGAGATAGGTTTTGCCCAAACGTATCTTCATGCTTTATACGCACTAATAAATGCTGTTGCTGTGCTAAGTTAATTGCTTCCACACCAAGCATGATTACAAGCTTACAAAATACACAAACTGTCATTAAATTCACCCTCCCGGCCAATAAAAGATGTTGCAAAGGGCGCAACAATAATATTGTAGAGCAAATAACCCTCTTGTTGTCTTGGATAATTGTCAACATAGACAATAAAAAGAGTTTATAAAGATACCAAAATGGCTTCCACAACATTTTTCAAAATCATTTGAAGAGAACGTTCGGGTTAAAATAAAATAAAACTGTTATTATACTGGTAATGGTTTAAGAGTTTTAATGAGCAGTTTCCATTTTGCTTTTCTTCAAGTGACCATTCTCATGATAAATGGCTATTTCTGACAGACTGACACTGCACGATATTCCCATGAAAATGCTTATTTTTGTACTTTTGTGGCCTAAAAAGCAAGAAAATTGCATCTAATAAGCCAATGTACTTACTTAATAGCTATTTTCAGAGTGGTCACATGATGTAAATTACGTTACCGGTAGTTAATGTTTCTTCGTGTACTTATCTTAATTTCCAGATGCCAAAAATGTTAATCTAACGGTGATTAATTTCCAAAACTTTTCCCCCTGTAAGATTGCTCGCTATTTACTAGGAATGTGAAAGAGGAAGAAACATGGGCGTCCGCAGGTGGGGGCGAGTGGGGAACTTGCCCTCTACTGGAAAATAAAAAACTGAAAAAACAAAGAAACATAAAGAAAAAGACGAAGAAAAATTAACATCAACATTCCTTAACAGTTCACTCAGTGTTTTCCCCTATTTATATGAGGTAAATAGGCTTTAGAAATGCCATTTCGAGCGATCTGAGAGGCATTTTCGGCCAAAATTTTCTTGCCCTCTGCGCCAACGCAAGGTGGCGCGGACCCCCCCCCCCCCCCTTAAAGAATTTTGCCCCGGAATTTTCTTCTGCAGAGGCCCATGGATAGAAAATTTAAACAAGTTTTAGTAGAAAACTTGATGGAGAGAAATGGCAAAGTAGTCTTCTACCAGGTGCGGAAAATCAAATGGAAAGTCTGAAAACCCCTGCCTTCGATGGTGCTGAGGCTCAGGGTATTTACTTCTTCGAAGCGCCCCTGCAGACCATTTTCGCCCCCTCTGACCGAAATCCCTAGCTCCGCCACTGCTGTCAGTTCCAGTTTGTATTTCTGTAGCAAAAGCAACCAGACTAAAATTTAAAAAAAAAACTAAGTTCTGGAAAAAAGTGGGGGAAGGGCAAGTGCCCCCGAGTCCCCCGTAATCCCGCCTTTGTAGACGACGGTAAGCTATTGTTTTTAGCTCCATCCATGGTTAAACACAGAGTAGGATCAGCCAATAACCTGCCCGGTGGCTTGTAGGGTGAGAAGCCGTTAAATGCTGAAACGTAGCCCAGGGCGCTGTCAACCAATAAGTTCGAAACTGGGCTGTTAAACCTCGGCTAACCTAACCTAACCCAGGGCGTTGTTAACTTAGTGACGGGTGAGAGTGATACACGGAGCGCGACCATCGATTCGCGCGGATCGTCCCTCCACGGGAAATTTCGCTAAAAACACCTCTAGATTGCAGGAAATGACACTCCCTGTGCCTCATTCCTGCATGCATAGAGTGCTATATTTTTCTTATCCTGAAAACTTTTCAGGAGACAATTTGTTCACAATATGTATAAAAATGAAAAGTGGAAACTCTGAGGTCTACCGGTATGTATAGCTAACAGCCTTAAATCGAATATAAATATAAAGGTTGTGGAACGAAAACAAACGGAAATTGTGATAATTAAATGAGGGAATATTTCGTTCACGAGGCTATAAGTACGTTACTACTTATTAGCAAAGTATTATCCAATCGCCAATAGTGCATCAAGTTGATGAGTTCAACATTTGCTCAAGAATACGTAGGGAACTAGCTCGATGATGGTATCCAATGCTCCGGTCCTATAGCCTGTCAGTGTTGAGCAGTATACGTTGAACTGATCAAAATATCCTGCACGTGTACCAGAGAACATTCACGCTGCTGCAGAGAGTACATTTCTGCGGAACGCGAATCAAGCGCGCTTCATGCTGCAGTGACAGAGATGAGATCTGGGGAAATACGTTGCATGGAAATACGAGTTATGCATGAGAAATGTTTAACGATTACTTATACTAAAAAAAAATAAATAAATAGGAAAAGAAAGTATTATTTCGTCAACTTGAAATTTCCCCAAATTCCACAAATTTCCCCAAAATATTTTCCAAGGGGGAACTTTCCCCCTCCCCTTGCTCCCCATTGGCCATGCCACTGCTGTCGTAGTCATGTCAACGCATTACACTATGGTCAATTTCTGAATGTTTTGCTGAATTTTACTTGTTTTGCAAGCAAAACTCAAAGTGACGGCTGCTTATAGGTTCTATTTACACTAACCTGAATGTCTGACCCACGACATGATACGGGTTGCGTTTTAGTCGACATGTTATTCCCGCCGGTTTAGTAGGCCGCAAATTAGGACATTTGAAAAACCCTTGTTGAAGGAGTGTGTCGACCCCATTAGCGGCTCGCCATAGGGGCATGGAGTACTTGCCCCATAAAATTTTCAACCAAAGCATGGTCTTCAATTTTCCAAAAATAACGTTATTCGATATGACATGAATAAAAAGTAGCCTTTTTCTTAATTTGGGCAAACTATCCCATCCTTCTATCTCATACAAATGTCATATATTATTTATGAAGTGTCATATATTACATATGAAGTATATGTGCGAAATTGTCAAGGATAAGCCATTGTTCGTAATTGTATCAAATTTTAAGCCCAGAATAGGATCATTCGACCACTGGTCATATGAATTGATAAGATTCGAAAAGTCATGCTTTCAATTTATTTTCAATCGGGTGTGCAGCTGCTTGAAAACAAAAAAGTCTAGAACCAAATCTATGTTTGATATTTTGAAGAGGAACATATTAGGCATAGCTTACTTGTGAAATTTTTACTCATTTCCCATGTTTGGTTCTCGAGATATTAGAATTGAACTTGACATATTTTCTGCAGAGAGTGAACTTGCAACAAGTAGGCATAATGTCATATATTCACATTGATGGACAATATTAAGCTGCTTTTTTCTAAAATTTAACAACACATTTATACAACTTAACTGTGATATGCTGTTACCATAAGTGCATCCCGAGCGATGGAAGTTTTAAAACTTAATTTGCGTTATCTGACGCATCAACCAGTCATATGTTAAATTGACGTGGTATTCTCTTGCACGGTCCAGAATTAAGTTTCACAAGCAAGTTTAGCATTTTTTGTAAAATCATTTTCAGTTTTTGCGCCATTTATTGGATATTTTAAATAGAACTAAACAAAACAACCACAAAATATGATGTGCGAACGTTTACACAAAGAAGCACACGAACGATGTAGCAAACATAACGCAGATAGAAAGCGTACATCAGTACTAGGCCTATCAATCATAATCAACACAATTAACACTCAACAATTGCGCACGAGCGTACGGTAACGTTACGAGTTGGTACAAATGGACAACTTGTTTCACCTTTAAAAATGAACTCCATCCAATCCGGTTCTCTGCGGGGCGAACCGGTGGGCCTTTGGGGCGAACTGGTTTATTCTTGGGGGCGAACTGGTATTTAGGGGGAGAACTGGCAAGGGGGCGAAACGACCGGCTACCACATGACATCGCACCTGGTTCAAGTTTACTTTTTGTAGACAATGCTTCAACTTTAGTTAATTGCTAATATCTCGGGAACCGAACTTAGGAAATGAATGAAAACTTCACCAGAGAGCTTAGAATATGTTCGTCTTAAACAACATATGGTTCTGGTCTAAATTCTTTTTAATGGAGATTCTCCTTTGCGACAAAGTAAATGATAAAATGTCACATCGTTCTGTAAAGGAGCCAGTACATTTTATCTGGTAGTTTTCTAATCATTTTGCAACTTAATCATTTTCTTTTTATTAATATGAAGATTGTATTGAAAAGGAAGGCTCAAAAAACGACTGCTTAAATTCTACTTACAAGCCTGGCAGATGCAATTTCCGGCTATCTGAGAGGTCGCGATTTTGCAAATTTTCTGTACGCTCCGCGCCAATTGATGGTGGCGCTCTGCTTAGATAGTCTTTCGGGCAGTCAGTCACCACTTCTCATGCACCCCCCCCCTCCATTTTTTCACGACATCCCCTGATATTACATGATACGTCTTGGTCGCAAGTTGAGTTTGCCCCCCCCCCCCCCAAAAAAAAAAAAAACAAATTTCCTTATGTCCACCCTTGGTCGCCCCCTGTCGCAGTGTATAGATAAAGTGCATTATGACCCGATTTTAGTGTACCACACTGAAAAGACAAAACGTTTAATTTATTTAATTTTTCTCACAAAACTACTCGTAGCAATACTAGAGTCTAACGAGAACAAATCGATAATACCATCGAAAATCCAAACCATCATTAACTGACGTTCATGCTTCTAAATTCAATAATACTTTTTAAAATTTTTTATCTCATTATTCTGCTTAATCAAGTAGAAAAAATATACGCACACTATCAAACTACTGACCGTCTAAAAGTCTAAAGAGAATAAAAAGGTTAATCGATAAAACCATTCTTCGATAAGAAAATTCAAACGACCATGAACTGAAGCTTTATGAACTGACGTTTTATAGGCCTACTTTTGAATGCAATAATAGTTTTTACATTTTTTTCATCTCATAATCTCTGTTTAATCAGCTTGAAAATAAAATACACTTACTATTCAATACATCGGTTTGCTTTTGATGTATAAAAGAAGTGAGTCTTACTCTTGCAAAATAAAAACGGATAAATTGTCACAACTATGCAGAGGAAACATTCTCAAAATATAGAACCATAAGCCAAAAACAGATAATCATATCTGACACGAGTAAAAAAATAATACGATTTTTTATTTCCCGACATAATATAAAGATGTATACTAACAATGCAAATGCAATAATGCAAATCTGATCAATTTTCCAAACCTGACAAGAAGGAAAATTACCTGTTTCCATGGGAACAATGGAGTCGGCGAGGGCAATAATATACTATGAAGTGACGGCGGTTACATTTTTATGGCAGAAAGTATAATGGAAAAAACTTTTAAAATTTAGGTATCTTTGACGGGTTTTTTTTTTTTTTTTTGGTAAGGGTAGGGGTGTGATTTCCGACTTTTAAAGGTCTTGAGCAGATTTATTCAAATTTATTTTGAATCAAACGCTAAACCTCACAATTTTTTTTTCTAAGTTTTACAACATGTTGAAATATTCTATCCATGTGCTTCCACAGGAGAAAATTTGGGAGAGGGATTCTTTTAGGGGAAAAGGCTCCGCGCCACCATGAGTTGGCGCGCAACGCAAGAAAATTTTGGCCTAAAATTCCTCTCAGATCGTTGGAAATGGTGTTTCTAAAGCATTTACTGCATATTGGGATAACACTGAGTGAACTGTTCAGAAATGTTGATGTTAATTTTTCTTCGTCTTTTTCTTTATGTTTTCTTCGTTTTTCAGGTTTTTTATTTTCCAGGGGAGGACAAGTTCTCCCCTTGCCCCTACCTGCGGACGCCCATGTTTCTATCCCTCTCTTTCACATTCTAGTATGAAGGCGGTCATTATATTTTGTGCTATTGTCAGTTTTCAATTTAAGATTCTAATGTTATAATGGGCTACTTTGTGAAGATAAGATTAAAACTTGCTAGAGCCAAATAGCAAGCAATCTTACAGGAGAAAAAGTTATGGAAATAAATCACCGTTAGGTGTACATTTTTGGTATCTGGAAATCAAGATAAATTGACATTATCACGATTATCAAGCTTGACTAATTTACATCACGTGACCACTCTGAAATATCCATTTATTAAGTACATTGCAAGGAATAGCCAAGACAAAAAGTCTGCTTGGCTCTCTAGATACCGAATTCGTAATAAATAAAAGTAGCCTAAACCTAGGCACATTAGATGCAATTTTCTGGCTTTTGAGACCACGAATTCACTGTAAAATCAAAAGAGTGAACTTATTCACTCTTTGATCGAGTGAAAAGTGTAAATTCAATCCATTAGAGTGACAATTCACTCCAAGAGGAGTGAAAGTCCCTCTAAAAAGAGTAAAGTTCCCTCCAAAAGAGTGAAATTCACTAGAGGAAGAGGGAAAATTCACTCTTCCAAGAGTGCCTGCAATGATCGCTCTTTTTTCAAAAGCGATTACTGTGGGCACTCCGTCAAGAGTGAAACTTCGCTCGTTTTAAGGGAATTTCACTCTTTTTGGAGTGAACTTCACTCTTTTTGGAGGGAACTGCACTCCTCTTGGAGTGAATTATCACTCTAATGGAGGGAAAAGTACAGAAATAAGCATTTTCATGGGATTATCATGCAGTGTCAGATGTAGTGTCATGAGAATGGTAACTTGAAGAAAAGAAAAATCGAAACTGCTCATTAAAACTTTGAAACCATTACCACTATAATAACATCTTTACTTGATTTAACCTGAATGTTCTCTTCAAATGATTTTGAAAAATGTTGTGGAAGCTATTTTGGTATCTTTAGAAACTCTTTTTTTATTGTCTATTTTGACAATTAACCCCGACAACTCTCCTGCAACTCCCTGGTTTAAACAAGGCATACCGTACCTGAGCATCCCTTAAAATGTTCTGGGTTTACTCTACATTTTTAGTACCATATAACTGTCGTTCAAAAAACCGGAAATAGTCCGGCCAAGAAATCATTCCCATAATTGCGAACCAAAGTAGCCGTCGTTTTAGAGAACTTAATCATTTCCTAGCGGATCACAAACCCAATTTGCTTAATCCAACGGGAGGAGGGATTAGGAAATTCAGAGTTAGTTTTGTCTGAAAGGGGCCCATTGAGTTGATATCGATAACCTACTGAGTGTTAAAAGGTCACTACCACATGACAATGCTTATAGTTAGCTTAATCAGCACATCAGTCAAGTTTCACATCCAAATGTTAGAGGAAACGTTAAAACTTTGAATTTTGTGGCGTTCTGACTTGCAACTGTTTTGTACATAATGTGAAAAAGTGTCTGGTCACAAAGTTTTGAAAACTGAAGTGAGCCGTTAAGTACTCACTCATAAAACAGTTATTTGTTGGTATGATATTCATTGGTTATTGTTTAAGTTTGACCATTTGTCATTGGTATGTGAAGAAAACTGAACAGGTTTGAAAAAAATTTGTTTAGTTACATGAACCAACTCAACGAGCCGCTTTAATGAATCACACTATCAATTTAAATAGTGTAATTCCCATCAGCAAGAAGAAAATTATTTACCTGTCATTACTATAGCTTTACGGTACCTCTGCATTCATTGTGGCAACAAATATAGGCAGAATTAACAATAAATGATCAAAGTATAAACTTAGGAAGTTGGGAAGGAGCATCTATAGATTGTTAGCAACAGCTTCACATCGATATATTCGGGCCAATGTTAGGCCTCTACAGCAGACTGCTAATTGGCTAGATGCCTGCCGCAGAATTTACTGCCATTTTCCTCAGTTCATACAGGGAGCTGCCTGGTTCATAATCCCTACTAGGGATAGCTAGCGTAAGGTAGTTGTCAACTAGTATTAAGGTGTATTTTACTTATAGCAGTCCCAAACTACAAATCGCATCGTTTTCAACAGCGATGGTAGGTGTGAGATTATTAAATGACTGCTTTGTGTGTAAAAACTGTGTGTGGTACAGAAATCAGTGTACAAGTAGCATGAGTGGGGGGGGGGGGCGTGCCCTACCATATCTTGATCCAGTGGCGTAGGAAGCAATATGGAAGTGGGGGGGGGGGGGGACTGCGGGACAATTTTGAACCATCCACATCACCCTAGCCCATTGACCGAAAGGTACATTTCTGATGCTAATTTTTTACGCTTTTTTCTGCGGGCAAGATTTTTTTTAAATAAAAAAATCTGATTTTTTCTTAAGTGTCAACACTACTGTATAGGAACGAAATGTGCGGCGCGCGGAGAGCGTCGAAAATTTGGGTCCTCTTACGCATTTGTAAATATGGAGCTTGTATTGCAGAAAACAGGGCTTCGTGTAAGGAAATGTGAATACTTGGGGACTATCGAAGAATCTGCATTTCCTGTTAGCATATATCTGAGACAGCATGCCGACTGAAGATCGTTGTTGTTACATAATGTTATCTAAGTAGCGACATCCAAAAAGCTCCAGAAACTTTGTTGCCTTCTTTCGACAAAATATTTAAAAATTAGAAGCCTGTGAAGAAAATTTAAGGAAACGGCACTGCAGCGGCTAAAAAATTTACCACTGACTGCTTTATGAGCGACCACTTTTTGCATTAGTGTCGCAATTTAGGGCACACGAAGCGGCCGGAAAAGTTTTTTTTTTTTTTTTAAACTAATAATTTCAAATAATAATTACAAATAAGGAGCTTTTATAGGAAGAATTCGGAATTTTACACTGTTAAAAATTTACATAATTTTTATGGCAAATTTTTTTCCAACCAAATAATGTTTTTTTTACAGCCAGACTGTAATCATGAAAAAACATTAAGTGTTTGTTTTTTCTTTACAGTTTTTGCATGTAAATTAGTTTACAAATGTCTACTGTAAAATCGAATTACAGAATTGTTCTGTTTTTTTTTTACCTTAATTTTATGTGAATTTACAGCCTACTGTTTTCATTCTCGGCGTTTTAATATTTATTATCATATCGCTTTTTTCCTTTCATATGTTATTACGTAACATACACTTCACCATTACGTAGATCAGGTATTTGCTTATCAACGTAATGCGTCGTTACGAAGGTGTTTTCAATCGAAACACAATGAGGATGCTTTGTTGTCATATTGTTGTCAAGTAGACTGCTATCTCTAGGAACTTTGTAATTGGAAAGTCACATTTTTTGTACAATATAATAATTGTTTTTAAAATAAATATGACAAAGAATGCAAATACATTGGTTGCAAACATTTCCAGACAAGGTAAACAATAAGTTTATCACTTCCTGATTAAAAAACGCCAAAAAAGATATTATTCAAAGCAACAGCAATCCTTTTGTTAGGAAAATGCCTACAAAATAAGCACCACCCATTTATGCAAAATGAGATTTACGTCATAAAGTGGTAAATTTACAGACTCTTTCAAGTAAATTAGTGAAACGTTTTTAATTCGATCAAGTGCATGAGCGCCTGTGGCGATGAGTTGACATCAGTATACCAATTGTCAGTATAATAAATGTAAGTTAATTTTCAAATAGGGCCATAAATTTGCCAAAAATGTTTTCTTTTTTAACTGAAACTTCGCAGAATGATGCATGTTATATATTGAAAATTTTCTGGCTATTTCTTATTTGTTTGTTTGGGCTTATTTTTGTTTCTTTTTCAGCTTAAAAACAAAATGAATGTTTGTTAAATGACAGTATATTTATGTGAAATCAGAAAAATACAAAATACTGTTAAAATTTCTGTAAATTTACAGAAAAAGTTTTACAAAGCAGTAAAATTTGGTTAAAAAAGCAGACAGAAATGGTTTTTCAAATAAACAGAAAATACATGTTAAACAACCTTTTTTTATTGTAGCAATACAAAGTGTCTGTAAAGATACAGAAAATCTCTATTAAAAGTAAAATACAAAAAGTTTAAGTTAAAAAAAGTCTGTAAATTTACAGAAATTTTTAACAGTGTACGAAGGAAAAGTTGGGAAAACCTCACTGTATTCGACTGGTGTCTCAATAGCAAATTTCCGAATTTTTCACTTTTTCGAGCAAGGGACAATCGCCCCTTGCCCCGGTAACTACGTCACTTCTCTGCAACATTGAACATGATAAGATTTTGGCACTTCAGTAACTAAAAAATCCATCTTCACAGACTACTCAACTTACAGGCAGTAGCGTAGCTACTGGGGGGGGGGGGGGGGGGGCAGGTGGCAAGTTTCCCCCTGGAAAATAATGTGGGGAAATTTGATGAAATTGGAGAAATTTGATGAAATGATATGCCCTTTTCCCATTTCTCAAAATTTTTGTTAGAATAAAAAATTTTTGAGACATTTTTCATGCATAATTCGTATTTTCATGCAGCAAATTAACCCAGATTTCGTCAGTGTCGCATGAACCGGCCCTACTCGCGTTCCACAGAAATGTCCTCGTCGCGCAGCAGATTGAACGTTCTCTCCTCACCCAAATGAATCTGCTTTGTATGTTAAACATGATCGAAGTCCGAAATTCATGAGGAAAATGTTGAGTGCTGGTCCTTGTCAACCAGGCCTAAATTATCCGAATGATTTCGCGAAATCGGATGGTAGATCATTCCGAATATATGATTCGATATCGTGACTGGCTTGTACGGCCAGAAAAGGATTCCGCATTTTGCTTTCCGTGCTGGCTGTTTGCGAATCGGAATAGTTCTCACTATGGCCCAGCAATTTCCAATCTATATTTATTATTTTTTATTCGATATTCCGAGTGGAAAAGGCGACAGAAGCATTTGAATCTCATGAAAAGAGTGACATTCATATCAATTCAGTAAGAGCGATGTTGCAGTCCAAGTACAGATTAGATAGAGGTGCTACTGTGTACAAAAAACAAGTATCTGCATATGAACAGCAAGTAAAACATAACAGGGCGGTATTAAGTAGGTTGATAGATGTAGTTCTGTTTCTTGCCAAGCAAAACATGCCTTTCCGTGCTCACATGGAACACAATTTTCATGTTTAGGAAAAGTAGAAGGGGTCAGTGATGGCAATTTCTTGGAGCTGGTGAAGTACTGGGCAGGTACGATGCCTCATTGTCCAATCATTTGTGTGAAGGTAATAGCAATAATGCCTACCTTAGTCCCCAGTTTCAGAATGAGTTAATCAATGAAATTAGTGATGATATAAAGCAAAATCATTTCTGAAGTTCATCAGGCCAAATATTATGGGATTTTGATTGGTTCTACTATTGACATCTCGCATCAAGATTAGTTATTTTTTTCAGTAAGGTATGTTGATACATCCTTCAATATACAGGGAAGGTTCATAAAATTCACAGAAATTTCACAAATCACAGAGAGTTCGAAATCAGCCGATCTGTTAAACAGTCTGAAAGAATTATTAAAAGAACCGAACCTCGACATCAACTTGAAAAGATCACAAGCTTATGACGGTGCTGCTAATATGTCAGGACAGGTTAGCTGCCTCAAAACAAGAGGAAGGGAAATCAACAATATAGCAGGCTTTGTTCAGTGCTGTGATCAGGAGCATGTGCAAATGTTACAGAAATTTCCACTTTCTTTGGCACCATAGAGAAAATATACACATTTATAACTGCAAGTCATCCAAGATTAGTCATTTTTGGAAAAGCCCTAAGAGAACTAAGGGTTAACCGAAAGGTTACAACGTGTGTGTGAAACGCGTTGGTATTGTAAGCATTAAGCAATACAAGCTATTTAACAAAATTGGTCAGCCTTTCTTTTTGAACTGGAACGTATTAAGGAGCATCACAACACACTGCAAGCGGTTGCAAAAGCAATAAGTTTACCCAGATATGTTGGTAAACTAGAGTTATTTTGCTTCTTGATATCTGGGAAGAAATTTTGTCAAATGCATTTTCCTTGTCAAAACTATCTTCAAAATAGTGCAGTAGATATATTGCACTGGCTGCGAGAACGACCCAGACTGCCATTGCATCAGAAATGACGATGTCTTTAAAACCAAGCTTAAAAGAGGTAAGAAATTGTAATGGAAGAAGGTGCCAATACTTCATTCGAGGTTGAAAAGGGTAAGGCATCGCAAAAAGATGCCTGGTGAAATTTCATCTGATGAGCCTATCGCTGATTCCGAAAGAAAATTTGAAACACGGGTGTACTTTGCTCTGTTTGACACACTTATTCAGGAGTTTAACAGTAGATTTTCAGATTTTGATGAATCAGTCCGGAAATTCACATGCCTCAACAAGCTCCACTTTCATTTCTGGAGTATTTTCTATTAACGCGCAGAGTTGTACTCGGAAACCACAGTATCTACATCTACATCCTTTGAATAATTCTCAGCACCAGCTTTCAAGTTGAACAACAAAACAAAACCCACTGTACATGATCTCCTTTGAATAATGCTCAGCTAATTCTTTGAACCACGTTATTTTTGAATGAATGACGTTCCTGACATGCAACGAGTTATACAGTAGCTGCACCAATGGCGGTGATTTTGGAGAAGGGCGGAAATTCAGAGCCCGTCCCAACATTTTCCTTGGTAGCATGTTTCGTTTCGTTTCATGTGAATATTATTCAGAAGGATTCCCACAGATGGATCTGGTGACGATGGTGGGTATTTCTAGCGAATGAACTATTTTACTTATTTTATTGGCATGCAGTTATTCCAAAAACCTATCAAAATTACGCTCATTTTGAAATTGCTCGTATACGCCCCCTTGCCGTAAAAGAAAGGATTCTTCGTTGTTTCTCTACATTAGCCCATGTCAACCTTTTGCACAAAATGGTCCATACTGTGAACCAGTCAGAGGGAATGAGTTGTTGGAGAGCCTGGTGCCCCGTATGATATTTGGGATTTTCAAGAACGTAAACTTTTGTAATCAGAGTGTTACTGTCCGATTTCGCGTATAATTTAATTCTTCTTTGCACAAGAAAAGGCATGACGTTAAACTGCATCCAGGTTGTGGCTTCTGTTCTATTCAGCCAGTCTAGAGCAGGATCACTCAGTGTTTGTCCTTCGGAGGGCGTACTTGTCCATTTGGGACGTTAAGCTCCTTAACAGAGCAGAACTCCTCCGGGAGTAATCGTTTGGTTTTCGCCCTTTGGCTCTTCGCCAGAGAGTCGTGGGGACTTTTAGAAAAAAGAAAAGGCAGCAACTTCTGTTCTCCCTAAAGGAAAAATTGGAAAATCGTTCAAAACACCTGGGAAACACCATTTCCGGCTTCTTTGAGGGGTTGAGTTTTTTTTTTTTTTTTTTCATTTTCTGTAGGCTTTGCGCCAATTAAAAGTGGAGTTCAGCTCAGTTAGCCTTTCAAGCATAGACCTATTTCCAAATAGCAATTACAATGAATTGTGGGACAAAGTTTTGGGTGTGGGTTAATTTTCACCACAGTAAAATGTCATTGACAAAAAATAACAAACACCAAGACTCTATCCCACAATCCTTTGTAGTTGCTATTTGGAAATAGGTCTATAGTTACATCTTACACATTTAACTGCCCATCAACGGCACCCGCTATAGTTTCGCTCCCCTCTCTTACTCTTTTCCTTTAAAATGTCTGCCAGAACCACTCCTCGTAGTACCTTTGTCAGCAGTAAAATCTTGCTATAAGTTACACAACTTATTTTTAAACCATGTTTTACTCAATTGAATTACCCCAAATAACCACTTTAATACCTCATAAATACCCCAAATCCAGGAACTTTTATGAGTTTTGCCCCCGTGGAACCTCATCGGGGTTTTATCCCTCGCCCCAACCTGTTGGATCTCCGTCGCTTCCCGCCGTTATGCTTGGCAAGATTGAAGGTATTATTTGGTAAAATCGTGTAAGTACCTCATTTCCATTGCAAAATTATCCTAGCAGGCTCTAGTCTTCACCCAGACACAGTCTCAGTTTATTGCTCCAGGGAGAGTGCGGTATACAAGACCTTTATGTATAATCCGAACACTCTCAGTACATGCTGTGGAACATGAACTTTGCTACTCTCTATTTTTTTACACTAGCTGTCAATTAAAGAGACGTGCCAATTGAGAAACTTCTACAAAACATTGTACCTTAGGGTGAGAGTATCAGCCCTTTAATGCCGACGTCGGTTGCGTGTTTCGTTGTAGAGTGTGTACTCTCCATCGATATCTAATATTTTTCCCAAATTTGGCACATTTTTGTGCGATCAATTCATTCTTTGCTCCTATTGTTTTATCTTTTCAAAGCCATCTTAACACAGCATTTTGGTATTGGTTGTTACAACACTGCCACGTTTTACGTTCCATGGTTTAAGTGGCACTGTTGGCACATGAGTAGGGGATAGGTGGGTGTCCATCTATTTCCACGGCCTATAAAACTCCCAAAGGCGTCAAAACTCCATTCTTGAAAACGATTTAATCCTTTTGAGTTGTCACTATTTGACTGACAGGCATCTTTGTCTCTTATGACCAATCCATTTTATGACAATCTCTGAATCCATTCTTCTCAAAAAAAAAATCATTTAACAAAGAGTAACTGTCTCATATGCTTTGAATTAAAATGTACCTGAAGTCCCCCCCCCCCCAAAAAAAAAAAAAAAAAAAAACAAAAATAAATAAAAATATATATATAAATATATATATATATATATATATATATATATATATATATATATATATATATATATATATATATATATATATATATATATATATATATATATATATATGTTACTGAACATGAAAAATGAATTCTAACAGTCTAATTCCCATCTTCATAGAACTTTCCTGAGCTGAGATATAAAATGTTAAAGTTTATTCACTTTTAAAAAATTGGTTCATTGAGCAATAATTGGTGACTTTCTTGTTGTACAACTCATATTACCTGCTTTTGTTCCCCTTTTAAAATTAAAAATGTTTTTATGACCTTGAACACTTTTCCTGTTTGCTTACATAGCATGTTGCACAGAGAGGGCTTAATTAATTAAATCACCCCATAAGAGTAAGAGTGCTATCATACCTTGGTACAAGGTGTACTAACTTTCAGAAAAACAAAGAAATACAAAGATTGTAATCTGAGTAGTACAACAATGACATCAAAAATTATTGCGCAATGTACCATTTTGATTTGAGTGAATAAACTTCAACATTTTATATCTCAGCTCAGGAATGTCCTATGAAGATGGTAGTTGGGCTGTTAGAATTCATTTTTCATGCTTAGTGATACATATTTTTGAATTTTTGACTTGAGGTGCACTTTACCGCTTCGTTCCGCCAATGACGAAGCCTGTGATAAGAATTTTTAGAACAATGACTGTAAACGTAACTTTTACACGATGTACTTCAATATTGCCACTCGATTCAGTTTCCTCATCATGTGGAAGCATTGTTCAAGTCTATACATTCCCTATGATTTTAACATTTTTTCCATTTTTTCTTCAGTACGGGGGCGTCGATACTGGGGGCATTGGGGCAAGTTGCAACCTCAATAAAAAATATTGAGGACACACATATCGTTTTGCTCCCATTAATTCAGGCATTTTAAAAAAAATGGATATAAAATGAACAAAATATAACACTGTGGTATGCAGATGACTTTAGGGCTTCCAGAAAACGTCCGAGTCATTTTGAGTGTGTGTGCGTGCCAATGTGAATGTGTATTCGTTTTTTGCATATGTATATGTGTGCACTAGCATTCGGGTGTGCCGCGGTCTTGGACACGGTCAAGCGTTCGAACGGCTGTTGGAATAATTTGGCACTCCCAATCCACAAATTAGATATACACCCCCCTACCCGCCGATCTAAGCCCCTGCTTCAGTATGAGACAAAGCTTTAAAAGCAATTTGTAGAGAATTTTAATTGTTTGCTGACTTCAAATGAAATGACGCATAATGCTGTAATGACTCGTATTACGTCATATACATAAATTTCACAATTTTGCATGATAACGGTTGGCAACGAAATTTAACATGGAGAGTATACAACAATGTGTCTCTTCATTGAAATTTCACAATGCGTCAATGACACGTGGTTGATAGAAAAATGTGTGAAAAATAATTTAGGACATAAAAGAATTTGGAACGAATTTGGAACTATCTCTGTCTCAAATAGACAAAAGAAAACGTCGTTCTCCTTCTAGGGTATAATCACACATGTGCGGGGTTTTCTTTTCATCTCAAGTAAGAGCGCTTTTGGACAACCCCCCCCCCATATTTTGTGTTACTAAAGAAATGTATCCCGTTCTGTGAGTCAATGGCGTAGGCAGGATTTCATCTTGAAGTGAAAGATTAAACGAGGAATGATCGCCGTCCGGATGGCGGGGGCCAAGGATAATTTTGGCTGGCGACTCGGATGCAAAATAGTGCTACATTATTTTGACGATAACGGTTCTACCACTGCACTACCCATTCTCTCCTCCTTGCTCTTACTTATTTTTTCTTCCTACTCCTTGTTTCCTCATTTTTCTGGGGGAAGGACCCTTGTCTCGTCCACTGGGTCCCGCGCTGGTAAAAGCTAGTGGGGTAATGTGCAAAATTGAGCATCATAGGGGAGCCCAAAAGTGGAAGTTTTGTGTTTATCTTGGTAGCATCCTCTTAACCCTCGGGAAACTTGAAATGGTCCAGAGTGAGTAAGGAGGGTGGATTTGTTGCAACCGACCATTCTGACCGGATATGCCAGACAAGGGCATAGATGATTTGTTCTTTGCGAATATCGTATCCCCCCCCCCCCCCCCCATGTATCCCCGTTGAACTAATCACGTAGAAGCAAATTAATTCTGCATAATACTTGCGTGGTTCATTGAGACAAGGCCCCGAAATTTTCAATGATTTCCGGACCCAGGACGTGTCTTACAGGAAAACAAAGGTAAAAACGACGCCACGGTGATTTTATCTATAACGTTTTAATTAGTCTGGCAGTGGTCACTCCAAGGTCAGTGTGGTAATTTCCGATGACTGGGCATCCATAAGCTTTTTCAGCATACGGCATGTACATATTGCCGGTAGAGCTCAATTAAACTGTATTAAATGCATGCTTGCTTGAGTGCATGTACTGACAACGTCCATGCTTTTACTGAGTAATTACTAATATACGACAAACTTCAATTAACCATGCGAGGTTAGTGTATGACAAAAGGCCGTCCACTATAGTCATACACTGCGAGGAGAACGGAGTTTCGATTCGTTTAATTCATGATCGATCAGGAGCCCCAAAACATAATTTGAAGTGTGAGCTTAATATCACAATTTTGTGCTTATTTCTCTTCAAAGTGTCTTTCATCAAATTTTACAACATAACTATTGCATTATTCAAGAAGGAACAAGCAGTAATTTCTAGTATATTTCACATTTGAAGAGAAAAAATGATGTCGCATGACTCTCAAGAGCCAATCACGAAACAGGACAGTCTACTGCACTACTTCAAGTTGGGATGAATGTGCTGTTCCCCTTTAAAGAGAAATGCAGTCAATCCAAGATGAATTAGAGCAGTAGCTTGAAGTATTACAGATTCTGACAATATTTCCCGTCATGAGTTGTGAAAGTTAATAACAGTGGCGGCGCTACGGGGAAGGAGGGAGGGCATCTCCCATTAAGATTTTGTGCTTGCCTTCCAGTTGCCCCTCCAAATTAAGTCAGTAAGAGGTTACGTTAACCGAAAAATAAAAAATATTCCCCCAGAGACCTAATTTCTCATCCAGAGATGTGCTAATATCCCAGAGTTTAAGAGGGTGTGCTTTGCCCCTGGACCTCACCCCCGGGACCGGCGCTTTGGGCTCAGTTTCGCACTGCGCTTGAAAATTTTGCCTCGAATTATCTTTTGCCGGCATTCCCTCCATTTTTGACATTTTGGCGCCGTCACTGGTAAATACTAAAGAGAAACTCATTTCCTGGGTTAAGGTTTAGCCTTCCTTAAAGGGCAACTGCAGCTACCCCAATTTGAACAAGGATAGGAGTCTATACTAGTTTGTGAATGGCTCTTGAAAATCATGTGACAATGTGTTTTTCACTGGATTGTAAAATTTGCCAGTATTAATATCTTGGTTAACATTAAATGTTGAATGTTTAAGCCTCAAAATATCCCGAAAGCTTCTTGAAAGAAAGTAACAGAAAAATAGCAGCATTTTGTAGTTGTTTCAAAATGATTTTTGGGCGACTGCTCTTGACCTTTAAATACACAATATTCAATATCTGGCTTATCTTGAATATGGAAAAGCTCTGAGTCCTGAAATATTACGACAGATATTTGGAAAGATACTTGGGAGAGAGATATGTAGAAAAATAAGAAGAAAATTGTGAAATCTAACCGTTGTTTCAAAATAAATTTGGGGTAACTGCTTTTGCCCATTACATATATGTAGAGTTCCATCCGGTATATTTTCAGTAAAATGTTATGCGAAATAAATAAAAAATTGAATTTTACCTTGTGTAATTGTTCGACCAAAGGAAACGTAGGCTACGCTCTCACATTTTATTTGTTCAAGTGCAGTGATTAGCTTTCTTACTCTCATGCATGATTTTTTTTTTTTATAAAATGTGCACTTGAATTTGCACTGAATTTGGATAACATTTTGGCAGACTTCTATGACAGACTCGTTTTGAACGGCGGAATGATGGACAAAAATATTGAGGGCTTAATTAGTACCAGTAAGACAATGAAAGCGGAGGGCCACAATCATTTGACGCCGACTGAGCGAAACATAAAATTTGTGAGTTTACAAATTGTCTAGGTGGCCGGAAAAGGCCCCTCCCCAGTGTTTTACAGACTAATCTTACGCAGAGATGCAGTCGAGTCCGTGACTCGACCTCGACTCGTGATTTCACAATTTGAAGGCCTTGGCTGTTGAGGAAGTACAGGGTCGAGTCCTTGAAAATTGCGGGACTTGTGTCTCGAAGCCCTCTGGAGTAGACTACATCTAGGCCTATGCTCTTACGTAATTTCAGCAGGCTGAAGAATAACATTTTGACATCACATCACGTACCTTCGTTCACATTCAGCATAAAGACAACTGCAGTAGATCACGGTGTTTACGGACCGTTCATATTTAAACTTACAGTACTGCCTGGTTTGGAAGCCACCCGCGGTAAGCCGGAAATCACGTGATACCTCTTCCTTGTCCTTTTCTGTACAACGGTGGGGGTAACTGTGTTTTACGAACACCACGCTCTAATTTGGAAAATCACCTTCAACACTATCTGCCTGTGAGTACTACGTATAGACTATTGTTAACTAAAAAAAGAAAATCCTTGACGAAAGGTAAAAATAAATAAGTGATACTTTTGGGTTTTTACTCAGTCTAACATGCGAGTTTTCTCAACTTTAAGGTTGGGGGTAACTCTGGTACGCGTTATTGTCCTAAAAATAGGAACTAGCTAAAATTTAGACATCTTTAACAATATTCTTTGAACTGTTTTCTGTTTTTTTTTTTTTTCAAGTATGTAAAGAATTTAAGAAAAGTATTTAACGGTGTATATTAGCAGTGATACTTAATTGAAACAGAAATAGGGGATTTTTATCTGAGCATTCTTTGACCTATGTTTGTTTCTGGCAACGTGAGAACTGAACTTTGTCATTGTTACCTTAATTGTGTGTAGCCTACACCTTGTGTCTTTGATTGAAAAAACCAATAAACATTTACGTATCCGGCCTGCATTGTTTGACTGAGCCCTGGTATACTCTTGCCGTGTTAGTTCTTTTTATCTGTTTATTCAACCAGGGAGTTGCGAGGACACTCCCTGATTCAACTTCATTGTGCAGTCAGTGCAGGGATTTGCCTCGCAACTCCCTGGTCAGTGTCAAGTGGTAGAAAAGAACTCATGAGGAAAATATGCTAAGCCTTCCTCTTTTGATGCTTGAAGAATATGGCTCTGTTACCACGAAGACAAAATGATCATCACCTTGGTTGAGATGGAGTTAAAGGGTCGGGAAGTTCGCACAGAACTATCTAGTACCGTGACCATGCCAATGTAATACGTTACTCTTTCAAACACTGGTGTTAGAAGCAATTCGAGATTGGCGAAGGGAGGGGGAACTTTGTTTCGGAGCACCGTCCAGGCGGGGGAGGGGAAAGTTTTGGGTATTTTGCGGTCTTAAGTTGTAATTTTGTGAAGAATATTGGGTGAATTTTAGTACACAATATTGAAAAGCTGTCACATTTCTACACAAGCGACAAATAATGAATTTTCATCCTTGGACTAACTTTAGAGGAAAGATGTATGCTTCTGCCCCATGCATTTTGTACTGGAAGGCTAGCCCCAACCCCTTCTTCCTACTTCTATGTCTTCAAATTATATTGGTACTTTTTCCTGATTACAAACGCTAATATAAGTTGTTGGCAATATATTTTTTCCGAAGTTAATCTTTTACGCTCTTCCAAACTAACTTAAATTCCGCCATCTTCAGGTTTTTTTTTTTAACATAAATTCAATTTTTCAATTTCAAAGCAGTAGAAGTCCCCAAGTTCACCGGTTTAAAGTATGGTACAATTCAAATACGATGCAACTTAAGTGGGCCATACAGGACTCTTTCTTTAGGGGCGACCTTTTGCCCCGACTCCTGATCCCCATGAAACCAGGGCATAATCTCTGCCCGACAGAGGCACCGAAGTCTGCCTGATTCGACAGCAAGGTTTTTTGCCAATGAGAAGGGGGCTCCAGCTGCAGTTCTCGTCTCAAACGGCCATGTAGGCTTTTCAGTATCGTCCTTTACTACAGGCAGGAAATACCGTGGGCTTATTCAAAATTTCCACCTCACTTGAAAAATATTAGATGTATTGAGTAAGATTTATTTTAAGTTTTTAACATCCTGTCGAATTACTAGCAAGGAGATTAAACATTAGTTTGAAAAAGATAGAAGACACGAAGTGAGAAGGTGTGGGGTAATCGAAAAGAAATTTGAGAGCAAATTTAGAAATTGGTATATGTAGCCTTATTGTTTTTACCTTGAGGGGGTTCTAAAACTTGTCAAAATTAAGCTTTGTCTTGTCTCCTTAGTTAAAGTCATTAAGAAGTTCCATTTTTCTGATATTCTTTTATCAAATTACTTGAAAAGAAACTAGTTTTGACTGTTGTCCCTTCCCGAATACCGTCACATTGCTTCATGTTAATATTTGAAGTAGGTCACTAAACATCGATTACAATCTTACAACCGACGAGCCCCAACCCAAAATAAGGGTTGGTATATGGGATAGCTTCTGGAGTCGAAACGTTTTCGGGGAAAGAAAGGATTAACTGAGATGAAGTAATGCTTTATTTATTGTATGTAAAAGTGATGTTGAACTCCCTGCGGGCTTGCGGAGAGTTTTAAGGGAGGGCCTTAATTCCCATTCCAGTTTTTTCCGACTACGGGTTTTATGTGGACCTGACAGCCCGATGAGTTGAAAACAGACGGTGGATTTCACTTGACAACTCTGTAGTGAAACAAGTTTTTCATCTTGTGGGCCAACACTAAAAGCAATCCAGTTAGCAATGTTTGGCGGTCCGCCGACGGCCACTGTCGACTTCCGATCGGCCGTGAATAAGTTGTTGGCCACTGAAGGAGCGTCGGGGGCTATCGGAGGTCTGCTGGCTAGATCCGGGTCAGAAACAAAATTTTATGCTGGGTAAAATTGTTCAACTGTCATGGCCGTCGGAGGACCGCTGGCAAGCCACCTGCCCTTTCTCCGACTGACAGGGAACGACTGATTTTTTGGCAAACAGATATATATCCTAGTCCTTTTGACTGTTTGAGAACAAGGGAACTTAGAAAGTTCGTTGGTTCTATTGTTTTTCTCAATATATTGACACTTAGACCTATATAAGCGAAAGGCAATCAGCATTGAAAATAGGCGGGCAATTCTGGCACTTTTGAATAATTGGATATTTCACTGGTGTACATTTCGATAAGACTGCGAGCAATCGGGTTGTACAACTGTACAGCTGAAAGATATTTCTGTTGTAGGATATATTTTTGCTGTGCAGATACTAACAGCCGTTCAGATACTACACGTACACCGAAAGAACAGTTATCTGAAGGGATGCAGCACATATTTGGAACAGCCTGGTCGGAGTCATTAAGCGAGATAAGTGCGGTGTATTTTCACACCTTGAGCAGCTCAGGCAAAGCTCGAGGCAACAAATTCCGAATGCAGTGGGTTCTGTACCTTCAACTTTTCATGCATGTATAGGATCCCTCACAATTACCCTTCTTGAGGTACAATGTTTACAAGGTTTCGACCTTTTTAACTTTGGTGACCCCAAATGACCTTAAACCTCCACCAAAAACAATAGGGATCATCTACTCAATATGGGCGATCCGCATGGTAAGTATGAGATCACTCACATTTTTCCTTGTGGAGATATCGTGTTTACAGGCAATTTCCAAGATATGTACCATTTGACTTCTGGTGGCCCAAAATGACCTTTGACCTCCACCAAAAACAATAGGGATCTTCTACTTAATGTGGGCAGTCTACATGCCGAGTTTGAGAACTCTTAGAGTTAGTTACCTTTCTTGTGATATCGTGTTAACAAGCGGGCGTCACACACACACACACACACACACACACACACACACACACACACACACACGACATCACCATCGCATAGATTCCTTGCCTGCATTCTGCAAGTAATCAAAAACAGTCTATTTGTGATTATTTTTTATCAACTGTTTCAATCACAATTGAACTATGAGTACATTGGGAGGAAATGGTCGCTTCTTTAGTAACAGTCAAGACTTCATGGGGTCGGTACCTTGAAGGGTTATTCCTCTCACCACAAGCTGCAATTTTTGTAATAACCTACAGAAATTCTCAGTCAGCTCACCTATTTGATTGGCAGCTAGTTCAAACAATAAAAAGTACCAAAGCTCATTTTACAGAGCATTTACTGTACCGAGAGTGTTTTGATTACACATTGGGGTCTTGCATACTCACCCTAAAGCAATAAACTTAGGTTATGCTGGAGCGGGGATGAATGTCTAACATTATGTGGGAGGGGCTAAAGTAAGTAGGTTAGGAGAATGGAATGTTTGGGTGAGAGAATCGTGCCTTAAAGACACAATTCTCTCACCCCAAACAGTACCATTTTTCCCAACCTTCTTACTTAAGCCCCTCCCACAATTGTCTGAAATTCATCCTCATCCAGACACAAGTTTCAGTTTATTGCTTCAGAGTGAGTATAAAAAAAGCTCCATGTGTATAATCAAAACACTCTCAGTACAGTTCATGCTGTGTAATGTAAGCTTTGGTACTCTGCATTGTTTGAATTAGCTGTCAATCAAAGAGCTAAGCCAATTAAGAATTTTGGTAAACCCCTATAAGAATTGTAGTTTGTGGTGAGAGGATTGGTCATTTCAAATCTAAATTTTCTGTCCAGTGAGTGCATTTCACCGCTACTATGTTCAACACTGCCTGGTTCAACCAGGGAGTTGCTGGTTCAAAACTCGACACCATACCCCTTTAGTCGCGGATGAAAGTCTCAGATATGATGGCTTAGTGCTAAGGGACCAGATACAGACACACATAGCGATAATACACAAACACACATGTGTATGTGCGTATGTTTTTGGTGTAAAACGGGGACATGAGCCTTTTTTTCTCCAGGCAAGTGTGGATACACCTGCAAGTGGGGATATCCCCACTTGCCAAATGCAAAATTAGCCATGAAATTGAATTTTTCACGTTTCAAGGATGTACCACAGCAAGTTTGAAGCATTTTGGAATTTTCCCCAATTTCCATGTGATGGACCTAACATTGGGTAACAAACCATGGGCTGATGCATGGGTGTGTGTGTATCTGTGTAGTACCAGTAAATCGAGGACATGAGCGTTTTTTCCCCTAGTCAATTGTCGATACACCCAAAGTGGGGATATCCACATTTTCACGGTTAAAAAAATGTGTCCCCGATTGACGGTCAAAACATGTATGTGTGTATATATTTATACTGATCCAATCATGAGTCGATCACTTAACAAACTTCATATCCATAATAACAATATGAAAACATAACGGACTTAAATACATGGACAGAGCATGTAACGTGTAAGTCCTATCCGTAGATGGTCGCCACCGGCTGGGAAAAGGGCGCACCAAGATGGCCGCCGTAAACCTATAAATCGTCTGATTTGACGACGACTCTGTAATATTTTAAGAAAAAGTTGAACTTGAATGGGAAACGATATCGTATTCCTGAAATAGGTGAAGTGAGTTTGAACCTACCTTGTCATATTTTAAAAATATTCCAACTTTCTAGCAAAATATGGAGATATACTTTAGCAAGTCTAAGCTTTCACACAAAACCATAGCAGAGAGCCATCTCGGTGCGCTTTTTCTTACACTGGCGACAATGTACCGCGTAGTATGCTCTGTCCATGTATAGGAAGTCCGTGGGAAACGTACAAAAATCGATGAAACTTTACAGTAACATTTTGTTATATGTATTCCTTTGGCTGTACCATATGTTGACGTTGTTTGAATTGTGTAATCTGCAGAAAATGACTCTTAAAATGGTAACGTTATTTATAGCAATGCTTCTGATGGAATTTGAGTCATCCATCAAATCTAAAAACAAACAAATAAAAACCAATTAATTGTTCTTCTTCGTAAAAGTTAACATATATTATCATATAAAACATAATATATCATACAAGACGTAATATAATATTGTATCTAATAGATGTTTTAGATTGTATAATTATATTTACATTGTATGTCAAGGCTGGTATCTATGTATAATTGCATTTAAGTAGTCTCGGTGAAATGGTTTATACCCAAACGGTTGGCAGTTAATAACTGTTCTAGCAGGAAGCGTATTCATATAGCTTTTCTTTACCTTATGGCAATTTCTGTGCTTCTATTGCGAGCGTAAGTGCTCTTTCCTGTTCTTTTTCCCTTTTTCATTGAGATAACCATCTCAGCTTTTTTTCTTTTAAGTATACAATGCATACGAAGGATTCTATGTTTTGCCTCCCTCCCAACGGTTATATTTTGTTTGTGGCGGATTTCACCTTTCGTCTAGGTCAAATCCGTTTATACAAAAGGCGAAAATAAAAACAATAAAATAAAAAGAAGACTTCATTTCCCTTGTCGGCTTTGGGATGCATATGCACGCTATTTTATATATGAAAGGACGGGAATTTCAAGCTCAGTCAGTTGATTGTGCCTTCTTGGTGACGTCACATTACAGATAGGTTCTAAAGGGAATTTCCCCGTCGAAGTGCATACGGTTTCCTAGCTGTATAGTCAGATAGTTTAGCCTCATTCACGGCGTAGGATGCTGTACGCCATATTCCTTTTCAACTAAGAAGCTGAGGAAACCACCGTCCGCTCCGCGGGGTACATTCAAGAGAGTTGCAACACCCTGCTGATTCTGTTACGTTAGGCTATCCAAGCAGTTAAAATATGCGGTTTTTAGCTGAGCATTGTATTATGTGAGTGCCTCTCTAGAGAAGTATATATATGACACCTGCTTTGAAGTATAACATAGATGAAAAACTTTAAGAGAGATGTATTTTAACAAAAGTGAAAAAACCCAAAATAAATTTCTGCTTCCTCTATATAGGCCTTCAACTTACATGTAAATGACGCATGTAAAAAAGTTTCCTGACTTTTGCATGAAGATGTGTTTATTTTGTCCTGCCTACTGTCACTTATCTGAATTCGCGTGAATTAGTTTGAAAGGAGAAATTGCCACAAAAATCACCATTCCTTTTCACCACATACACTCTGGTGCTCCAACCTTATTGGTCAATTATGACATATCTTGATCAATGAAGTGTTTTGACCTAATGTACAACATACAGGAAGCCTAGACAAACGAAATTTGTCTACAGACCTACAAACCTTGTGTAAGCTTTGTCTGTTGGAGTTGAACAATTTATTGCAGATCGGAGGCGCAAAATAATTGTCCTTTTAAACTCATCATATATTTCTGGTCTTGAAATTTGGTAATAAATGGAATGATATAGGAAAACCTCGGTAGTTAAATCACAAGCCATCGAAAGATGGAAAGGTAACGCGTTCTTAAGGCAAAGGATCAAAAGACTTGTGAAGGACAGGGTCCAAAATGGGGCGCTAAATTTTTGGTAAAGTATGCCGCTATTACATAGCATTCTCGCTATGTAAGCATAGCAGGGGATTTTAGGAAAATTTGGGAAATTAAGCGAATTTAGGAAAAAATACTGTCATATGATTCTCAAGAACTAATCATTAAACAGGACATTCTACAATACTAATTCAAGTTGGGTGACACATTCTGACAGGTACTCATGGTATTGTCAGCAGAAGTGGACACACGGGACGGGGGCCGGGGCTGCAGCCCCCACTCAATTAGCCGAATACCTTGCTGATTTGGGCAGACTTCGCAGTCCCGGGGCAGAGATTATGCCCTGTTTGGGGATCTGAAGTCGGGCAAAAGGTCACCGCCCCCACCTGAGAGAAAGTCCCGTAGAGACATGTACGTAGAGATGTAAGACATGGGTCAAGAGGGAAACACTGAAACATTGAGAACAAATTTGATCGAAATAGTGTCAAGTTGACACAAAATTGAGTCTATTCATCCAAAATTTAATATTTTGCTAGGAATATAATGTTTCCTCTGACTATTTTGGATTTTCAATTGATCAGTGTTCCAGAATAAAAAAAAAATTGCAACGAACTTGTAATTTGTGGAGTTCTCATATGCTTCATATAATCTGCATTTACCTTTTCACAGAAAATTTACATCTCGTTCGCTACAAGTGCTTCTCATTTTTCGACGCAACGTAAAGGCCTTATCCTCTCACAAACAGTTCCAATTCGCCTAACCCACTTACTTAAGCCCCTCCCACAATTTTATGAAAGCACCCTCATCTAGACACAATATCAGCTTATTGCTTTAAGATGAGTATGCAAGACCCCAATGTGTAATAAAATTACTCTCAGTACAGTACATGCTGCAAAGTATGTTCTTCGGTACTCTGCATTTTTTTGAGCTGGCTGTCAATCAAAGAGCTGCGCCGATTTATAATTTCTGTGGACTGCTACGACAGAAACTGTAGTTTTGGCGGAGAGGATTAGATCTTTACGGTTTGCTAAGAGTTTGCCAAGAAATGGTAATCTCTTTCCTATATCACCAGCAGCAACTTTCAAAACCACCGCTCTAAAGGGAAGCATTGTGTTTAAAATGCCCCAACAAAGAGTGCAAACAAAATGGCCCAGACAGTATCCAACTATTCAGTCTTAGCCATAAACTCCGGCAATAGCTACATCTCTTCAAAAATACTATGCGCAAGAAGAGCCAAGGACGTTGCATCATTTGAAATGTTGAAAGTTTGGGTGAAAAATTATTCTTGAGCAACAAACAACTGAATTTCTATCTGTGGGAAACTTATTTCTTGGAAAGAGCGCTACCATACTGCCTTATTTTTGATAATCTACCAACCTGTGTCAAGGTATATTAGTTTTAAAAGGATGAATTTTTCTTGCAAAACAAACACATTATTTCCCTTTAAATACAACCAGATCGTAGTCACAGATTTGGTAACAATTTCTTGTCCAAAGTATTTGGGAAATAAGAAACTAAAATTAAAACAGTCAACGAGGAAAATTGACAATGCATAAATAATTCATTCAATGTTTGAAATCTAACCGAGACTTCATTATTTCCTTCAACCAAGATGTGTCGATAATTTTGACGAAAGGCTTGGTTAAATAAATGTAACGGTTATATGACCAAAGGCATGGTTAAATGTTATGATGATATGACCAAAGGCCTGGTTAAATGTAACAATGATATGACCAAGACAAGGTTAAATGTAACGATGATATAGTTAGAATGATTAAGGTGATGTACAGTCACCAACATTTGGATTAGTTAAGTCCTGTGTCTTATTTCATGAATGGCTCTTTGGAAATGTATTGCAATGTTTTTTTTCTCACTCCATTGTGATTTTTACAAGAGACCGAATGCTAGAATTACCCTGAATATGCAGTGTCTATGTTCTTAAGTATCACATAGAGTATTTGAATGAGCAAAAGGGCAAAATTTGTAAGGATCTAGCTGTTGATTTGCATTAAGTCTGCGCCCACTTACTTTGCCCTTCAATCAAAAGTGAAAACATATAGAATTGCAAAACAATTACTAAAAACAGATGTTACTTTGACCATGGAGCTACTTCTTTGACCATAAAGTTATTATGTAATAAGCGTGCGAACGCTACCGGTGTACGTCATATGTTTAATTAAGTGGTGTAGACCGACTGCATGGTCAAGTGGTTAGAGTATATGGTGCGCCTACCGTGCCATAAGTCCTGAAATCGACAAATGCGCACCATAAGAGTAAATTTTTTCGTCGAAGCGACCCCATTTTATAGGCAACAGCATTAGATTGAGAGGTCGCATAACCGATTAAGCGAGTTTGGTAATTTGTTGGAATTGTGGGCCACAGCGTGGGATCGGCAGGGAATACGTAAACCGAGAACACCACATATAGTGTATACGGCGTTCCCGTGTTTCCGTGCGGTACGTGTACACAGGACTACGCAAAAATCTTAGTGTCTAGCTATTTCGAACGAAAATAACTTAGGGTCTCGGTCCTACTTTATGACATTAAAATCATAAGTCATTTACACCGAAAGGCATTTTAGACACATCCCCCACCCCCATTTACAAAGCCACACTTAAACGCTATTGATGCTTAGCCCCCACAGCGAACCCAACTCACTTATCGATATTCTCCCCCAAAAGAAATCACAAATTGCCCTCGGTGCGTTCTTCTTTTAGCATTTCTGCGTTACGCTTGTCTCTAGTAATATCGATCACTGGATTAGTGATATCCACCTCTTTAATAGGTGATTGACAAATTTTCAAAAATCTTGACACTATTTGGTAACCCCACTCTATCCGTGTTTCGCGACGCCAAGATTGTGAAATCCCGATTTAGAGAATCTTTGCGTACAATTTTATCTTTTCAGTGGTTCAACGGAATTACAGACAATGCATATTTAAAATTCTTGCATTTTCTAGCGACACAAGATTTCATGAAAATTTAAGAAAAACATGAAAATTTTACAAGATAAACAATGGAGCATTGGACAAGTATCGACAATTGCGTTGCAAACGGTTCCAAAAATTGTGTCGAATTCCATTAATGAGAATTCCAAAGACCTATAGTTTTATCAGAAATCATCTAAAATTCCAAGATATTTGTTGAAAAACCGCACCGACATAATAACTCGAAAGCTCTAAAGTTGTTGTTGACGAGTTACATAACAAACAGCATGTAAATGCGTTGAACAGCTACCAGACATGGCTTTTCATTCAGTTAAGCTGTATCATGTTACTAGCTAATGAACAAATATGTTTTGTGTATGCAATGCATACAATGACTGAATACAATGTAGACCTTATCACAGTAAATAAAAAAGCGCCCACCAATTTTGGTTAGCTACAGTTATAACCCCATACAATAAACTCAGACAGCTCATGGTGACATACAATTTATGCACATGATGTCACAATGCAAAGAGTACGCCCTCCTTTGTAGGACCACCAAACCAACCAAATCCCAACAGCTGACTCGGTCATTGGCGGAGCTGCCATATGGTCAGGGGGCGACCCACCCCCCCCCCCCCCCCGACGGACTAAATTGCCTGTCGGCGCCCTTTTTAGATTTTAACATACTTAACTCTTGCACCATTATTGGCAAAAGAAATAATAAAATAGCGTTGGCCATGGTTTAAGGCCCAGATAATGCTCAAACAGCCACCAGTAACTGTGCTACATGCACTTTGTTCTGATGAAAAGAGTCATCTTCTGTAATATAGGGAAAGGTTTTGCCGAAACGTATCTTCATGCTTTATACGCTCAAATGAATATTGCTGCTGTGTTAACTTAATTTCTTCCACACCAAGCGTGTTTTTATAAGCTAACAAAATACACAGGACATTAAATTCACCCTCTCGGCCAATAAAAGATGTAGTAAAGGGCGCAGCAATAATTTAAGCGCAATAACCCTCTTGTTGTCGGGGATAATTGTCAACATAGACAATAAAAAGAATTTATAAAGATACTAAAATAGTTTCCACAACATTTTTCAAAACCACTTGAAGAGGACATACAGGTTAAAATAAAATAAAACTGTAATCATAGTGGAAATGGTTAAAGAGTTTTAATGAACAGTTTCCATTTTGCTTTTCTTCGAGTTACCATTCTCATTATAAATGGCTATTTCCATTAACCCCATGAAAATGCTTATTTCTGTATTTTCGTGGTCTCAAAAGCCAGAAAATTGCATCTAATAAGCGAAAATTTAGGCCACTTTCATTTAATATGAATTCGGTATCTAGAGAGCCAAGCAAACCTTTTGTCTTGGCTATTTCTTGCAATGTAATGGCTATTTCAGAGTGGTCACGTTATGTAAATTACGTCAATTAATGTTTTTTCGTGTACTTATCTTGATTTCCAGATACCAAAAATGTACACCTAACGGTGGTTAATTTCCATAACCCCCTCCCCCCTGTAAGATTGCTCGCTATTTGGCTCTAGCAGGTTTAGTCTTTATTTTCACAAATTAGCCCATTATTACACTAAAATCTTAAATCGAGACCTAACAATAACACAAAATATAATGACCGCCTTCATACCAGAACGTGAAAGAGAGGGATAGAAACATGGGCGTCCGCAGGTAGGGGAAAAGGGAGAACTTGCCCTCCCCTGGAAAGTAAAAAACGAAGAAAACATAAAGAAAAATTAACATCAACATTTCTTAACAGTTCACTCAGTGTTTTCCCCTTTTTATATAAGGTAAATAGGCTTCAGAAATGCCATTTCCAGCGATCTGAACGAGCGCATTAATAATCTCCGAGGGAAGAAATTCGAAGCCTCGCCCCAAAACTGTGCCAAAACGTGTACCTTCAAGGAACTGATTTCGAATGCGGCTTACAGTTCAAGTTGTTGAATAATGCAGCAGAATGTATGATTCGTTACCATGTTACGACAAATAAGATTTGAGGACTGTTATTTTTACGTAGAAATCCTACAAATTATGCATTTTTGGTACCGTACTTTGTAAAACAAAAACAAGGCTTTAGAAGGCTAAAAGTGGGTGTAAGTTTGAGGCGCCATTTTGTGGCGCAGCAAATGTGTCGGAAGTAGACTTCCTCACAGGAGAAAACTGCAAAGATTGGATAAAACCGAAAAGATTAGAGTTAAGACTGCACTCTCCATTAGCACGGTATATACCAAATTTACGATTGGAAATTATCTAACAACGGTACAGTATATGCCTTGTAGCCTACAATCAGGACAATGTTCGATTTCTTCAGTGTGTATTTTTATATATAAGTGTATGGGCCATACTGCTGTCTATTGCAAGCAACTTGACAAGTGTATACGAACAAAATTATGATTTGGGTATTTCATAACAATATCCCTTAGCCTTTTCAAACGAAAACTCAGTGGTGTAGCAAGATATAGTATTGTTACTTATTTCCTCCGACAACAGCCGGTACAACTGAATGCACTTGAAAGGCGAACTATGATGAAAGCTTTATTTGTCTTTCACAGAATTGTAACGCACATGTGGATTGGGCCTCTACAGCCCATGTTATAACACAGCAACCTGTACACTGGGTAGGCTTTTAGTTTTAAGATAGTATTGACCAGTATACAGTATAGGCTGGTCTACTGGATACAATTACAGTCAACCTTCACAGCGAAAATATCTGTGTATTTACCGAAAAGGAATGCATAGGAAATTCTGTCAACTCATTGACAGCACTTTTTATGTTTTCGTTTTGTTTTCCCGCATTTTTTGTCCGTTATTGTCCACAAACAATTTTTTAATATCACAATATTTTTTATGGGGTTTCAGAGAAAGTTTCAGACAGGAATGATCAAGAACGTAACCATTTTTGTAGGGATTATCGATGGGGAGCTAGCACGCAGAAGAAACCCCCAAATTCGCTTGGATGACCAATCAGATGTCAACATTTGTTGGTGTTGCGTACATTTTGCATTATGACATCGTATGCACAAGTCGATAAGCACATTCTATGGCAGGCTAAAAGCTCAATAATTCGAACCACATGGATTACCGACCGAAAAACCATGTTTATCGGTCGAAAACTTAGATTTTCAGTCGAAAATCCATGTTTTTCGGCCGATAGTCCAGGATTATCGGCGATAATCTCAGATTTCAATCGAAAAACCATGTTTTCGATCGAAGAATCATGTTTATCGGCGAAAAACCATGTTTATCGTCGGTAAACTTTCGATATCCTACACATATATACATCCTGTGCTAGTTCCAGCGGTTCACCGCCGTACGCAGTTCGGTCATTTGTCAAGTGCGTATAATTGCGGCACTACATTATTACTCGATAAGCCAGTTTGTGGTCGGTAATCCATGTTTATCGGCGAAAAACCTTGTTTATTGCCGAAAACCCCGATAAACATGTTTTTTCGCCGATAAACATTGTTTTTCGACTGAAAATCTGAGATTATCGCCGATAATCTTGGATTATCGACCGTAAAACATGGATTTTAAATTGAAAATCTAATATTTTCGGTCCATAAGCATGGTTTATAACCGACAAACATGGTTTTTCGATCGAAAAACATGGTTTTTCTACCGAAAATCCAAGTTTATCACCGATAATCCAAAATTATCGCGAAAAAACATGGTTTTTCTGGCGAACTAAAAATCAAAGTTTTTCGGTCAAAAATCCATGTTTTTCGGTCGACAAACATGGGTTTTTTAGCGATGAACATAATTTTTCGATCGATAATCCATGTTTTTCGAATTATTCAGCACTTAGCTTGCCATAGTATGCTTCTGTTTTTGTGCGAGTGCGAAGTGTGCGACGTGCGGGAAGTGTGCTCCATTGTTTAGCCTCCCAATTGACGTTATGTGACCTCATTGCATAACTTACTGCATGGTATATCAGTGAGAAATTGACTCGTCAACTAAATTAAGAAAGCACAAAATTCTATTTTTTTTCTCCTGTTTATAAGAGAAATTCATTTTTGTAGGAAGTACCCTGTGATGAAAACGAAATTGCAATATTTTATGCTTAGTTTAATGTGTTGAAGAGCATTTTAAATACATCTGTTTCCATTGATCGGTAGTAAAATTGAATCAACCTTCGCATTTCTTTCACGGACTTTCACGGGAGTAATACGAAATGCTTCGTGTCTTAATCTTATACAAGTAACGTGATACAGCAGAGTCTTTACAAATGTAAATGTTAAGTCCAAGGATTATTGTTCAAGCAATTACTGTCCATTCCTTAAGGGAGAGGAATTAAACCAAGTAAACGAAAAATCCCCCGAACACGGGTGATGCCAATATTTTGGGACTAAAAACAATCAGTTTAAATACCTAACAGAGAGGATATTATTCTGTTCGTCATGAAATTCTTTCACGTTAACAATGTCATTTACGTACATTCTTTCACTGTAAAAAATGTCACGTAACACTCCAACACTACAATTTGTTAAGGACTTATTTTTGTACAGTGAAGGTAGGAGGTGTTTTTTTTTTGTTAAAGGGGCTCATTGAGTGGATATCGATGACTAAATAAGATTGGTAAAGGGTCACCATCACATGACAATGCTCATAGGGAACATATCGAGTCAAGTTTCATATCCAATAGTAACGGAAAATGTTAAAATTTTGAATTTTGTGGTGTCCTGGCTTGTAACGCTTTTGGATATGATTTGAAAAAGTGTCTGGTCACGAATTTTTGAAATTTGAATTGAATCTTTAAGTTTTCACTCAAAAACATTATTTGTATGTATGCATATTGGGGTTGTTTAAGTTTGACCATTTGTTATAGGTATGCAAAGAAAACTTAACAGGTTTGGAAAAATGTGTTGAATTTTCATAAACAAACTCATTGAGCCTCTATAACACATTGACGCATTTATCGGCATGGGCGTCCGCAAAGGGGGGGGGGGGGAGGGCAATGGGGCACTTGGGGACCATCATTCGTGATAACTATTGGACAGTTGGAAATTTGTAATTGTAGCACTATGCCGTAATTGGACTAGTTGTCAGGTATGTAGTGTGCATATGGCATCTGACCATTGCTGAATGCGCTTTTCTTGGTTCGGCCCGTGCTGATCTCATGTGGCGACGTGCGGATGTAACTGGGATATGCAAGGTGAATATGGGGGGGGGGGGGGGGGGCTCATAATTGGGTAACGGATGTAGGCCTATATAGGCTGTTTGACAGTTGTAAGTTTTATCATGCATAGGCGTGCGAGGCCATGACCGAGAGGGAGATTTCCCTTCAACAATTTTTTTACATCGAAAATTCTAAAAATCTAAAAATTACAGACATGAAATTCCTGTTTCAGGGTTGGGTACATGCAGCTTATAACACTCGCCAAGTGCCGTTTCCGGCCATCTGAAGGGTTTGTAAGGCCCAAAATTTTCTTGTACGCTCCGCGCCGACTGATGGTGGCGCTCTGCTTAGATAGTGTACACAATTCAATCATCCATGAATGACCTTGCCCCCCCCCCCCTTGTAAAAATTTCTGCGGACGCCCATTTTTATCGGCAAGGCAATTAACATGTTGATGTGTTATTGATGTGAACACTTGAGCGTGTTAATCCCATGCTTTAACACGACCTGACATTAAAATATTTGAACTTGACGTATTAATCGTCATATCATTGATACGTTTGTGTGTTTCTAACTTACACTATACCTTCACTGTACAGCGATTAGATATTAACACGGTTAACTGTTAAATATACTTTGTATTTTTACAGTGTTTATAAAAAAAACAATCTTTCTATCAACTTTCATATACAGTGCCGGATTAAGGTATGTCCACCATCGGTTGGCGCGGAGCGTAAAAGAAAAAATTGGGCTAACACGTCCCCTTGATTGCAGGAAATGGCACTTCCCATGTCTATAGATGTCCAAAATATACTGTTAAATACAATTGATATATACTGTTACAACACATACATTTACCCTTAATATTTTTGGTTGATTATTTATTTTTGTGGGGGCCCGAGGCATTTGTCTTGCTTTCCTCATTGTTAATCCGGCGCTGTCCACAATACATCGAAATCTTGATGGGTATTTAATGGGTACTTGAGGCCTTAGTATGTAATTTATGTTGGTAAATTGAGAAGAACTGTTGACCGAACTTTCATATCATTTGCCCGAATTTAGAAAATTTACAAAATATAGACCTCAAAATTTTATGGTTTTTAATGGGGTGATTTAAATTTAATATTTTTGGCATCGGTTCTTAGTCAATAACAGATGCCCGGAAATACTTGACACATATATATGTCTGATTCTGAATGGACCTTTACTGACACATAATACATTCCCATGCCCACTTCACTTCCTGTGGAAAAAAATCAAATTATTTACATTAAATATCCATATTGATTATTTGCGCTTGGTACATTTTAGTGTTGCAAATGGCACAAATCTGCTGAAAATTTTTCACATGAAGATCTAGGGGCCCCAAAATATTGTCCAGAACAACAGCATTTCATCCTGCAAGGCAAACAACTGACAGTTGATGAAATTCCTCAACAAAAATTTGGGGACCTTAACAATTGGGGGCCCCTCAAGATCTGGGGGCCCCGGGCCTGGGCCCTACTGTTAACTCAGCACTGTTTATGAAGAATTATACAGATATCTATTTCAAAAAATCAAAATAGGGCAGTACCTTAAAGGAATCAAATTTCACAGAAAATAATGGCTACTTCATTCTCAAGTACTATTGTTCATCTTTACTTTCCAAGTTCGATTGAAGCAACTTTCATAACTATTGAAATGCATAATATGTTGGAGAGAAATTGGGAACCACTGATGTTGTTCATAAGTCATGGTAAGACCACTTAAAGGTTGGATAATGACTACTTTTTTCAATTTGTTGTCATATTAGTGTATTTTAAATATATCTTTCCTAGTTTTTCCTAGTTTCCTAGTTTCAGTTTCCATTCAAATATTTCCTAAGAAATTACTAACATCGTTGTCAAGTTTTCAAAATGATCTGCGATACCGGACGCTGAATGACGTCTCTGAAGCAAACTGATTTGATACATCGTCAATAATGCCAATGTTTTCGATACGACATCGCTGATTTAGCATTATCGATGGAGTTTCGAATCGTTTCGCAATCGAAGTTTACGGCAAGAATATTCTGTGAGATCATACAGAGTGATACGACACAGACTATCTTTAGTCTTTTGCTTCACCAGTTTTGTAATGTAAAGGGAATTCATCACAACACTTAATTTTATGAATCGAGTTGGTAGAAAGACAAAATGGAATATTTTAGGCAAGATCTTATTTTGTTGTGTGAAACAGGAACTGAATCTTGAAATTATACTGCCAATTATACAGGCAAACATTCGTCGGCCAAATTACAATTTCACCTGAAGTCTACAGAATTCTTAATAGGCACAGCTCTTTGATTGACATCAAATTACAAAAATGCAGAATAGCTCATATTGCATACAATGAGAGTGTTTTGATTGTAACATATTAGGGTGTTGTACACTCATCGGGGTGGTCCCTGGAGCAATAAGCTAGAACCATGTCTACCTGAGAATGAGTATAAAACATTTTAGGGAGGGGCTAAGAAAGGATTAAGTTTGGAGAATTGGAACAGTCTGGGTCAATAAATAGCTCCCTCCATTCGATTCCATTGTTGTGCATAGTTCTTCACTTATCAACGCATGAACACATTAACAACCTAATTAAACGGTAATAAACATTGGGTTTGTTTTGCAGAGAAAATCATATTTAAAACCGACATTTATGTCACGTGAAAATGGAAGTTGAACTTCAGATTTTTTAACCTTTTACATATCATTTCAATATTTTAAGAATAAACGACCAATCTTTGCAAGGAATGAGATGCCAGGAAAATTTATCTTCGCCGACCAAGCGTAACATTTTCATGCTGTAGGTCTTTCGCCAGGTATACAAAATACTTCAACTCCTTTGACGGTCGTAGCCAAAGACTAGAAGACTAATCTTTTCTCACCAAATTTTAAAGAGATACAGTAATATCCGGTATAACATCCACATACCACAGAAGTCTCTCAAGACTTATACAGTAAACGGTAAGTTTAGCTCAACAAATCCATCATTGCAGTAAATCAGAGTGAATACTTTGTAAAAATGACTGCGACTGATTCGTTACATGTTTCCACATTATAGATACGACTCCCCAAAACAAACTTGTAGTAAAATTATTTGTAATGATATGGATATGCAATGTTTTTAGTCTAAAATATTCGCTGAGCACTGCCGCAAAGTGCAATATTCTATTATATGTACAGCTGCAATGGAAATTTAGTTTAAAATACTTACTGTTCGGCCAATACGGATCTGTTCCTCCGTATTAATCGAAATTTTCCGGAATGTATCCTAAAACTTTGGGAAAATTGTTTATTTCACATGTAGTCTGACTTTCAGAGTAAAGTGGAAACACAATGGGTTGGCTGAGCAGACTTTTCAGACTAAGGATTTTTTCCCTTTTTAGAGCCCATTTTTGGTTTCCCGAAAGGGAAATCCTTTGAACTCATGCAGACAACACTTATGCAAAACATGTGTAGGATCGTGCATTTTAGTGTTGGCTCAAGATATGGTTTGTAACCTCAACGATTGAAAATTATTTCCTTTTTTCGCCTTGTTTTCAGCAGAGTAGTACCAAGCCAAAAACTGTCTTCATTTTGGATCATCGAGGTCGTTGTTGTTAGGGTATATCATTGTTAAAAGGGACAGCTGTGTGAATGGCATTGCTGGACACCAAAAATATATTGCAATGTATGGCTTTTTGTTCCTTTTTGAAAGAGTACCGTGACTTTCATCAGGTATATTTATAATTTTTGATTGCATAATTGCATAAACATCAAATTTCGTCTCCAAAATATGTCCACATTGGGACGTCAAAAATATGTGTACCTTCTGTAAAATGTAGCAATCTTTATGAAGCTTTGTTTCGCTAAGCACTTGACAGCAGGGCATAGTCAAATATTGTCATGTTTTTACAAAGTGACCGACAAATATACATCAAGACTTTGTCAACATTTTTGCTTAGAATTATAATTTTACTATTCGTTATCCATGGTAAATGTGCTTTGATGCTCTTGCTAAGAATTGTGAGGTATTTTTTAGTTCAAGATACAGCTTTTACTCCCTATTATTTAAGTGGAAGCCATTGTACCGTCTAAAAGGTCACACGTCGGGCCGGCTTTTCGATCGCAGTTACGTAATAGCATGCACAATGCATGCATTCGGTCAGTTAGTGGTTGTGACCTTATATCAATAGAGAACAAAGTAAAATATTGCAGTGTTTCTGGTATAGAGGCTAACATTTATTTTGATTTGTACACAAATATTCCACAAAAATTTTGTTTCAAAATTATTTTTTTTAAGCTTTGTCTTCCATTTGGAAACTTTAACGATACCTTTGGTACAAATTGTTAGGAACTTTTTGACCAAGATACATTCTTTACTCTCTACGATTAAGTAGAAGACACTGGACCTCCTAATAGGTCACTTATCAGGACGACTTTTCTATTCTTTATCGCAGTGAAAACACAGGCGGGACTTGCATTGAATCATTTCGTCGCGTCACTTAAACCATGGAAACCGGATCGGATTACTGAGTCTCACTCGCTATTTTCACACCTTAAAGTTAGACTCGAAGAAAAACTTTGCAATTAGGCTACTTTGTTTAATAAGCTGTTCGTTGTTTGAATCACCGTTGTTTGAATTTCAAGGGAAAACACATGTTTTCATGCAAAAAACCTGTGATAACCCCTCAAAAAACATGTGAAAACCGGCAAATATGGAACAAATTGCCTCACCTGTTTTTGTAAGGGTTCCATTGATATTACTTACCATGAAAATTATACCATTGTATTTTCTTAAAATTTTCTTACCAACCACATTTTGCAAGTATTTAAAAGCCGTCCATTTTCATGGCCTTGCAAACCAGAACCCTTCTTTGTATTGCGGATTGTTTTTGCATGTCTTACAAGTTAATATGACAACATAATTAGATATTGTAATTCATGTGTCTTTCATTTTCTACTCCTGGTTTGTACTTCGACTTCATGTATTTCCGAAGTATTGCCAAAAACCACATTTCAGGTACAATAACTCTGAAGATAACTTCAACCAGCCCAAATGTTACAGATTAATTTACTGTTCATTTGTTTCCTTTAAACAAAACCTCACAGCCAAGTTCAGCCCAACTCACAAAAACTAACTACAAACAGTGGACCATCAAGCTTATCTACACCTTAAATTCATTCAGTAGTTATGACCGCAAACTTCGTCCTTGGCCTGTAATTTATCAAGTATATCTCTTCTCCTCTCCCCTGAACCCATCCCTTGAAGGTTATTTTGGACTGCCCACATCTGAAGAAATATTTCTCCCTTCTTTCGGGAAACTTTTCATACTTAGGTTTTGATGTTTTGTTGAAATGTGCAAAGGCTTGACCGTAAGAAGGAGAGACTAAACGTAGCAGATTATGGACACGTTCAGTCAAATCATCAATTTTGATAGTTTTTGCTTGGTATTCATTCCAAGCATTTCGGGGAAATTTGCTTTGAAATCCGATGCGTGGTTTTCAAGATATGAGCAGGTAAAGTTGAAAAGTTGAAGTTAGCACATGACATCATATCCTCACATTAATGGGGGACCGTGTGTTTGGTCTAACGGTAAGAGCATCCGCCTCTCAAGCGGAAGGCCCGGGTTTTATTCCCAGGTCTAGTCATACCAAAGACTCTATAAATGGAACCTATTGCCGTTGTGCGTAATGCTCCACATAAGCAACGAAGAAGAAGGGAAAACAAGGCAGTGAGCCACAACTGGAAAAGGGCCGTGGCCGGCTCGACTTGAACCAATATGTTGGACTTGGAAACTGGGCCTTAAAACTCCATCTAACTGTAGTAACTAACTCACATTAATGGACAACCTTCTCTCCTGAGTGTACCTCAAGTCAAAAAATTCAAAAAAATATATTTCAGAGCATAAAAAAGGAATTATAACAGTCTAATTCCCATCTTTATAGGACATTTTTGAGCTTAGATATAAAAAGTTGAAGTTAAGTCACTTAAAACAAATTGGTACATTGCGCAATAATTTGTGACTTTCTTGTTGTAAAACTCATATAAACTGCTTTGTTTTCCTTTAAAATTTAAACTGTTTTTATGACCTTGAAGACTTCCTGTTTGTTTGCATGGCATGTTGCAAGGAGATTGGCTTAACTAATAACAACACCCCATGAAAGTAAAAATATGCTATAACACCCTGGTACAAGGTGAAGTAACTTTCAGTAAAACAAAGAAATACAAAGATTGTAATCTGAGTAGTACAACAATGACATCACAATTTATTGTGCAATACACCATTTTAATTTGAGCGAATAAACTTCAACATTTTATATCTCAGCTCAGGAATGTCCTACTGTATGAAGATGGGAGTTGGACTGTTAAAAATCATTTTTCATGCTCTTTAATATATATTTTTAAATTTTTTGACTTGAGGTACACTTTAACAATCCCATATTATCAGAAAATGATTGCAGAAGTTGCATAAGGACTTTACAAATTTTACATCTGACACAGGGAGGTCCATTCCTATTACCTTCAAGATCAACATAACATTCTGAAAAACAAAAGGAAACAAAGTATTCCTTGCCAATGTGAGGAAGTAATATAATCTTTGCTGCCCTCAAACTCACTCTTTTAACACAAATCTAGTGACTTCATTTAAAGGTCAAGAGCGGTCCCCAAAATTATTTCGAAGCAGCAGCTAAATTTTCTTCAGATTTCTCTTCAAACTATCTTTCACTGTATTTCATGACTTCAATATAGACGAGGTACACCAAACAGTTACTTCTAGTAAATTTAACATTAACGAGGAAAAATGTTATCACTTGACTCTTAACAGCCAATCATAAAATGGGCTGCTCTTGCCCTTAAATGATATCTCGAGAAATAATGTCCGATTTGAATGAAAGTTCCACCACACTGTGCAGATTTAATTCACCTTTCACATGTGAAATTAAATTTTGGCTTTAACTTCAACTTTGGGAGATGGGTCCCTCGGCATGTTCTTGAAACATCCTTTAAAACGAAAGACTCAATCAACTTTTTTTAAGAGTGAAGCTGACAAGAAGTTTTTATTCAAACCTAACTTAGGGGCGTAATAACATCTTATTTCCGACAAAGTGCGTACGGTAGACACAGATTACGATAGCCTTTCTATAAGTGCACAGCTTTGGTGAAAAATATATAACATATTTCTAGAAATACCCTGGAATGGTCCTTTAGGCCCAAAGACTCGACGATTTCCTCTTGTGCTCGGGAGGAAATTCAAACTTCTTCAACCATTCATGTTTGCCACAGGTTTCACATCTATCTTGCCATACAGACGAGTACACATCAAATTTCCGTCTCGGCATATTGTCCTGTTTTGTCTCCTCTAGTAACAGTCCAACAAGTCGACAAATTGTCTCGTCACTGACGGCCCGTTTGTAGTGGTCGGGTGTGGTATCCGAGACCACCCGTCCCTTTGTCCTCCAGGAAAAATATTCCAAATAAGCAGTCGTATTTGTATCAAGATAACGAAGATAATTTGCAAGGTCCTCCATCGACTCAAACTGATCGGCGTGAATGAAAGATCCAGGCGGAGCTAGATGTTCGAAATCTTCTGTGGGTGGACCTACCACCACAGGGACGATTCCCAGTTCTAACATTTTCCAGAATTTTTCCGTGATGTATTCACGACAACAACTATTTTCTAAAGATAGGGAGAATTTATAACTTTTCATTAAATTATCATATTCCAACACGCATTTATCATCCCACGTATTTTTACAAACGGACAATTTGCCGCATTTGCCGTAGGTGTCTACTTTTAAAATTTTGTCTAGATCAAATGCAAATTTCTTTCGATTCCATTGCAAAGTTTCACAGTGGCTAGCCGTCCAAGAAATTAATTTACTTTTACCTTTTATCATCACGGAAAAGTCCCATGGTTCTTTCGGTAATCCTATCCGGAATGGTTCGTAATACCCGTACGGCGTTGACACATCCGAGTCGCTATAAAAAGTATCAGCGAAGTCGTAGGTGTCGTTACGTAATATCCAAGGTGGGAGAAGACCTCGAACGTACACTGGACTTTCAATTGTACTAAAAACCCAACGCTGTTTTTCATGTTTTTGTTTTAGGAGTCTTTCCCAGACATCTTTGGCCATGTAGCCGCCAATGTGTGTGAAAATGACCAAATCTGCGGTTTGGATCGCCTCAGGTTTTGCAACATGGTCTACGATGACGGTACAACTCAACTTTGGACATGTCAACTTGAACGGAAATTTTCTTAAAACACTGGACCATTTGCCACACATTCCTACAAACATTACGGTTTTGCAGCATGCCGCCTTCCCTCCTTTAGACGGCTGCATTTTATTGCAGGTACCCATGATGTTAGGGTTGTGTTTGGACAAGGTGCGACAAAGGCCCGGGGACCCTTTGAAAGAATCGAATGGTTTTAGTTCGAATTTTGATCTCAGGTCAACGGAATTATTGCACGTCTGTTGAAAGTAAAACAAGTCATGGTCCATGAGAAGAGAAGCATCGAAGGTGGTATTTGAACATGGTGACTTAGTTGGTGTCGGCAAAGTGTGTCCTTCGGAATGCGAACCGTTTAATCGGTGCAGCTTGTAATCATATCTGACTGCCACACAGTTTTCCTTTAAAAGAGAAAATCCCCAATTTGGAAGAAAATAAAATGATAAAATTAAACAAAACAGTAGCAATATGATGAACAGCCTCACCCTAGCAGGTTTGTTCGATTGAATCAACTCAGGTGACTTCATTCTTTCCACGAAATAGAATTTTTGAGATAACTTACATCCTCCTCGATTAATCCTCCCTTCTCCAAACGTTCACGTTGAAGCCGCATCCAGAATACTGAAAGTTGAATACAAGACCACTGTAGTGTTTAAATCAGTCTCGTCAGAGTTACCAACACTGTTCCCTAGTCTGCGGGTTCAGGTAAATCCTACATGGGCATATCAACCAATTGCACACGGGATAAGGCTTCGAAGAGTAGGTTTGCACAGATCATGACAGATGATAGGTTTATAGAACCCTTTTCACGAGTAAACGACTAACTAGTTACTACAGCCCTTTCTCACTTTTACACACGGTGTGTATAGGCTTTATTCAATCTTGTCGCACCGACAATATGCTTTAGTGACTTGCGGCTCACTGAATGGACTGAACAATGGACGATTGACTTCATTTACAAAAAGCCCCTTAAGAGTTACAGCGATTGAGACTTGAATACCACGTTAGTCTGATAGCACGGCACGGTCTTGTTGGAGCAAGGAAGTTAAAACGGCTGGTCTCCGTCTATCTTTCATCGTCTGAACACTAAAAACTAGTGAACACTACTGTAAACGCCTCTACCAATTGCCGTAAGGTAGTAAACGGCTGAAGTTAAACTGTTCCATAATATGCGGAGTGAGCTGATGTATATTGTAACGATGACACACACAAGGAGATGCTGGTATTAGAAACTTTACGGACGATTGACCTTCCATTATATTGTCCAGTGTGAACTAAGGCTGCGACAAGGCCATTAGCGGTCAGCCGAGTGAGAGTGAGTAAATCCAAAATGTATTAAATGACAACAGGGAGTTGCAGGCAGATCAAACTTTGCTTGCTCCAAATGTAAACAATACTCCCCCTACCCCGCGGAGCTGAGGACTGTTTTTTCAGCTCTCTTTTCTCAGCAACCAAAGGGATATGACCGAACAAGGAATTATGCCATACATCCTGCTACGCAGGTAATACTTTCACCAGTGGAAGTTCAGAGTCAAATTCTCGCTGCTCTTATGATCGATAAATTTATTGCAACCATTCACACCCCCTTGCCAGAGCGCTCTTTGGAAACCTCGTTGAAAGCGTTTTGATTAGTTCAAGCTTCGGACATTTACTGTAGTCCAAAAATTTCCTACCGAGGGCGTATATCAACTATTTAAACTCCAAAAGATATTCCCAAAGAATCGTTATCAGCACTGACTAGAAGTTAATTTGAGTCCCATGTTCAGTTCAGTTCATTTCATTTTCGTTTGCATGAATCGTGACTGAACAAGATGGGGCAGTCGCCCCTAAGTTTCTACACGGTCCATCAATGACACAGTTGGAGGCTGATTTACGAATGTGGAGAAGGGACCTCAGTGGCGTAGCCACGGGGGGGGCTGGGGGGGCCTAGGCCCCCCCCAGATTTTCTCCAGGCCCCCCCCCCCAGATTTTTTGCGTCCTGATAGAGTAATTGAAAAAAATAAAAATAAAAAAATGTGCAAAAATTAAAAAAAAAAAATAATCATGGATGAATGTGTGTAAAACACATTTTGTCCGCACGTATGAAATCAAGCAATAACTTTAAAATGCCTACTTTCACTAAATTAGATAGGCCTACCGTTTGTGATCTGCACTGTCGTTTATTGCATTTCACTTCGAAGATGAAACGAAAGTCTCGACGACAAACTTTAATGTGACTTTGTTAGGTTAAGACCCTTTCTGCCTTTCGGATGGCTGATTGATTTACTGAAAATAAGGCAATCGTACACTGGAGACCACTCTTACACGACCATTCCTATACTTTATTATGCACAAAATATGCCGTAAGCAGATAAGGGTAAGGTACTGCCTTCGGATAATTCTTCCCTTCCATCCTTAACAAGTAGGCCTATGTCGTGCCTCACTCCTTCCCATGACAAGTGCCACTGTAGGACGATTTTTTCGACAAGTCCTCTTTTTATTAGTTGGCACTGGCGTCCGGGGGATTTGCAAAATGTCCACAAGGTCCGGATTTCATGTGTTTCCCACATGATCCATACTTCTGCTTTGAGGTTCAATTATTTTGAGGGATGTATTCGTAGTATTTTAATTTTGACTGCGTAATGTACCGATGAACAAATACTGCACCATTTTGCACATTGTTTCTTTGGTAGTATGTATGTCTTTTGTAAAATCTCTACAAAAACTAAAAATATTTTTATATTTTTCATGCTCCCCAAAAAGGGAAAATCCGAAAACTCAGGCCTATAATCAGTTCAAAGTTTTGCCAAACATAGCACCATTTTGCATCTAGGAAATCTAACGCAAAGAAAGTTTCTCAGAGGGGGACACAACTACTTTTGGTTTTCCTGTTAAAGGGTGAGGTGCTGCCTTAGGTAGATGAAATCCATTCAAATATTGCCGCATTTGCGGCTGGGTACATCCAGCTTAAAACACGTGGGAAGTGCCGTTTCCGGCCATCTGGAGGGGTTTTAAAGCCCAAATTTTCTTGTACGCTCCGCGCCAACTGATAGTGGCGCTCCGCTTAGATTCAAATATTGCCGCATTTGCGATCTACGTGCTTCTGAAGTTCACAATTTTTCCCAAGGGAAAGGGAGATACCGGCTCCCTTTAGTCTCATCCCCCAGGCCACAGATCAGAAGTGCCCAGTTTGGGGATCCCTAAAAAGTGTATGTATTGCCATTTTTCATTGACTGATTTTTTATTCTCATTATTGAGACATCGCAGACATGAGATTCGTATTTCAAGGCTGGGTACATCCAGCTTAAAACACATGGGAAGTGCCGTTTCCGGCCATCTGGAGGGGTTTAAAGCCCAAAATTTTCTTGTACGCTCCGCGCCAACTGATGGTGGCGCTCTGCTTAGATAGTCTTGCCGTGCCTGACCCTCGGAGGTACCAGCCCCCCCCCCACTTGTTACCTAGGCCCCCCCAAAAATCCCATCCTGGCTACGCCACTGAGGGACCTACCGTCTACATGGGCGCTTCGAAGGCGTATTTACCTTGAGACTCACCACGACCTAAGTCATGATGGCTTTTCAGACTTTTATATGGTGAAATTGGTTTTCCCACCCTGGTAGAAGACTGCTTTGCAATTTCTTCTCAGCAAGCTTTACTATTAAAACATGTTTAAATTTTATATCCATGGACATTCTCAGAAGAAAATCCAGGTGGCAAAGTATTTTTTATAGGGGAAAAAACTACGCGCCACCATGAGTTGGTGCGGAGCGCAAGAATATTTTGGTCCCAAATGCCTCCCAGATCGCCAGAAATGGCACTTTTTAAGCCTATTAACCGCATGTAAACAGGGGAAACACTGAGTGAACTGTTAAGAAATGTTGATGTTATTTTTTCTTCGTCTTTTAATTTACTTTTTATTCGTTTTTTTTCAAGGTTTTCTATTTTCCAGGGGAAGGAAAGTTCCCTTTGCCTCCAGCTGCACACGCACATGTTTCTATCCTTCTCTTTTACAAACTAGTATGAAAGCGGCCATTATATTTTGTGTTATTGTCAGGTCTAGATTTAAGATTTTCATGTAATAATGGACTACTTTGTGAAGATAAAGATTAAACCTGCTAGAGCCAATAGCAAGCAATCTTTCAGGGGGGGGGGGGGAGTTTTTCGAAATTAATCACCGTTAGGTGTACATTTTTGGCATATGGAAATCAAGATAATTACACGAAGAAACATTAATTGACATAATTTACATTATGTGACTACTCATTAATTATACGGTACATTGCAAGAAATACCCAAGACAAAAGGTCTGCTTGGCTCAGATGCCAAACTCATAAGACAATCTATCGTGCAATACGCTCTGTCCATGTATAGGAAGTCCGTGGTCCCACTCTTTTGCCTAAATCCTGGGTGTCCTATTGGGTTAAATTACATGATTACATTTTATGTAGGACCCCACTCAAACGAGTTATGCTCAAAATATAACTTTATCTGGACAGCTTTTTCCCACTCAGGCCGTCACGGTGGCCGGCCCGACTTAAACAAATTCGTAAGAAACTGAGCTGAAAAACTCCATTCAACCCATATACACATACAAAGTGATACACCTTTAAATAATATGTGTTCTCCATTTTCATAATTTTAAACGGGAAATTTCCCCTGAAATAAACAGATCATGAATATACAGATGTGATGGTGCAATGCTAAGGCGAGAAAGTGCTTTTTCAGTATTTCGAAAAACGGGGCGGGGCGGCATTTGGGCAAAAAGTCCTTGCAATGCTGTCCTCGAGAGCTGATGGAACCAATCAGATTAAGGTCATGGATATTTTTCATGGGACCCAGTCAATAAAAATTGGGCGTGTTAGAACTTGTTTTGAGTTTAACCGGAAGATGGTGTAGGCGTTTCCTACTAAATACCTGACGGCAGGTTCCAAAGAGATCATTTAAGACTGCAAAAACAACCGAACCGCAGGCTTCTGCGGAGGGGCAAAAAAGAAATCGTAGAACGAAGGGCAGGAGTAAAAATTAATTTAAAAAGTAATTAGCCAGTCAGTAAAACAATGGGAATGATCCGGGGGATTTTGGTCCATAACTTACGTAAGCCTTCAGTTAAAAATGATTTTTGTTCTCAGAAACCAATATGAAACTTCCAACGTATGAATCGCGACATCATGTTTACATACAAGCTCGAAGCTAACTCCCATAGAAACACCCAAAATTAAATCTGTAGTACTTAGTTGATATCTGATGGCGTGAAACTAATTTTGGGAACTTATGCGAGCTGAGAAGATGCCCACATAGGTCTCCATGCTAGAGAGTGTGCCGCTTTCTGTATGTCAGTACTTCGTGCATTTCAAATGCCTGCCACCTTACAACGTTTGAAGTTGGCGGAATGAAAGCCAGTGCAGTATTTTCAAACACATATGGGCACTGGCGTATTGTAGAAACCGCACAATAATCGTGCGGAGTTTTGATACTTCATAGTCCGTGGGCTGGAGGGGCCCACCTAGTTTGCTACGTGGGCCCCCAGCCTACTGAATACCAACCCTGTCTTTCGTTGTTAAGCTTAGTGTATTGTCATAGCAATGGGATAGATGGCCCTTCTCTTGATCTCGTATGATAAGGTACTGGTAACACAGTGAAGAATTGAATTTGAGTGATTTTGGCGGTCACGTAATCAACGCGAACGATTGTTGAAGTTCGAGTGAAATACACAGGTTTATTGATTAGTATGAAGAATGCGCAGATGGTCGTAAAAAGTAGAGGGATGAATCATTCAGTCCCCTCTTTGTTCCGCGGTAATTGTGGGTAGTGGGGGATTTGGTGGTTTGGTGTAAGTCGTTCGTATTTGACCACAGTATGGCCGTATGGGACGGAGGGGGGGGGGGTCGGGGGCTGCATCCCCCCATTGGTCAAATAATGCTAAATCGGGCAGACTTAGGTGCCTCAGTCAGACAGAGATTACGCTCTGGTTGGTGATCTGGAGTCGGGTAAAAAGTCACCGCCCACCCACCCAACCCCTCCTTCGAGAAAGAGCCCCTTAAGGCCATGGATCCCAGTAAAATTACAATGATAATACCGACGCTTAATAAAAGTCTATCCCAGAATTCTTGGAAATGAAGTTGATTGATGTCACAAATGACAAATTTCCGATCGAAGTTCCATTTTTTCAGGGCCAGAGACGATCGTCTCAAGCTCCCTCAGTATAAGTACGCCTCTGGTGTAATTAGATTTCAGAGGTTTGTACATCATACCTGGTGAAGTAACCATCAGAGCTATTTGCCTATCACACTTTATCCTTTGTGGAATTCATTCATAAAGTTAAAGGGAAATACTGCGTTTGTTTTGCAAGACAAATTCATCCTGTTAAAACTAATCTTTATTGACACAGGGTGATAGATTCTCAAAATAAGGTAGTACGGTAGCCTCATTTTCAAGAGATAAGTTTTCCATAGATAGAAATTCAGTTTTGTGTTGCCCAAGAATGATTTGTTCACCCAAACATTCAACATCATGATGCAACGTCCATGGGGCCATGGCTCTTCTTGTGCATAGTGTTTTGGAGAGATATAGCCTAGCTATTGCTGGGGTTTATGATTGTGACTGAATTGTTGGACAGTGTCTGAGCCATTTTCTTTGAACTCTTTGTTGGAGCATTTTAAACACAATATTTCAATTAATGAATGTACACCGGTTGCCAGGTGTTGAAGACTATCTGCCGAACCCCAAATGTATGAAAAAGAGTAAAAATGCTTCAGGTCTCGTGATTTCCGAAACCTTTCTCATATTTGTCCTCTCTCCTAACGCGAACTTACTGTAAAGACTCTTTTCATTCTTTTTGCGCCGAACTACTTGGCCCGGCTGACAAAATGTGATAACTGACTGTCACAAAGTCACTGTCGTGCCAAAAACGTGAATTACCTATTTCCTGTTCTGCAGTTGATATCTGTCTGTTCCAAAGTTGGTTTGGCAAAGCCTGAAAAACTCTTGTGCAACTGACAGATAAATTTTTTCTGGTTTTACAGCAGGAAACCAATACTGAACATTTACAGCATGAGTACGGCCAGGGTCCTTTCCATAACTAAATCAGGCGGAAGGCTCGATAAACCTGTTTCCTGGTCAGTTCAGGCTAAACTGATTGCAGCAAATCCAAACTACGGAATCTGTTTCCTCAGGCTCTCGTCAATATGACTGAACAAAGAATATGTCCAACAGCCAGCTACCGACGTAGGCAAACCAGGGATAGGCTAGTATGAGTGCAACAATGACAATATCAGCTATGTGATAAGACAATCCGAGACGTACTACTCCACCACTGTCCCAAAGCAATCGGCTCAGAAGTCAACTCAAGTTCAAAACTATTAAAGTGTACCCCAAGTCAAAAAAAAATTAAAAAAATATATCATAAAGAGCTTAAAAAAGAAACATAACAGTCCAAATTCTATCTTCATATGACATTCCTAGGCTGAGCTGACATATAAAATGTTGAAGTTCATTCACTTAAAAAACTATACAACTCACATAACCTCTTTTGTTTTCATTTAAATATTAAAATGTTTTTATGACCTTGAACACTTCTTGTTTGCCTGCATAGCAAGTTGCACAGAGAGGGCTTAATTAGTTACATCACCCCATAAGGTGCAGTAACTATCAGAAAAACAAACAAATACAAAGATTGTAATTTGAGTAGTAGTACAACAATGGCATCACAAATTATTGCGCAATATACCATTTTAAGTTGAGTGAATAAACTTCAACATGTTACAGGCCTATCTCAGCTCAGGAGTATCATATGAAGATGGAAGGTTCTTCACAATTAATATGGATACATCAATCATGAGTAGTGCGTTCAAAACTTGCGTGAGTAGACCGCTCAAAGCTTCCGTACAAAACAACAGAAAGACGAAAAGGTGCAGGGAATTGGGAATTGTGATATTTTTAACGACGTATTATTAATGCATAAAGACTATAAAACAGTTGTACCATATAAATATATTGTATACATAAAATGCATTATGAATAAAAAAGTGCTTTGGGGTCAATGCCGACGATTACTAGCCTCGCGAGTTTAAATCTGATATTTCAAGATAGTAATAGTAAGTGGCCGCGAAAATGGCGTGGAAGATGTGGTCAGTTGCGATAACTACATGGAGTTTCAATTATTAGATAAGGATTTTGGTTAAAAAATGTTTTTGGAAGCCAACTAGTTGGTGACAGTTATACCATTTGTGTGCGTTCCATGCTTCTACAGTATTCTTTAATGGTGTCTGGAAAATTGGAATTATTAATATTAAAGGGCCAACCCTCTCACCCCAAAATACAATTCTTACAGGGCTTTACAGAAACTTTCAATAGTCTCAGTTCTTTGATTGGCAGCTAGTTCAAACAAAACAGAGTACCAAAGTTTATATTACACAGCATGAAATGGCTGCTGAGAGGGTTTTAATTATACACATCGGCCTTTCCCTGAAGCAATAAACCGAGATTCTGCCTGGATGAGGATGAATTTCAGACAGTTGTGGGCGGGGCTTAGGTAAGAAGGTTAGGGGAATTGGTACTGTTTAGGGTGAGAGGAATGGGCCTTTACGCACAAGTAACGTTACCTGCTTTGACTTGAAAATGTTATTGTGTGTCTTTGATATTTCTTTGGCAGTGTCTGTCGATCAAACAGGAAGTTTAAGCAATGTTTTCACATGTGGAAGAACCAAATCTACACAGTGTGGTGGAACTGCTATGCAAATCGGACATGTATTTCTCAAGATATCAGTGAATGAAGTCAATAGATATGTGTTCCAAAGTGAGTTTGAACGCGGCGGCAGAGGTCGTAACACTTGTTCACAGTAGACAAGATATCTTTTATTTCCCTTTTTTTCAGACTGCAGTGTGTAACATCGAGAACAGGCCGAATACTTAATCTACGAAATCTTCCCCAACCATCGATCCGTACTCTCGTTGAGATGTTATAGCTAAATACGATGCAGCTTTAGTGGTATAGACATCCCAGGGATGCCTACCCCGTGAAGCCGACGCTTTTTTCAGCTTCCGAAAGCTGAGAAACTGAAACATTAAACTTAAAGGCCCAATTTTCTCATCCCAAAGAGTACCAATTCTTCTAACCTTATAAATTAAGCCCCTCCCACAATTGTCTAAAATTCACACTCATCCAGACCTGCAGACACAATCTCATTTTATTGCTTCAGTGGGAATAAAGAAAGCTCAATGTGTATAATCAAAACACTATCAGAATGGTTCGTGCTGTGCAATATAAGTTTTGGTACTCTGCATTGTTTGAATTACAGAATTAGCAGTCAATCAAAAAGCTGAGCCAACTGAGAGTTTCTGTTACCCTATACTAGAAGTGTAGTTTGGGGTGAGAGGATTGTCCCTTTAACAAGGAATATGCCGTACAGCGTGCTTCGCAGGTAAACGGTAAAGGGAACCCAAGCTACTAAGTAGCTAAGACACTCTACGGTATTAGCAGGGAGTTGTTGATTTGGTAGCAGATGTTGGTCATGTAGGGTTATAAGAAGGGCACCCTTGTAGCGTAAGGTGCAAGAGTAACACACTTCCGCTGAGAGGGCAAGCACATTGAGTCACGCGACTTCTGTGACTTATCAAAGATGGGAAATACCGAAAATTGTTTAGTTCACTTTTGTATCACGAATGACATTAACGTTGTTGGCCAAAACGTTGTTGGCCAATACAATAATAACGTATTTTGTGTTTCTTTTGAACACAGAAAACATATCAAATTTGGAAACATTTTTGCAAAGTTAAATAATGACGAATGTGGCGTTAACTGTTTTACTGCAAGTACGGCGTTTCGTGAACCATGACTTAGCGTGCTCTCTTCTTTAGAAGGGTAGCTATATGGTTCATTCTGATGTTCAGATTAACTTACTAGGCCTATCTCTGGAGCTTTCATTGGTTTCGCCCCTTGGGTCCCCACCGGGCGTTGTCCCTGGACTCCACCAGAGGCCCTACGGCGAATGAATTGTTGTTCATTGTGAACGTGTTATACGTTTTGCATGCAGTAACCGACTCAAGATACATCTCACTATGGTCAACGCCTTGAAATATATCAGCAAGTTTTGGTATAGATAACAGACAGAATGGCAACAATTTCACTACATGACAAGCAGATAGGCTGACCCTTATAAGGAAGCCTATAGCTGTAAAGAAGGGTCAATCTGTGATACGCGTACTACCAGTGGTACATTTTGATTTTCTTGATGTTACGTAGCCAGTTGTCAGTCGGCTGTTGTTGAATTTGATCAGCTACAGAATGGAGGAAACGATTCCTTATCTTTACCTACCGCTACTCTGAACAGGAACGAATCCAAACATTCCAAAATGTTGGGGGGCTGCATAAGAAAAAACAGGGACGTGAGGGAGTTGTACTGTTAATTTCCCATATGTTTTATTGTGGATTTTTCAAAAAAGGGGGGGGGCTGGGGAAGCATAAGCCCCCCTTGTATCCGCGCCTGCTGAACGAAGTGTGATTTCTGAGAGAGCACCCACAACTGTCAAAATCCCTTTCTCATATAATTGCCTCAGGTGAGTGTACAAGCCGTAGTGTGCAAAATGTGTAAGTACATGTGCAGTACATGCTGTGTAATATGATCTATTCTCTGCAATATTTAATTTGCTGTCAATAAAAGAGCTATGCCAAGTTGCCAATCAACAATTTCTTTAGATTACTACAAGTCTGGGATGGGAATTGACTGCCTTTAAATACGATACATCATATCTGTACACTGTGTCGTCGTATTCAAGGGACGGCCGCAAAGGTATTACGCCTTTTCCGAAAAAAAGAATGTTCTTGCACCGAAGTATAAAAAAATATTGCCAATACAACTATTGCAATTCTGTCAAAATCGAAAAACCGTATCACTTGCATCTATAGGGCCTTAAAAAAGTCACACTACTTACAAAACGTTCACGACGGCAAAACCTCTAAACTACATAGACCTTATGCATTGACGTAACCATGGACTTCATTTTGGAGGCTGGAGTGATGCAGCCACTTGCTTCATTAATGAGCAAGTGGCTCCACCACTGATATTTGTGTAAGCAGTACATAGATCGGTGAGCAGCAAGCAGCCAAATTAGCTCCACGTGCGTACAATTAGTATTGTTTTGTTTGAGGGGGTCCTTTTTGCATTAAGACATCACATGATTAAGGTCTATATTGGGATATTGGTGGCAAAAATGATTTTGCAAACGCTTCTTCCAGTATTTACCAACAATTTGCTTTCATAAATAAAAATAAACGTGCAAAGTAAATAGATATTAATGTGAAGTCACTCCAGCTTGCGATACTGGTAGCTGTACAGAGGCTCGGATAAAGTTAATAAGTGTAAAAGTGACTGTTTACGGTTAGCATCTTGAGCAGAACTCTTGGTTAAGTTCGGATTTTCCCGTGTTTGGGCTGCGACTGGGCACAAACTATTGCAAGGCCACCTTTGACAGGACTTCATCCGACTAGAGTGAGACTCACGAAAGGAAGGCAAATGCTATGGTCAGTTTACAAGCATTCTCCTCGAAAAGAACACCATAGATTTCCCACCAACATATAAACCCACAAAACAAAACAAACAAACAAAAAAAAAGAAGAAAAAAAAAAAACTGACGATCGTTACAACACAACATTGAATGCGTTATCAGTGTTTGTCTCGAACTTTGTGTGACGTGTAACTAAAGCCGAGGTCACACTGCAACGAATTCGGATCGGATTTTTCGGGATTCTGTTAAAATCTTCCCCAGCTCTGGTCGGAAAGAGCCAAAAATTTGTCAACCACTGTAAATACATAATTTGCACCTGATGTCTATGAAAATAGATTAAGTCAACTTAATTTTTCGTGACGTCATATCGACATACATTGTTATCGGAATCACGAGTACGATAAAATCTGTCTATCGATATGACGATGTGACGTCACGAAATAATTACCACAAATGTAATTTTCGTAGTCCTATGGGGCAACCCTGTGATAAAACTTACATAAAAAACAAAGAAACACAAAGGCTGTTATTTCATTAAGTTGAGTAGTACAGCAACGACATCACCAATTATTGCGCTATCTACTATTTTAAATTGAGTGAATAAATTTCAACATTTTATAACACAGCTCAGGAGTCCTTTGAAGACGGAAGCTGGACGGTTTGAATTCTTTCAAAATTATATCTTTTTAACTCTCTGTGATAAATATTTTTGAAATTTTAGACTTGGTGTACACTTCAAACACTTCACTGAAAACTGTTTTCAAACGTGCTCTTGCGGGTAGATTTTTCACAATAACGTGGTTTATTCGCTTTGTATTTCTCTGCTTCGCTTCGCTGACGGCGTAAAGGCACCTTAAAACTTTGAGAGCGTGTAGGCAGACTGTTTTTTTTTTCTGGTATGACAACAGTCATACACGCACAACAAAGTGTGGCTTTGCTCCGTACAACTATATCACACAGTGTTTGTTGTTAGATAGCTTTCTGGTTTAACCAGAAAGCCAGAAGGCTGAATGACTCCTTGCCACTGATATGTGCGTCTATGTTTTTTCAAATTGACACAGTGTTTTTAAATGACCAAAAATTAGTGATCGACTTCATAATATGGGTAATACAAATGCTGCAACAGAATGCATGAGACCCAGTACAGTAAGTTACCCTCATTGATATATTGTGTTTGCAAAATTTTGGGTTCCGACCTCTGACGACTCAACCAAAATAACAAGGTCCATCCATTCTATGATATATGGGCAATGTATACGCTTAGTAGGAGATTCCTCATTGTTACATCTTAAAATATCATGTTTGCAAGCTTTTAAACCTTTTGACCTCTGTTTCGTCCCAATAACCTTTGAACTACACCAAAAGTGATAGCGACTTTTGGTGACCACAATTGACCCTTGACTTCGACCAAAAACAATAGCGTTCATCTACTAAGTATGGGCAATGTACATGCAAAGTATGATCTTCCTCGCAGTTATCCAACTTGAGATATCGTGTTAACACACAATTCCCAATGTGTTTACCATTTGACCTCTAAGGACCCCAAATGACCTTTGACCTCCACCAACAACGATAGGGTCCATGTACTTAGTATGGGCAATGCACATATGCTAAGTATGGACTCCCCAAAGTTACCCTCCTTGAGGTATCGTGTTTACAAGCTTTTAACCATTTGAACTGTTGTGACCATCTGACCAGTAATTCACAACTGGGAAAAGGGCCGTGACCGGCTCGACTTGAACTAATTGGTCGGAACTGGGCCGTAAACTCTATCTAACCTAATCTAACCTAATTGAACTGCGGTGACCCCAAATGACTTTTGACCTCGACCAAAATGAATAGGGCTCATCTGCTCGGTACGAACAATGCACATGCTACGAGATCCCTCACAATTATCCAACTTGAGATATCGTGTTTACAAGAAATTCCCAAGGTATATACCGTTTGACCTCTGGTGACCTCAAATGACCATTATTTTTAACAAAAACTGATATCGATCATCTATTCAATATGGCTAACCTACACACCCAAATACGAATTTTAGTTTCACTAACCCTTTCTGAGATAACGTATTTACAAAGTTTTGCCTTTTTGACCTCTCCTTGAGATATCGTGTTTAGAAGCAAAAGCGTCACGCACACACGAGAGCGCGCGTGACATCAAGATCGCATTTTTTTCCTTTTCTGCCTTCAATAAGGAATAAAAAAATGAGATTAAATTATCCTTGGCAAGTCATTGAAAACAGCTGAGTTTCTTTTTCATTTAACTTTATAAACAGCATGGTACTGTAATGCAGTATACAATAAAAACAAGATGACAGACTGGGAATTACGCATAGCTGGCTTAGGAGACTTCCTCATATACGTTTATACTATCAATACAACAAGAAACGTGTTTGATAAATTTTCAAATAATAATAGAATCATTGATATCGAAACCAAAGGTATAAAAAAATCAATTTATACATACAAAGGTATTAAACGCATTAAGTTTATTTTTACATTTCATAAGTTCCACAACTAGAATGTGACTTTTCAAAAGTTAGGAACGTCTCAAGGTTTCTGACGATTTCCAGTATGATATTCTATCAGTTGCCACAGTAACACGTTATTGTACAGTTTGAATAGTGAACCTTTTTCACCCGTCACCCGTCAACCCGTAGCACACTGTACCTTGTATAGCAGTGACGTATACCTACGGGAAGGGGACAAGAAGGGAGCTTTCCGACGACGACAAAGCCGTGCGGCAGGTGTCCTGTTTGGGAAAGTTAACCCTTCTTCTACCACAGTTTTGGAATTACAACACAGGCAAAGAAATGTAACGACAGTGTCTCTGTCTTCTTCTTTTGGATTCTTGTTGAGCTTACAGCGGCACACTCGATGATAATTCAATTCCTTAAAGGGCCAAACCTCTCACCCCAACTACAATTTTGGTACCCGGTTACCGAAATTCTCAATTGGCTCAGCTCTTTGATTGACAGCTAATTACACAGCTCATATTACACAGCATGAACGCTACTGAGAGTGTTTTGATGATATAAATTGAGTTTTTCTATACTCACCCTGAAGCAATAAACTAAGATCGTGTCTGGATGAGGGTGAATTTCAGACAATTGTGGAAGGGGCTTCTGTAAGAAGGTTAGGAGAATTGGTACTATTTGGGTTGAGAGAACTGGGCCTTTAACCATCAGGACTCATCGACGTTTAAAGGCATGACCCTGGTACCTCAGACAGTTCCAATTCTCCTAACATACTTACTTAAGCCCCTCCCACGACTGTCTAAAATCATCCTCATCCAGACAGAATCTTATTTATTGATTGAAGGCGAGTATAAAAGACCCCAATGTATATAATCAAAACACTCCCATTGCTGTATATGCTATGTAATATGAGCTTCAGTACTTGCGTTTGGAACTAGCTGTCAATCAAAGAGCTGAGCCAAGTGAGAATTTCGGTGAACTACAAATAATTGTATTTTGGGATGAGAAGAAAGAGAAGAGGGAAAGAAAGTTCATGTTTGCAGCTGAACATCCTGTACCTTTTTTAAAGAGGTTGACGTCCAAAGTTTATGATTTAATTGCTAAATGCCCAGTAATTGGATTTAATTTCAAACTTATTCTCATCTCCTAAAAGAAAACAGAAGTGAACGTAGCTTTCACAATCTACAGCGCAGAATGTCAAAACAGCAAATTCCCATGTGCAGTAACGTCGCATAAGGTCGGGCGGAAGTAGACTTGGCCAAGTCTCTCGTGAGTGTTCCCCGGGGAGCTGACAACACTAACTACACAAATCCAGTGCTTCAGCACAGTACAGCATACCGTATTTGCCTTTTTTCTAATACGCCCTCTATCGGTCTGTAAAAGTATCGCTTCTCGTTGAGAAACGATAGAATTAATAGACCGATAGAGGGCGTATTAGATAAAGGGAAAATACGATATTCTGTGCTATGCTGCAGTAGGGGAATTTTGAAGAGAAAGTTGTCAACTCCCCGCGGAACACTCACGAGAGACTTGGCCAAGTCTAGGGCGGAAGGGGCGCGAGACTGAACTAAGCCGTGTTCTCTGGCGTTCCTTGTGTGGAAAGGTGGGATGCACAGCCTTTATATTGAGCCAAGACTTTCGGCCGAAATGTTCCTCCTAGAAAAGTTCGTGACTCAAAGGCTACTTCTGCTCAAAAAATTCAGTATAATGCAATATCTGAGCAGGACAAAGTTTCAAATGGTTAACCCAGCTTGAATGAAATCAATTATTTGCTTCAGAGAATAACAAATAAATTTTCCCCAAGTCCTGAAAGTTATAGTGAAGCTTTAAATTTTCACGAATGTAAACTTACAAGTGTAGGGAAAAATTAATAATGAAATTTTACAATTGTCCACCCTCTCTGTAGGGGCTTGGTGCCAACTTGGTATGAAGCACTCACGGACTTATATACATGGACATAGCATGTGACTTGTACGTCCTATCCGTAGGTGGTCGCCACCGACTGGGACAAAAAAGGCGCACCAAAATGGCCGCCGTCAAGCTATAAATCGTCTGATTTGACGACGACTCTGTAATATTTTAAACAAAACTTAAACTTGAATGAGGAACAATATCATATTCCTGCAATACGTGAAGTGATTTTGACCTTATCTTGCCATATTTCGAAAATATTCCAACTTTCTTGCAAAATACGGTAATATACTTGAGCAAGTCCAAACTTTTACACAAAACCATAGCAGACGGCCATCTTGGTGCGCTTTTTCTCACGTGTATTGTAGCGACAATCTACCGTGCGGCATGCGCTGTTCATGTATAGGAAGTCCGTGGAAGCACTACAAGTTCCCACACTAGAGACTTCTTGGTGAATAAAGAAAAAAACAAAATCATTCAACAATCAAGAACAAGCGATATCCTATTCCAATAGACCCATTCAGGGTTTACAAACGAAAATCCTAAGAGTTAAAACGCGCAACACCTAACATACACACATGTGTTCTTGAGCATGATCAATGTCGACCAGTGCCATTCAGGGATGTTAGCGTGGACAACGCAATAGCTTCTCAACTTGCTGCTTTGAACTGAAACAAGCATGGGCAGGTTCGTGACAGAATTACTTTACTTTTTCCCAGAGAACATCCTCAAAAGCCTTGTCGTCAACTGGTAAATTTTCGAAGGGCTTTAAGGATCACCTGCTTAAAGGAAGTCATCCAACACCCAACACTACAGTTTTATCCGGAGTATGCTGCCAAAATTTTCAATTGGCACAGCTCTTTACTGTGCCGAAAATTAAAAACAACAAGAGCCCAAGGGCACTATGGTTCCTTGCATTTAAGACGATTTTGTAATTAGGGAGTCGCAAGTTAAGGCATTTGCACCTTCAACCCCAATATTTTTTGGTCTTCACCAAAGAAATAGGAGCACATTAAATTTCAAAATCATGCAAACACTTGCAGTTTGAGAGAAATCAAACACTTGTTTTTTCAAGTTATCATCACACTGCATACCTCCTATTCACCTTTCACTAAAATGTCATTTACTGAGTTTGGGGCAGTATAAGAAGGCAGTTAATTACCTTTTGGTCTATCTCATTAATTCAAATCCAAACATAACAAAAATGTTACAAAGACTGATTTATTACCACCAATATCTATTTCACAATTTGGCTACAAGACCAAGAAACACACAGCTGGCATTGTAAATAACTTTATTAAAAACTGTATATGAAGAATTTTTTAAATAAAAATTGCTTTACTGTCCTAACTGTCAACTAAACTGCTTATGGACTGAGAGAGGGTTTTATTTTTCTTTTCTTTTTAACATTGCATTTGTTAAAAAGAATTAAACTTCAGACGTATTTTATACCACCTAAACAAAAGAAACAAGACGAATCCAGTCATCATCACAAAAAAAAATCACAAAGGTCAAAAAGTCATATGAGGTCAAGGTGGGTCATCACATTCACTTCACTTAGACGAACACAAATTTCCATAACACCATCCCTCTAAAATGTTTCAATGGCGAGATATCAATAAAACACTACTTTTTGACCTTTTGCCCCTTTCCAATTATTTTGGTTCATGTACCAACATTTTCACCTTTTACCAATCTAACTTGTCTTAAAATTATGCCACTGTTTGAACAACGGATACGGAGTTACAGCTACTAATAGTAATTCACTTTTTGACCTATGGTGATCGCCAGTGACCTTTGACCTCCACCAAAAGCGATAGGGCACATCTACTCAACAACATCTACAAACATACCGAGTTTGAAAAAAATGATCACTTAGTTATTGAGTTATCGCACCACATACCTCACATTCCAATCCGTCACATCCATAAACACACACACACGCACATATACGTCAAGGTGACTGCATAGGTTCCTTTGTTACACAAGGAACCAAAACCCCAGAGTACCTCGTTTTACACCTCGTTTTACACCTCGTTTTACACCTCATTTACTGAGGGCGTTTGTTTACACATTAGAGCCTTGTATACTTATCATGATAGGCCCTGATGCAAGAACCTAGCTTTGTGTATGTGTATGGTAAAGGATGAGGTTAAAGGGCAAGAATTGTTCAACCAACAATTAAATTTTACAATTTTTTTCGTATTTCTTTTCAAAATATCTTCATGTTATTTTAGGACTTCATTGTTGCATCTTCAAGGTAAACCAAACAGATGCTCTTCGTAATTTTCACATTTGACGAGAACAAATGTTGTCACATGACTCTCAAGAACCAGTCATGAAACAGGACAGTCCAGCACTACGAACACTAATTCCTGCTGCGGTTCCCCTTAAGATAGCTAGGTGGAGCTAGAAGTAACCGGTTAGGAAAACTAAATCCGTTCGTCAGTCTGGATTAAAAACACCTGCCTTAAATGCAGTCAAGGATGAGTTGGATTATGAGCTAAGTTAGAATGAGTTGTTTTAAGTTATATTAAGTACTTAGTACTTAGTTCTTCCTTCCTTACTAAGTAATATTTTTCCATCAAGTATGGTTTGTAGACCTACCTTTATAATGTACCCTTACAAAATGAAATTTGTATAGAAAATCAAACCTCACACCAAGTTTGTACTGATGTGCGGTGTCGGAACTTCTCCAGACGAATACATGGTAACTTTGTGGAAATCCATCTAGGTGCAATATCTTATAAACGCTCCGTAGAACTAAGCCAGCATTAACCATTTTCGTAGCTATAACTACCGAGAATCTCAATATACCCCCCAAAATACACAAACCTGAAGCAGAATACCCAACTCAGAGGTACCAAGAACTGTCATAAAAACATGTACAATGCAGCTAGATGTTAAAACTAATCCTCTAACCCCCAAAACTTCCAATTCTCCTAACCTTCTTACTTGAGCCCCTCCCACAACTGTGCAAAATTCCTTCTTATCTAAGCAGTTTCAGTTTATTTCTTCAGAATGAGTATGCAGGACTCCAATGTGTAATCACAAGAGCTGTGCCAATTCAAAATTTCTGTAAATTTATACAAAAATTGTATAGTTTGGGGTGAGAGGATAGCTCTTCAACCGACACATTGCAAAGCTCCCGCGATTCGTGAATTTTTTTTTTTTTTTTTTTGAAGAAAAGGCCCTTTGGTGTGCTTTGCCTATCTTCTGGAAGGCGGAGTATTCTATACCGGAAATTATACGGAAAATAATACTCTAAGTTCTTAATGCACAAAAGTGACTAAACGAACACCAAATCATACAAAGTCTTAAATATTGCACCAAAACAACAGCTAAATCACACGACTTTTCTCCACAATATTTTTTCTTGATGGTATCTTTCATGATATTTCAGGACATACTAAAGATATAAATATTTACATCTGGTTTCAGACTTCAGATTGTAGAATACCATCAAGCAGCGATTCCTAGTAAAATGCGAATGTTACTGATTCAACTCGGCCGTTGGAGAAGGATGTGTGTAGTATCTTTTCTTTTCATCCAGTCTAGAATGGAGCCATAAATGGCACACCAATGATGTACATGGTCTGAGGGCCGAGAGGTTGGTCAAGTGTTATCCATCAGTGGACGTTATACCTTCTTCAGGAAGCAGTTTAAAGTTTTGGTTTCGCCGAACGGCCCTTTGCCAAAGGGTCGGGAGGACTTTAGAAAAAGTATTGATTCAACTCCTTTTTATCTTTGCTAAGATGATAATGTTGAAATTTGTTCGAATATAGTTCATTACGCAATAATTTACAAGTGGCAATTTTTTTATACAACTCGCATTTACATGCATGACCTTAAGCGCAAACCATTTTTTGCCCTCAACATGTTACACAAAGGGGGCCTGTCAAGTCAAGTTCGTTCAAGGTTGAAATTCTTTGGCACATTAAAAGGCACAAGAAGTCACACAATCTGCCTAGAAGCAACAACTAAATTTCACAATTTTCTTCTTATCTCTCTCTAAAGTATCTTTCATAATATTTTAGGAAGTCAGTAAGTTATTACATATCCAAAGTAAACCAAGCAGTTATTCCTAGAAATTTCCCAGTTGAGGAGAAAAAATATAATCACATGATTTTTTAAGGGCCAATCATTAAACAGAACAAGCTACTGCTCTTATTAAGGTTAGGGCCACTGCTCTTGTCCTTTAAGGTGCAATGTGAAAAAACAAATAAAAACAAAGATATTGATTTGAGTAGTACAACAATAGCGACACACATAATCGTCTAGTCCACGACTGAGGATATAGTGCTTCAACGGGTTGTTTTCAATTCTTGTAGATTCTGTTTTGAATTGCTTACGTACAAATTTCTATCTGAGCACATACCGGTACATATATATTAAGAGGTATTTTCCTGAGACAAAATTTATTGACTATAAAATAAGGAGAACATTGTCTCTTTTGAGAGGTGAAACTGAATCTCAATAGCATATTACGTTCGCGGATAAGAATATTTCTTGAGATAAAGTGCCTTATGGGAAATGTTATCGCGGCACATTAATTCAACATTGCATCCAATTTATTTATAAAAGTGATTCTGCTGTAGGGAATGTAACCATCATGTTTTGCTGTTCCACTTATGGTGTAGGGTAATACTATAGATCAACAGGAAAAAATGTTCAAACATTCCAAAAGTATCGAATTTCAATAACAAGCAAGACATTTAATCATAAAGAAAAACAAAAGGAATGTACACGTGCCCACATTGCGTAAATTTTTGCGACTTTGTTGAAAATTAGAGGTTTTTGGACAAAAATGACCACTCTTGAGGTAGGAAAATAAATTGCAACATGTTTGGTCTGGTATGGTATATTTTTGTCTTTCTTGCAAGACCTTGAAGGGCAAGAACAGTCGTTCCAAACTTATTTGAAAACAACAGCTAAACATCACTGCAGATGGGCATTGTTTAACATGGGCATTCTTGATTGGCTGTTGTCATTGTATTGTATTGTATCGATTGTATTATTTGTTAGGGTTAGGGATAGGTTAGGGATTAGCGCTGTCGTTAGCCAGTTAGGAAATTTCTAGTTAAACAGTGGGCATCACTACCTTTATTTCTCTTCAAAAAACCTTTCTTACTGTAATATTTTAAGACTTCAATTTGGCAGAATTCAAAGAAACTCAAGCAGTTACTTCTAGTAAATTTCTCATTTTAAGAGAAAATAGTTGTCACGTGACTTTCAACAGCCAATCATTAAACAGGACAGCATACTACAATACTCTACGGTGTGTGTGTGGGGGGGGGGGGGCTGCTCTTGCCCTGCAATATGCCTTTAAACAAGAATAGCAGTATCCTCCCTCGGCCTTCTTCATTGACTGTGAGCAGGTGAGTGCCATGAACTCCACTTAGAATGGAAGTTTAAGCAAAGATTAAATTTTCACATGTGAAAGAGGAACCAAATCTACACAGTGTGATGGAATTTCCATTCAAGTTGGACATATATGTCTCGAGGTATAAGTGTATGAAGTCACTAGACTTGTGTTCCAAAGTGATCTTGAGAGCAGCAGAGCTTATCACTTCCTGGGCATGACGTTAAACTGCATCCAGGTTGTGGCTTCTGTTCTATTCAGCCTGTCTAGAGCAGGACCACTGACTGTTTGCCCTTTGGAGGGCGTACTTGTCCATTTAGGACGTTAAGCTCCTTAAGGGAGCAGAACTCCTCCGGGAGTAATCGTTTGGTTTTCGCCCCTTGGCTCTTCGCCAGAGAGTCGTGGGGACTTTTAGAAAAAAGCTTATCACTTCCTAACAATAACAAAGAATGCTTTCTCAGGGTTCTAGCTAGGAAGAATGTCAAACCAGGTGGGAGTAAATGGACACTGCGTCATTTTCACATGATCTCAAGATCTAAATGGGAACTGGGCCGTAAAACTCCCCCTATCTAACTCAAAATATTAATGATATTGTCTATGGTTAACTGCATGATTTTTGGTAATTTTCAATACCAGTAAAAACATGCATTTGACATTTGTGTGTCTGATATTGTGTATATTTGTGATGAGTATGAGTGAGTGTGATGACATTCAAACTGCACATAACAATTTAAACTGGGTGGTGAAATTTCAAACTGGGTGCTGACTTAAAAAAGTAAATTCAGACTGGGTGCAGCACCCAGTTTGAATGGCCTGGCTAGAACCCTGTTTCTTTTTCTTTTGCTTTTTAGACTGTTTTGTGTTCTTGAAGTTAATAGGGATAGGACCTCCCCATTAGGGGCGTAAAGTTTGTGAAATTTCATGCCACCAATGTAATACAATTTGATAATATGGGAATATTGAGGAGAAAGTTGGTTGTGCCCTTTAAAAGAAAAAAAAGAGGTCTGTTCATTGACCTGAGGATGTGATGTCATATGTGCTTGCTTCAAGTTCCCTTTCCGCTGAAAACGTGACAACTTTACCTGCTTATATCTTGAGAACCATCAGATTTTACTGCAAATTTCACCGAAATGCTAAGAATAAGTACCCAAAACTTGATGTGACCTTAAACCCTACTTTTAAGTCTCCAACTGATTTGCTTTGCATATGTAGCTGTTTTTACTTGTTTTTTAATTTTATTTTGAGTAGTACAGCAATGACAACAAAAATGATTGCACAATCTGCAGGTCCTTCCTTATTGAGTCAGTTACCAACACGAACGTGTCATATAGTGTCAGTCGACAACTCGATAAAAAGTTCAGTTTGACTTATTTTCAAGTTTTCAAGTACGGTTCAACTTTGAAATTTGGTTTCCCTTTAGTCGACTCCTACTGTACGACAGGTGGGAAATACCATGGGCATATTCTACACCCCCCCCCCCCGGCCATCTCACAGGAGGGTCTTAATTGAGAGAATAAACTTCAATATTTGATACCTTAGCGTACAAGGTCGTCCAAATGCAGTTTTCATGCTTTGAAATGTACACTATTTAGGTACACTTTGTGAAATGTCATGATTGAGTAAAAATATTTTGACATGATTGTCAAGTGCCATTCATGAATTAAGGCTCGTAGCCAGGATTGTGTTATGGGGTGTCTTGGGGGATTGGGGCACGAAATGAGGGAAATGTCTAAGGATGAAGAGAAAAAACCGCTTTTTCGGGTGATTTTTGCACTGCGAGGTTGGGTCTTGGGGGTTCTGACCCCCCTCCGTGACTACGCCACTGCATGAATTCTATCAACTTGAGAAAACTAAAAAAAGGATAAATTTTTTCTTTGCAACGACTACCGACTGATCACTGCATTCACCATTTCCTCACATCCAAAGACTCTCCGATTTTCTCTGATGTTCCGGTGGAAATTCGTACTTCTTCAACCAGTCGTGCCGGCCACATGTTTCGCACCTCTCCAGCCACGATGATGAGTAGGCATCGAACACATTTCGCGACGAATGCCGTCCTTTACTTGCATCGCTCGCCCCGCTTTCGGTTTCTTTGAGCAAGAGATTAATGAGAGTACACAGGGTCCGATCGCTGACAGCACGTTTGTAATGTTCTGGTGCTGTGTCCACATAAACCCTCCCTTTCCTCTTCCAGGAAAAGTATTCCATATAAGCAGTCTTATTTTGATCAAGATAGCGAAGATAATCAGCGAGATCCCACATAGATGTAAACTGATCGGCGTGAATAAACGATCCTGGGGGAGCCTGTCGTTCGACATCTTGTAAAGGTGGTCCTATAACCACCGGAACTGTACCTAAATCTAACATTTTCCAAAATTTTTCAGTGATGTATTCACGACAACAGCTATTTTCTAAAGATAAGACGAATTTGTAAGTTTTCATTAAATCTTCGAATTCTTTTGAGCAACTATCATTCCAGTAGTCCTTGCATACAGGTTTATTTCCACACTTGCCGTAGGTATCCACTTGTAAAATTGCTTCAAGATCTCGAACAAAATTGATTCTATCCCATTGTAGAGTTTCGCAATGACTTGCTGTCCACGCAATCAATTTATTTTTCACACCGACATGTTCTGAAACATTCCACGACTCTTGTCGCCATTCACCGATTCGGAATGGTTGGTAATACCCGTAGGGCGTCGACACATCAGCATCGCTGTAAAATGTGTCCGCGAATTCGTATGTTTCGTTTCGTAATCGCCATGGCGGCAACAGACCCCTGACATAAATAGGACTCTCAATTGTGCTAAAGACCCACCGTTGACGATTATGCTTGTGTGAATGGAGATCCCTCCATAATGAATTTGACATGTAATTGGGAATATGTGTGAAAATGACCAAGTCTCCATTACGAATGGCCTCTGGCGTATCAACGTGATCGGTCACCACGGTGCAACTACACTTAGATTTGGAATTCTTTTTACATCTTTGAACAGGGCATGTTAATTTGAATGGAAACGTTCTTATTTTGTCTTTCCAAAAGCCACACATCCCAACAAACAAAACCGTTTTACAGCAAGATTTGGTTGTAATGCTTTGGTCGTGACTTTTCGATTTGTTATTATTACAAGCTCTCACAATACTTGAGTTGTGTTTTGATGCGGACGGACACAAACTTGACAAACCATGGAACGCATCATAAGGGCTTTCCGTGAACTGTCTTTGAGGTTGAGGATTCCTGAAGCCTTCCTTAAATTCATAGAAATGATCCAAAGCTAAAATGTACTCCAAATTATCATAAGAATAAGGTAAAGAACTTGGCGAATCATGATAACGACTATCTTGCACTCGGTAACCGGTGCCTATTGTCGTCGTTTTCGAAGGCTTCCAAAGTAAAATTACGAAAGCGATTGTAAAGACACACACAAGGACGATGACATAAAAGACACTATAATCATGATAGCGAGCAGCCATTGTCCAAATACAATGAATTGCGTGAGAACCAAAGACTGGGCCCTGTGGGTAAACATCTAGAGAACGTATATCGATAAATAGCTCTCACGTTCGAATAGGATGAAACCAGTATCGTTTATATAATGTAAACATGCACAAATTAAAATCTTTCACTGTTAGCACACCACGCTCAGGCTAGAAATAAATTCCTATGTAGTACCTCCATGATAAGACACACACTGTAGGTTGAGTTTCACTGGTTTGGTTTTGATTTGTGCAGATTGCACTCGGAAATACATCCTCGAGTTCTGAAAATAACACTAATGAAATGTGATTTTCAATCTCCCACTCCGGAAACTTTCGCTCAGGGAAGACGGAGGGGTAAACGGATGTCACAGTCACAGGTAAATCATCGAAGAAACCAAAGAATACGTAATATGAGTAAAAGTGTATACTGTGTAGTGCAACTTACATGAAAGACTAAAATCGGTGGTATCCGTGACGCACGCACAGCTACGGTGGCCCTCATACACCATTACTCTCAATTGGATTTACTTTCACCACTGACACGATCGAGAGACCACTCACTTTGATTGTTTAGTCAGATGGAGTTTTATGGCCTAGTTTCCTAACTTTGGAACCATATTTTCAGAATAATAATTTTTTATGGAACTTGACGATACCCTGTTAACAAATTGTGTAATTATTGCTGCATGGTTTCCCTATTAGTCTTTTTCCGATCTATTATAATGTATGTGCCGTAAATTTACAAAGCGTATTTATTTGCAAGTTGCCCTAATTTCATGACCTTTTCTTCGAATTTTTTCCTAACTTTGTCGTGTTGAAATAGATTTAGAGTTGGCTTATAATAATAGGTTACTCATTGATGTAGATATGAAGTGTGACACTTTATCCATTCAAACTTCCAAAGCGCAGCTCAAGCAGTTACTATGCACCACACGATGTGCTATAAAAGCACTTCAAAACTAGTTGTCGACACTCTTCACTGCGATTGATTGGTATATATATATATATATATATATATATATATATATATATATATATATATATATATATATATATATATATATATATATATATATATATATATATATATATATATATATATATATATATATATATATATATATATATATATAAGATGAAAACATGTAAAAAACAACTCATAATTGACGAAATAGGAATACTGGTTAAAACATTTATTGTTGAAATTTTCGATCCACCTAGGATCGTCCTCGTCGGCAACTCGGCATAAATTGCCGACGACGATCCTAGGTGGATCGAAAATTTCAACAATAAATGTTTTAACCAGTATTCCTATTTCGTCAATTATGAGTTCTTTTTTACATGTTTTCATCTTATATATATATATATATATCTATATCTATATATATCTATATATATATAAATGAAAACATTTATATATATATAATCATATATTATGAAAATATATTCATGGCTCAGTGGTTAAGAGCGTCCGCAGTAGAAAGCGGGAGGTCCCGAGTTCGAATCCCGGTGGGGTCAACATCGTTTTTTCACCTCAGCCAGATTTTCCAGCTTTACCAATTTGATTTATATATATATATATATATATATATATATATATATATATATATATATATATATATATATATATATATATATATATATATATATATATATATATATATATATATACAACAGTATATATATATATATATATATATATACTGTTGTATATAAATCAAAATGAAGCCAAGTTGGTTTGGCCTTTGTTCAAATGACAGATGAAGCAACTCGCAATTCACCTCCTGAGCAGGCGCCAGTATATATTTATATATATACTGTTGTATATATATATATATACTGTTGTATATATATATATAATACTTCCCCAAATTGACAAGGGGTGCTTTGTTTGCCTTTGTTTTATCAGACATGCCGTTGTGTTGACCTTGAGGTTAATATGAAAAGGATCCCCCTGAAGGTAATGCAAAGTTTGTAAAGTTCTTATGCCACTAATGCAATCTCATTTTAATAATTTGGGATTGTTGAGGAGGAAATCGACTCTAAAATTTACAGAAAAACAAAAGACTTCGCACTTTTGTGGGGATATGATGTCATGTGCTTGCCTCAAGTTCACTTTTTGATGAAAATGTCACCTTTACGTTTAACTGCACAGTTTAGATCCTAAACAAAATTATTCTTTTACTTTTTTGACACTGCTGCAATTAAATACACCATGCCCGTGACATAGTGACTCCCGGGAGCTGTTATTTGCCAGAGCAGCTCCATGGTGACACGATGGCTTTCGAAATTATGATTGTTTTAAAGTGCCAGCCGGGTAACCCCTCGGTTTGACATGACAACACTAAAATTAAAACAGACCTCCGCACACTATAATAGCTTTGCACATTACAACTCAACTCGGTGACTGCCCCATAGTCCGACCCCCAATGTTCCGACAATCTCCATAGTCGTCTACGATCGAGTTGTCGGAACATAGGGTTGTCGGACTATACGGCAGTCACTAGCAATTGTATGTGACAAATTTTCTGCATCAAAAAGATCTTTACAGAGGAAGCTTAGGCAAAATTAACCTTCACCTGTGAAAGAAGAACTTAATCTACTCAGTGTGGTGAAATTTCCATTCAAATCGGACATGTATTTCTCGAGATATCAGCAAATGAAGTTACTAGATTTGTGTCCCGAAGTGAAGCCGAGTTTATATCACTTCCTCACATTGACAAGAAATGCTTTGTTTCCCTTTGTTTTTGAGACTGTTGTGTTGACCTTGAGGTCAATCGGAATAGGGCCTCCCTGTGGGGATTGCAAATTTGAAAAAAATCTTATGCCACTTATGCAATCACATTTTGCTAATATGGGACTGTTGAGGAGAAGACAGACTGTACAGTTTAAAGTAAAACAAAAGCTTAGACTGTCCATTAATGTGGGGATATGACGTCATATGTGCTTGTTTCAAGTTCACTGTTTGTTGAAAATGTGGCAGCTTTTCTTGCTCATATCTTTAGACCCACACGACGGATTTCAATGCAAATTTCACCAAGATGCTTGGAACAAATACCCCTCTAACAGCATCAAAACTTGAAAAGACATTAAACCATTCTTTTAAGTGAGCAGGCACGATGTCATGGACTCACATTGGTAACCACTATCCAATGATGTGTTTTTCTTTCAAATTTACCACCAGTTTTATGCAACTTCACCCCGATACATTGATATCATAAATGCATCCTGGGTAATGGAATTTTGAAAGGTTCACATGGCTTTAGGACTAGGGAATTCCTAATCAATCCACGGTCAAAATAATAGGATGAAAGATTAAGAAAAACAAAACAATGTGAACCCATGATATCAAATGCTTGGTTTAAATTTTAACAGAAAATGTGTCACCTTAAATTGCCAATGTTTCGAGCCCCCAACATTGGAAACAAATGAAACTTTTACCAATATGACCTTCTCTTTATGATACCGTAACAAATTTTTGTTATGGGTTATTGCTTTAACATTCAAAGGACAAAAACAAAGCAAAAAATCTTGATAGCAAAGAATAAGACGTTAGAAACGGTTACTGACTACTTGGGAAGATTTCTTTTTTTCCGACACTTTAGCCGTTAGAGTAAATTAAAGGGTTTGACATCAGGTAACGTTATTAAGGCACACTCTTAAAATAAAAAGAGTTGAATTTCAATCGCTAACAGAGTGAAAGTTATGAAGGTTACTCCTAAAGGATGGACATTCACTTCAAGAAGGGTGGTGAAGTTCACTCCAAAAGAGCAAAGTTTCTAAATAATCATCCCAATCTTATTATTTCTTTTCATTCTTTTTCCTCCTTTTCATATTTCACTCGCTAACAGAAGGAAAGTTATGAAGGTCATTCCTAAAGGGTGAAAATTCACTTCAAGAAGGGTGGTGAAGTTCACTCCAAAATAGCGAAATTTCGAAATAATCATCCCAACCTTACTATTTCTTTTCCATTCTCTTTTCTCCTTTTCATATTTCACTCGCTAACAGAAGGAAAGTTATGAAGGTCATTCCTAAAGGGTGAAAATTCACTTCAAGAAGGGTGGTGAAGTTCACTCCAAAATAGCGAAATTTCGAAATAATCATCCCAACCTTACTATTTCTTTTCCATTCTCTTTTCTCCTTTTCATATTTCACTCGCTAACAGAAGGAAAGTTATGAAGGTCATTCCTAAAGGGTGAAAATTCACTTCAAGAAGGGTGGTGAAGTTCACTCCAAAATAGCGAAATTTCGAAATAATCATCCCAACCTTACTATTTCATTTCCATTCTCTTTTCTCCTTTTCATATTTCTTCGTATTTCACGTTTTTTTTAATCTATTTTTCCCTTTTCTTCTTCCTCTCTTTTTCATTGATTTTTATTTTGTCGTCGTCCCGACTTTTCTACGATTACTTTCTTACGATCAGGAGGACGGGAATTTTTTTCACCTAGCCATCTATTGGTTACCCAACAGAGTTTCTCAACCAAAAAGATTTTGTCAAAATGAACAAACACACACATATACACACACCTAAAAAGGTAAGGAACTTTTGAAGGAAATGCTCTGACCCCTATAGCTACTAATGTGAGAGGTATGACTATCTGACTATGACATCATGCTCCACACCACAGGAACCCTGGCGGAAGGCATTGCATACCGTCAATTGGTTTGAATTAAAACGCTGCTATGAGAGTTTAGTTTTACATTTTCTTGATAAATTTAATTCTACACCACATTTGTACGTTGACTAAAACTAACAAAAATTGTTTCTGTGATCACTTAACAACGTTGTGATAGTCACTACACTAGTGGAGGATTCAACAGATATTAACATGAAACACTTCTTCAATGTTGCTATATTCTAGTAACGTTCAGTTCAAAAAGGGAAAACGACTCTTTGAACAAAATGTTAACATTCTCTTGTCAAACTCTGATTGCCCCTTCAAGTCTAAGTATTGTAAAATGGAACAAAGTTGATTTGTACGAAGCTATGGTGGTATATAGGAAAGGTTAAAAGCAGAAAATTACGTACGTAATTTAAAATAATTATTAAGTGGATATGTTTTTTTTAATTATTACAAAAGTACGTCATAAAATCTTTCCTTTTTACCATGTCCAATCTGAGGCTTCGTAAATTTCGAAAATTTGTTGGGGGAAATCATTATCGACACATCACAAACTCCTTCGACACCAATGATCGCTTGCCCTATCGAAATTACAAAATTCCTGAAACTTTCGTGGTGGGTGAAGCAACTTGACTTTTAAATGGGTGTGGGAAGGGTGTGGGTAACACGTAAGAAACTTCCCAACGGCGTCCAAAGCACAAAATGCTCAATCAGTGTGTAATGGTCATTTGTGACCATGGACGCACAAACTGACAAAACTGTGGTTCACTTAACGGTCAGTCACTTTGGGGTCGGACTAATAACCGACCAAAGCCGTATCCATGCAAGTGCAACTTATTCCATGCAATGCCTCTTTTACTGGCTTTTTCAAGTTAGTTAATAACTAATGAAGGGAATTTTGACTACAAATCTGAACTTGAAAGAGTTGTTTCATTGTCTTTTGTTTAGAAGGGTGGTGACCATGGGCGTCCGGAAGGGGGGGGGGGGCAAGGGGGGGCACTTGCCCCCCCCCCCCCGAAAATCAAACTTGTGAAAAATTAATTAAAAATTAAAATAAAAAAAAAATTAAAAATAGATCATCAAAATATCTTCACTCACAGCGTCAGTTTCTACTGAAATATGCGGACATTTGACCACGAATAGCAAAAGAGAAGATGGTATGCTGAATAGTGAAATCGTAATTTGGGGACCATCATTCGTGATATCTATTGGAAATTTGTAATTGTAAAAACTATGCCAAAATTGTACTAGTTGTCAAGTATGTAGTGTGCATATGGCATCCGACTATTGATGAATGCGTTGGTCTTGGTTTGGTCCCGTGCTGATCTCAAGTGGCGACGCGCGGATGTAACTGGGATATACAAGGTGAATATGGGGGGGGGGGGGGGGGAGGGGTGATTCATAATTGGGTAAGGGATATAGGCCTTTATAGGCTGTTTGACTGTTGTAAGTTTTACCGTTCTCAGGCGTGCGAGGCCGTGACCGAGAGGCAGATTTACCTTCAACAATTTTTTTAGACTGAAAATTCTAAAAATCTAAAAATTACAGATATGAAATTCCTGTTTCAGGACTGGGTACATGCAGCTTATAACACTCGCCAAGTGTCGTTTCCGGCCATCTGGAGGGTTTGTAAGACCCAAAATTTTCTTGTACGCTCCGCGCCAACTGATGGTGGCGCTCCGCTTAGATAGTGTACACAATTCAATCATCCATGAATGACCTTGCCCCCCCCCCTTGTAAAAATTTCTGCGGACGCCCATGGTGGTGACGAAGGTCATTCCTCTTGTTATCTGACCCTTTAATGTCTACAGATTAATTTATTGCGTCAAGTAGCTAGCAAGTGCTTGTCTTGGATGAACCAAGAATGTGTAATACAAGTATATAGCATACGGTGTAGGGGTTTTCCATGTAACGTCAGAATATCCCGGTGACCATGTTGGAGTACATGTACCTACGTAGTAGGCCACACTCCAGGTGCTTGCTGGTTGCATGTGTTCACACCGCGCATACCCTACAGCGCACCCGGTGCAGTGCGATCTGCACAAGGCCACGTGTATTTGACCATAGAAATCCTACGCTTGGGATTTCGATGTATTTGACATGATTGTCCCCAGCTCCTCAGTTTTCAAAACTAGGATATAACAGAAGAAGGAATATGCCGAACAGCCTGCTACGAAGGTTACCTTACCGTACCTTACTATGAGATTGTTGTCACGGTAGTGCCCCTTGCGACTCGACCCTTATTTAAATTTTACACTGACTGCTTTCTCAATTGCTTATGCGTACTGAGCACCAAGTACAATGGCAGTGGCCTTTGGTATGAAGCGAGCAACGTCGAACTCTAGACCTCCTGACTGCAAGCCGGTGTGGCAGTTTTTTTGGTCCTCTGTCCGACGGGACCAAAAAAACTGGAGTTTCTCATTTTTTTTGGTCTCGGGTAGGACAAAAAAAAGCTAGATGTTTTGGTCCGGGTCTAGTTTTTTGGTCCCACGAAATAGAAGCTTTTTTCGGTCAGCTTCACTGATCGATTTTGTACGGTGGCCGAGAGGGAACAAAAAATGGTGATTTTGAGATTTCTGAGAGAGATGGTGAATTATGAGACAATTAAGATGCCGACAAAAAAATCCACATTACTCTTTTTTGGTGGTTCCCTCCCGGCAAAATACTATAAATACAATGACAAATTATATGACGAAATACAAGATATTACAGGACCCCAATGACGCGATAGAGGCGAATCTTGACCGGACAAAATAATTGTAAAAATGGGGGGGGGGGGGGGGCCACTAAAATTTATCCACATTCTTTTGTTTTACAATGAGGCTGTGGCATTGAGAAAATAAACAGGGAACATCAGTTTATGCAAAAAGAGAGAACAAGTGGCGTGCCCCTGATAGATAGTTGACACCCAGGGTTAAACCGCCTCTTTTAGTTCAGAATGAGTCTAGTGTCATCCTGGTGTGGGGATTAAGGGAGCCGTAGGCATACATGGAAGGTACGGGTTACTGTGCTATCAGAGATTATGCGAACTGATTTATCAGTATCATTGTCATATTGTCATTCCTATTTGCTGGCTAAATATAAAACAAAAGTGATTTCTATGAGAAGGCAGAATATATTTGTCTATGCGGAGGGCTGCTCCTTCAGCATACGAATGGGAACCGCTTTTTCACTGCTGAAAGTGCAAGTAAATTAATTAACAAAAACAACGAAATACATGTGAATACCTGTTGCATATGCAGCGGGGATCCACATGTATGCCTTTTTATTTGTAGTTTGTTACTGTCTTTTTACAGGCATTTTTAACAGTTTGGTTTGCGCATAAAGGATGATATGCATGGGTTGTAGGGTAATTCCCTGCGTAGGCTTTAGTAGGCAATCCTACAAAATGTTTCAGTGACTGTTTCAACATCCACGGCTAAACTTGAAAAAGTGTTCACTCTTTGCAATCACTTTGTAGTGAAATAAAACTGGAATACGAGGTCCATATGTATAGTCTACCGGTAATTTGAAAGCACTAATCTCAGGTTAAAGGTCCTTTTTAAGCAGGCGAACGCAACGAATTAAGATATATAAAGTTTTCACACCCGGAAGATCCATTGACGTCACCAAGGAGGGGGGAGTTGCGAACGATCCTCCTGTGCTTTTTTTACATAAACGTTGACCAGATGACTATTTTACCCCTTTTTGTAAAGTGTCTCAGTCCGCTGGCAAGTCCTATTGGACGCATGTAGCTACACCTTTCCATAGTATTATGATAATATATCTAATAGGCTAGTGCTTTTAATGAAATACCTTTAAAGTATGTTTTTTAACAGAACCATTTTTATTGAAACTATATTAGAGCGATATGTTAATCTCTTGGATTCTGTTCATTTTGGGTGGGTAAACTGCTTCATGTATAGGCTCATTATACATTAATACTAAAACGAAAGTTCACCTGCGGGATATTTCAAATTGACTTAAAATCTCAATGAAGTGGCGGTACCGATATTTAAGGGATAAGTCGCATCTGGCTGACTATATTATGGTGAATGAACCGTCCAGACTCCAAGTTGGCAAAATAAGGGTCGAGGCGAAGTCGAGTCCATTATGTTGCTAATTTGGAGTCAAGACGGCTTATGAGACAGTAATGATCAGACAAATGTGGTTTATTCCTACCACTGAAAATGTGTGAAAAACTTTACCTTTATCAGTTTCTTTACGTGTATTGACCGTGAGTAGTGAAATTACAGATCTCTGCTCAACCAATCAGAATGCAGGATTACCAACAACGGACGGTAGAGCTGGGAGCATTGAAAATTAACTTCCTTTTTCCATGCATACGTATCAAACTGAGTGATGAGTAAACTATTTTTTTAAGTCTCAACTAACTTCTGTTGCTTTTTTTACCAATTGCTGCTCGGGGTTTTCAATTTCTATCTTTCCATTTCCTCTTTCATTGGAATAAATGACACTATTTTCTAGGTCTTGAAGGAGAATGGTTGAAGATAACAACCAAACACATTCGTAAAATAGCATTGTGCACAAATTACTGTTCTGTTTTATATAGAGAGCCTGATATCTTAGGTATTGCGCTGTTCATTGCAGATTTGCAGTGGCGTAACTAGACTTTTTTTCATTTTGGGTTGAGGGGGGGGGGCAAAGGTTGATATCGGGAGGGGGGGAGGGGAAGCAGGAATAACACTTTCTAAGCGGAGCGCCAACATTGGTCGGCGCATAGTGTACAGAGAAAATTTTGGCTAAAAATGCCTCTCAGATTGTCGGAAATAGAACTTCTCAGTGTCTTCGGCCCTGTTAGTTGCAGCTAAATATCCCTTATTTTTTGAAACACATGATTGGAAATTTATACTCTCACTATAAATGTTTACTACATGCCAAAGAGGGACCTCAGTGCTAGACAGCTAAAGTATAAATTGGATTGTCGAAAAGGTTCTCCACTGCGCCAAAGCGTCGTTTGTTCCTCCGTTTATTGCATCAGCTGGCCATTTTAATGTTTTATAGTCATACCATGCATGCCTTAAAAGCCCAATTCTCTCACCCCAAACAGTACCAATTCTCCTTACCTTCTTACTTAAAGGCATATTTTTATCATCCCAAACAGTTCCAATTCTCCCAACCTACTTACTTCTAGCCCCTCCCACATTTATCTAAAACTCATCTTTATCCAGGCACAATCCTAGTTTATTGCTTCATGGCTTGTTCCTGAGGCCATACAAGTCCATAATGTGTAATCAAGATACTCCCAGTGCCCATGCTGTGTAATTTAGCTATGATGCATTGTTTGAATGTGATGCCAATCACAGAGCTGTACCAATTTAGAGTTTTGATATATGCATACTGAAACTGTAGTTTAGGGTGACGAATGACTGCCTTTAAGCCCTCCCGCAATTGTCTGAAATTCATCCTCATCCAGACACAATCTCAGTTTATTGCTTCAGGGTGAGTATGTATATAATCAAAACACTCAGCGCAGTTCATGCCGTGCAATATAATGTTTGTGTGTAGTTTGTGTAGTTTGGGGTGAGAGGATTGGTCCTTTGATTTAAACTATGAAAACCTAAAACCTACACATCAATTATGTTTAATTAATCACACACATGTCAAGAAAAACAAATGCAAAATTTCTCAATTAAATAACTCATGTTTTTTATTTGTATAAAGTTTGATTTATGCCTAATCAAAATCACGATTTGCCATTCTAAGTTCCCATTTAAAATGCTATTGTATGGAGACCTTAACGATGTGCTTGCTTTTAAAATCAACTGTATGCTTTTACTCCCTTGTTTTGGTCTTGACTTTTGCCCAGTAAAGAAATAAAACCAGGGCTATTTCTTTCTGTATTAAGAAAAAATATATTAGTAGGGACAAAACAAAGAAAATTTTAGAAACTTCTGTGCAATATCTACACTCATTTGTAAAACTCCTACTCCCCGGCACCCTACCCCACCCAGCACACCCATGCATGAAAGATGTCTATGGCTACGCTAGCTTATACAATCCTCGACCAAAATACATGGGACCAGGGAGTTGCAACTCCCTGATCGGACAAACCCCGATCCCGTATCAAGGTTGAAGTTTCAGGACGCCTTGGGCTGCCACAACATTGAATGGGGGAGTGATAGGGGATGATGATCCGTTCATTGCCTGTTTTGCTTGTTTTTTCCATCTTTTTTGTCGAGGATTGTAGCCTAACACAAGTTAGTTGTCAATTTCTTGTGTTTGGAGACGCACATAAAAAATAATGAATGAAAATGGTTAGGCGGTGGCATCATCTAATACTACGCATGCAGCCGATTGTTTCAATTTTGAATTTTATGCGTTCTTAAAGGATATTCTGTCTTGTAATTAAACGGGTAACATCTTTGAGCTGTGGGTGTGATTAAAGACTGCACATACTTTTAAGAACTGTCCTGTTAGGTTTCTAAAACATGTTTGTGCTCTTGGGTTTTAGATGTTGAGCTTCATCAGTAGTTGGGTTCGTTTCTAGTTTGCCCTGGTCTTAATTCGATAAAATATTTGCTCTTAATATCGGGCGTTTCGATGAGAGAATCGACGAAGCAATCTTCGTTCTCCTCGTGAGCTGTTTTCAGTTCCCCGTCGCTTTAAGCCTAGAAAAATAGGTACATGTATTATTTAGTTTGGGTGCCCTCTCGAAGGCTATGACCGGTGATGTCGGAAGCTTTGACACAGATTCGGATTTTCCGACATTAAGTGCCAGTGTCTTACTCTTAGCACTGTAGGTTTTGTTTCAGCTCTTTGCTTTTTGTACAAAGTTTATCGTGTCATCATGGTTTTAAATGGTCCGTTGAGGACTACGAGGCTTGGACATTCTGTTTGAATGGCGGGATATAGCTATAAATTGTCACCCCTACCGAGAGCTAATTAACATTACACTTATTCGATAGAGATCTATCGGAGGGGTTATTTATGAAGTGATCGGTTTGTTCCGCCTTCAGACAAAATTTGCAGTTTTAACTCTGCCTGTTAAGGCTGTACACTTGATTCGACACTTTTTAAACTTTGCACGCAGTTTCTCCCCTTTTGGAACCTAACAGAGCAGTACTTCAAACGTAGCCAGAATCGAATTTTCGGGGGGAGGGGCTGGATAATAAGTGGGAGGGGTTGGTACCTCCTAGGGTAAGGCGCGGCAAGACTATCTAAGCGGAGCGCCACCATCAGTTGGCGCGGAGCGTACAAGAAAATTTTGGGCTTTAAAAACCCTCCAGATGGCCGAAAACGGCACTTCCCACGTGTTTTAAGCTGCATGTACCCAGCCTTGAAATACGAACTCATGTCTGCCACTTCTCAAATAATAAGAATAAAAAAATCAATTTATGAAAAATGGTAATACATGCACCTTTTAGGGACCCCAAACTGGGCGTATCTGATCTGTCGCCTTGGGAATGAAACTAAAGGGAACCGGTATCTCCTTTTCCCTTGGGAAAAATTGTAAACTTCAGGAGAACGTAGATCGCAAATGGGGCAATATTTGAATGGATTTCAGCTTTGATATATAGGAAAACCAAAAGTAGTCGTGTCCCCCTCTGAGAAACTTTCTTCGCGTTAGATTTCCTAGATGCAAAATGGTGCTATGTTTGGCAAAACTTTGAATTGATTACAGACCTACTTTTTAGGATTTTCGTTTTTGGGGAACATGAAAAATTTCATAGTCTTTGTAGAGATCTTACAAGTGACATACATACTTCCAGAGGATGTTTATCAGGATGCAAAAAGTCTGGGGAGCCTGAAGAAAATCTGGGGGGGGGGGGAGGCCCAGGCCCCCCGTGGCTACGCGACTGACTTCAAAGTATCTGCGGTCTTTAATCCTACCCCATCGTACAAAGATGCTACCTGTCTAACCACAAGACAGGATATCCGTTAAGAAGGCATTAAAATTCAAAATTGAAACAAGGGACTGCATAAGTTGAACATAGTATCAGGTAATACCTCATTCGAGGGGGGGGGGGGGCAAGGCATTTCACTGGGGGTCCCACCCTCTACCCCCATGCTGGTTACGCCACTGCAGTTTTGAATGGTTCTCTAAAATTTGTTTGCATTGCAGAAGTCATTTCGCTTAAAATTTCTTCATGATTTGTTATTTAAGCCTTCGCTATTTTTACCTAATTAATCTTGAATACTTCATTACATTCCACGTGATTTAAAGGGGTTTTCTTCTGGGAATCCGTTGCCTCTGGATACTACCACTCCGGTTGCAATTGGATCCACCATAGCCGCACCTCAATTTTAAGAGAAAAAGTTTCTGATGACATTGTAATTTCATGATTTAAAACTTTCTCTTTGATAACCATACATGGATTCACGTTTTGCTCTAAACCTTTATGAAATCAAAATTTTGTCATATTGGCAATATGTCACCGCATTATAGGCATTTGAAATGTCTAAATCCTCAGAGCTTTTGAGGGCTTCGCCCCTGGATCCCACGCCGACGTCGTAGTGCTCGCACCAACGCGACAATAACAAGTTCCTTTTTTCGCGCAAAGTACGACCCCTTCATCGACCCCTTATCTGGTAACGTCCATGTGATCTGCCAAGTTGTCTGCATGACTTGCAGATTTTGAGCTATCATGCAAGTGAGGAAGTTCGACCACCGTTGTCATGCACTTTCCAATAAAAGAGTTGTCTGCGAAGAAACCCAGTGAATATCCACACAAAAAATTAAATGAATCTTATGCAATTAAGCGATTTGTCAGGTCTTTGGGGTTTTCACTTAGCCTACAACTGAGAGTTTCCACAGTTGAGCATTTTCATTAGTATGCCACCTTTTGGCAATTGTGGGCTCGGAATCTCTGCAAGTGCCCATACACACATCGCAAAACCGGCCTGCACTTACGGTAAGCCAGGATAATATCTGAGTTGAGCAGTTTGAGTTTATTTCCACAGTTTAAATACAAAATGATACAACATGTAAACAAGGTGGTGGAGGACGACTGAAAAAGCAAAGCTTATGCGAGCAGTCCCCCCTTTACAAAAAGAAAAACAAAAACAAAAACAAAAACAAAAAACAAAACAAATAAATAAAACCAAATCTACACGTCCTATACACACATAATATGAACGACGTACCATGGAGTTCCTTTAGCCCGCATGGGTGCAGTGCGACGAAGTACATAGACGACAGAAAATAGCTCTATTGTGCCTGACCACCCTAAGGTGGAACAAAAATGAAACCACACGGAAAAAAACTAGAGTAGAGAACATGGGAACGAATTACCCTAAAAGTTATAGTGGTGCCCAGTTCGACTGGTATTGTTCTGTTAAGATCGCGCAAAATGTGGGTTCGTTATTAATTCGAACCTTTCCGTGCGAAAAAAAGTGCATTATTTTATCGTAATAAAGTTTTGAACATATAGAGGGTCCCGGTCCTACGAGAATGTCATCCTTGCAAGTAACGTACCAATCTCAACCCCAGGCCCCACCTTATAGAAATAAGTTATCGGACCTTTTCGGGGCTTTGGAGTCCCCTGTGACAATTTGAGCCAGGCTCAGCGGAAGCATGGTGTTGGAATGGACCCACCCCTACATGAATCATCCCCCTTGTCCCGCGAAACTTTTTTGAAATATTTACCAATGACCGTTGAAAGTCGCAATGCCAAAATAGCAAATTATCGGACCTTTTCGGGCTGTGGCGCCCCTGTAATAACTTCCCCCGGGTCAGCAGAAGTATGGTGATAGAACGAAGCGACCCCTTCATGAATCAACCCCGTTATCCTGCAAAACATTTTCGAAATGTTTGCGAAAATGACCGTTGAAAGTTCGAAGAACCCTCCGACCGTGGAGATGGCATTTATCAACTTCCGTACAGCCGTTATTTTCTTATTATCCGCCAGCTTCAGCTTTTTTTTTTTGGTTCGCTCCACTGCGTTACTTTGCCGAGGTCACGGGGTAAGACTCCCGACTGTACTGTTCGCTGTCCACTGAACAGGTTGTTATGAGTTGTATTGTTGCATATTCGTGCATCTTTGTTCGGAGTGTCAACTCTCTGCACTTACATGCGTGTACAGTGTCCGTATGCGTCAGGGACCATTTCAGCTAACATCAGACCAAAAAACCGAGTGCATAACCAGGGTTTTCTGTCCTAGGACAGCTTCCCCCAAAAAACTACGTCACCGGATGCTCAGTCTAACCACTTGCACGGCCGTGCAGTGGGTCTGGAGATGGAAGAGTGTAATTGGAGAGACTGAGCATCACAAAACGGCGAAACGACGGCATTCTATGGGCGTTGTCTTTTACTATACATTGACTAACTTATAAATTAAGCACTCTATTGAATACAAACAAAACGGCCTCGAAATTGAAGAGCTCTCTCCCAATGTTATGTTTAATGATGTATTTACTCTTTCAAAACTTTCACTTTTCTCACAAGTTCGAGAACATTGTGTATGAAGGCAAAGCAAGGAGATTGAGAGTTAGCACAGCGGCTGAATGAATCATCGGTAAGGTGCGCGGCTGCATGAGCAGGCCAGAGGGGTCATCGGTAAGACAGGCATGATCAGGCCAAAGGGATCATATGGAAACAAAACTGCATGACCATCCCGAAGAGATCATTGGAAATTAAGATGCTGCATGGTCAGGCCAAATGAATTATCGGTTATAGACTGATCTTACTGTGTGTTTAACCATGGATGGAACTAAAAACAATAGCTTGTCTAGGCATAATAACCCTGCAAACCTGGAAAAACGTATCATGTTTATTAATCAGTGGGGATGGGCCGGAGGTGACAACGGGCCCATGATGACATTGTCTTAATCCTATGTATATAGTAAGCAGCTTCATGATGTTGTAGGCCACGTATTAGCTTAGGTAACATTACATGACGTCATGATAATCTTGTTACTATCATAAATTTACGTATTTTGAATGTAATACCTGCACCTTGACCTTGAAAATATACTAGGCTGAAACTGAAAATATACTGAAAAACTGAAACTGAAAAGTTTTGGGGAAATTTTCGAGCTTTGCCCCCCTGGAAAATATCCTATAGCTACCTTGAGACTATGCGCATCCATGACCAACTATCCGATTTCGTTTCAGGGGCAATAAAGCTCAATATTGTAAAGCTTCAAGTAAAATGCATCCCCCTTTTAATTCCCTGTGTTTGATGTAAGCGATTGTACGTGTACATTTCTATTTTTACGCTCCAGTGTATTATTTCGTAGTTTTACTTTCCCTGTGCTGGCTGTTTCATATATTACGCTTTTACTTCTTTTCCACTACATGATTTTGAGACTTAGCTATTTGCAGCCACTAAGTTCACTCGTTTGGATTTTATTGTTCTATATTTAGAGTCAACCTTTTAAAATTGTAATTTCTGCAGCGAGCTGAACGTAAATTTAGTTTTGTGATAACGAACAAACACGTCGTATTAAAACGGATTTTTCAAGTTCCAGAGAGCCGTTAATTACTTTCCTAGAAGTTGTATGAAATTTTTTAACTAACCTATCTTCCAACTGTGGCACTGCACTGTATCTCTTGTCCGACGGGGGTGTGCTGCAGTGACCAGAGTCAGGCCCTGACATAGGAAACGTTTTAGAAAATGTTGAAGAAGTGGGTGGGAGAGACGCAAAAAAAAAAAAAAAAAAAAAAAAAAAAAACATTCATTTGAAAGGGATATATTGCAAACTACCCTTTCTTGAAGAATCTGTGCTAATTCAGTGTCAGGAGAATTTGCATATGGAAGGTATTTTCGACCTTTTCCTGTGTTGTCTTTGTATTTTATTTGTTAAGGTGAACATGAATGGGTAATGATTTATTATGGGTTTGCTTTGTGATTATATGGAACGATGCTATGAAGGAAGCAGGCAAAATTCTACAGCACGAGAAGTGCTCCCGAACTTGAATTGAGCCAACCTATTGTCCAAATATACATACCGTGTCTGAACAGTGATACTAAATATTTTCTGAACCACTTAACGCATTGCTGAGTTTCAAACCGATGCACCATATTGATTTGACAGTCCCCTCCCCTTCTCTCACATAGAGATGGAAGTCAGTTAGCCAGATTTGGTTTTACCCTTCAGTATCTGACCAATTTGTTTAGTTCGGGCCGACCACGGACTTTTTCCAGTTGTGGCCCTATGGCTTGGCTTGTTTTCCCTACTCCATTTGGTTATACTGAGCACCAAGCACAATAAAAGGAGGTTCCATTTTTAAAGCCTTCAGTATGATGCCACCAGGGCCAAACTCCAGACCTCCTGACTGCAAGCCAGGTGCACTAACTACTTGGCCATGCAGTCGGTCTGGAGATTAAAAAGAGTGTTATTGGAGAGACTGGGCATCACAAAACGGCAAAAAGACTGGTGTTAAGTGCCAGCATGGTGAACACTTGATACTGAGAGAGATCCAAACGTTGAGAACCAAAATTTCTAAATAGAATCCTTGGCCCCACCACCCTAATCATAGCAGGTGTGTGTACTCCATCCCTATCTACACTTAACAACCGTTAAGAAGGCTCCATCCATCAAAAGAGTTTTTGTTAGACCTATAATATCTAAATATTAACTGCAAATAATGTAAATAATTAACACTTTATTTACCATGTAATGTGAAAAGTATGTATTTTGAGAAGAATCAATTCGTAAAGAAGATAAATTGTGCCTCATTTGAAAAGTATCTTGGCTATTATTTTGTACAACGTTGGTTGAGTGCACTGAGGATGGGAAACACAATACATTTTAACTCATATCTGCATATATGTTCACATCTGTCATGTTTTCGCATAAGTTATATTCTTAGGGAGTGACACAACATATCCATCAGCCCATAGGATGGTATAACTAGGGAGATGAACAGCACATGCCAATCAAACCAAATACACAAAGGAATACTCCCTCTTTATGCTAGTTTTTCATAAAAGTTTTATTTCAGTTTATGTACATATTATCTTACATAAGTAAAAAAGAACACAATAGTATGTATCAACGAATTAATGAAAATGCATAACATGACAGGAGTCACGTTCTTACACAATAGAACTGCGATGGCATTACAAGATACTCTAGCAAATGAATTACATGTTAACTGAACTCACACAACTCCCATTACACTAGCTGCTTATTACACTTGTTGCTTATTTCCTGACTTACATACTCTACAAATACTAGAAACTTAAACCTTTTAATGGATCTCATGAAATCAAAAGTTCACTAGATCGGTTCACAAGAATCAAAGGTTCGCTATTTTGAACTGACCTTCAAATAAAACATGCAGTCTAGTGAACCTTCGATCTAATGAACTTTCAGACAACTGGTCTTCAGTTTAGCGTACTTTTGGTTAAGTGAACCTTCCATCTAGAGAACCCTGTCCTTTTTAACAGTAAAAGAAAGCTGATGGATTTTATCTCTGGACCTAACAATTGTCCTAATAACAACATAAACCATGTTGTACTTGCATAGTGCAATATAACTTGGACAACTGATTGCACCTCGCTGCAAGTCTAAGCCAGAAAATTCATAGAGCACCAGCAAAACTACAACAATATCCGTCACAACACAGTCCGATCTTTATGAGTTATAGTTTCAAGTGTACCTCAAGTAAAAAATGCAAAAATATATTTATTAAACAGCACCAAAAATGAATTCCAACAGTTCAGCTACCATCTTCAGGACATTCTTGAGCTGGTGATACAAAATATTAAAGTTCATTCACTGAAATTAAAATGTACAATGGGCAATAATTTTTGATGTCATTCTTGTACTACTCAAATTACAATCTTTGTATTTCTTTAAGTTACTGGGCCCTGTACCAAGGTGTGATTGCATTCCAAAACTTATGGGTGATGTAATTACTTAAGCACTATCTGTACAACATTCTTTGCAAGCAAGAAGGAAGTGCTCAAGGTCATAAAAACATTTTTATTTTTAGAGAGAAACAAAGCAGGTAATGTGAGTTCTACAACAAGAGAGTCACAAATTATTGCACAATGGCCTGACTTGTTTTAAGTGAATAAATTTCAACATTTTATATCTTGGCTTAGAAATGTCCTATGAAGATACAAGTTAGCTGCTATGAAGTTCATTTTTCATGCTGTTTAATACATATCTTTAAATTTTTCCCTTGAGGTATACTTTAAGTCTGCTTCATGTTTGATTGAAAAAAAGGGTCCAAAAATTTACCACCCCAGGAAATAATATGGTTTGTATCAGTGTAATACGAATGAAATGTGAATTATTTTGTGAGAAATGACAGACAGCATTTAAAGAGACCCATGGAGTTGGTTCATGAAATTTAACAGATTTTTTCAAACCTGTTAAGTTTTCTTCACATACCAATGACAAATGGTCAAACTTAGACAATTCCCATATCCTACTTAAAAATAACTCTTTTATGAAGGAGTACTTAATGGTTCAATATGTTTTTCAAAAAACTCATCCTCACCCACACCTAATCTCTATTTATTGTTTCAGAGTGAGTACACAAGACCCAATGTGTAATCAAAAGACTCCCAGTACAGTACAGGCTGTGTAATATCAGCTTTGGTACTTTGCATAGACCTTTTTCCAAATAGCAATTACAAAGAATTGTGGGATAGAGTTTTGGTGTTTGTCATTTTTGACAACAGCATTTTAGTGTGGTGAAAATTGACGTACACCCAAAACTCTATCTTGTTTTTTCTTGATGAGCATCATATCTTCAAGCCTAGAGGAGCTTTTAAGGGACATCCTTCCATAGCAATCATTTTCTTCTTGTTTTCCTTCTTTCAAACTATTGACATTAAATTTTCCATAATTATTTGAGAGGTAAAACATCTAACTGAAATGCAATGGAAAGTATGTCACTGCATCCTAACTGCAGTGTCCCAATGCTGTAAGCCCTCCCCATGCAGAGACAAAAGACAAGTGTGTGACAGTATCATACCCATTCCATTAAAGGGTTGCCACTCAATGGGGACCTTAAAGGTAAAGAGCATTCCCCCCAAACTTATTTTAAAGAAAGAGCTAAATAACTTTTTTTTCATCTTATTTCTCTTCAAAGTATCTGTAATTACATTTTATGACTTAACTATTGCATATTCAAGATAAACCAAGCAGTTATTTCTGGTAAATTTCACATTTGAAAAGAAAAAAAAATTGTCACATGACTCCCAACAGCCAATCATGAAACTGGACATTCTACTACACTTCTTCCATTTGGGATGACTGCTCCTGCCCTTTAACATCATTTGCATGATAACTACACCTGAAAACGTTTCATTTACACAAACATAAAAAAATGTTTCCATCATTTAGGCAGAAAAATATAAGAAAAAAAGGAAAAAGGAAAAATAGAGCTAATTGCTTTGCCCTCCCAGTATCTAACTGCCTACGTTACCCTGTGAACAGAACCAGGTAACAGCATGTAAGTTATGAATTAAAACAAGGCAGTTTAAAAGCAACATTGAGCATTAAAATAAATTACATTTAATTTACAAAGATACATTTAAGTTTACAAATCTCAAAAGTGTGACATGATCAGCTTCAATGCCAATAGACAAGACAGTGAATGGAAGAGTTCACATGAATTTGATACAATGTAAACTAAACTTGGAATAAAAACAAAAACTGCAAGAACCCTTGATTTTTCTAAAATGAAAAACAGTTCCTACAGTGCCCTACTGCTATTTATATTTTTTTTCTACTACAAAACAGAAAGTAAGTTAACAGATTTTTTTCTGCTAGGTTTCAGTAGCTGGTGAAAGAAGGTTTGGACACTGCAGATTAAAAGGGTGAAGATCATCTTGAGTGTAAATTTCAAAGCAAATTGTAATCATATCGTTCCTAAGATAAATCATATCTTTTCCTTTTATATTTTGTTTTGGAACCAATCCTCCTTGAACACACCTAAAAAAAAAATTGTGGCAACTCCATGTTTCTTTGTAATAATCGTTTGACTGAAATTTTATGTTAAAATATAAAAAAAATATCAACTATAAATATCTCTCGATTCAAGGTATTAATCATGTTTAGCATTTCTTGTTTCATGCTTTCAGCACCTTTGAAATAATTTAGATCTTGTCTTTTTAAAGGACCCAGGGTACCCCACAGCATACTTTGCTCCCTCAGTCATATAAATTATCATGAAAGAAGCCTTTATTCAGGAAAGTGGTACTATGTGTAATTCCCCAATCCCCCTCCCCTTCACTATCTCTGTTTTTCCAAACTGACTATGATGACAGGCAATAGTACAGAACCATTAATCATGCTGAAAGTTTAAGAAAGCTTAAACTGCATTGACATGGGCCAAAAATGCCACAGGTAAGGACAGAACTGAAGCTAGCCATGATTGGTGAGAGAAAGTTTCTGGGTTAAGTACACACCACCATAGATCCTGTATTACACACTGCATCCAACCTCATAGCTTGGAAAAGATGATGGTCACTCACTAAAGTATGAAGGCAATCTCCTCAATTCCCCCCCCCTCCCCCGGGAAGCCCCAACTTTTCCAATTACAGGGTTCAGTCTTATTTCATATCCTAAGAATGTTCTATTCTCCAGTCTCTCTTACACATATCCCTTCCCACAACCCCCATCTACATCATCCACATCTACAGTCACATATTCATCGAGTTGAGTAAAATTAACATTATGACCATCCTTGGCAGTAAATTATGATGAACTTGGCAGTAAATAGCCAAAAAAAATTATACACAGCCCAAATAATCTTAACTCAAAAGTGACATATGCAACAGCATATGACATTAAATTAATGCCTTGTAATGCCAATAAAATACTCCTAAAATAAATGCTAGACTTATCTTGAAATTAGCAGTTGCTTGGGGTAACTTTCCTCCTACATTTATAACCATCCCCAATAAAATTAGCATATTTTGCATTATGGATACAGTGAATTGAGCAAAATACCAGCAAAAATTATCAAATAGTAGAGTTGATGGTAGCTTAGCACTGCAATGCAAATAATTCTGCATATATGTGATCTCGGTTTCGTGTCATGATAGCTGCATTTCTATTTTAAACATTTATAACTACTGCATGAAAAAGAGCCATGGTTGTGGGTATACTATAGTACAATAGGTTGTAGATCCTACAATCTAAGGAAGTTGTGCATGTATTATGGACTGTGAGACAAATGTGTTACAGGGCTTGCTTTATGTTTCATGATAAGCAACCATGTTACCAATTATGTAAAGATGAGTTACACAGAATTTTGTAAAATGGTTAGTTTTTTCAAGTTTTTCAAAGCACTAGGAAAAGTCTGTCTCTTTCAATTACTTACCACATAAAAACCCTTGTGTTGAAAAGTGCCAACCATGAATATCATGTTCAACAGACAAATAGGGGATTTCCTCCAAAATATAATCTAGTAATTGATATGTTCATTTCCTTTTTAAATGGTAAGATATTGTGATAATAAAATTCTATTTGAATGATTAAACCATATTTAGCAGGAAATTACCTATTAATTCATGTAACTATGATATCCTCTAAGCACTGCAAGCTGTCACAAAGAGACTCAAGTTGATAAACATCCATTCACTGGCAACGAATCCAAAACATGCTTGTTTTCGGTTTGTTGCAGGTGAAGTGTTTTGAGAATGTTGCTCGTGTATACAGGCCTTTAGGGGCAAAACTCTCTTCCTTTCCTACTTTTCAAATGGATACAAGAGGAAATCACCTCTGTGTCTATGAGCACTGATATTAGTTTCATCAAGTTGTTGCATTGCATTTTTCTGATCACTTTTGGTATTTCAATGTTTTTAAAATGTTTGGGGGGTTTTCAAGGCTAGAAACATAAAAACATTTCTGCCTAAAACTATGTTTGGCAAGTATTTCAGGTTGCAGAGTTCAAGTGGCAAATTTTGTCTGTGGCAAATTGTTACTTGTCACATGTGCAATGAATCAGGATTCATTGCTCAATTCCTTTCAATCATTGAAAATCACACTGACTTCCATTGAGCTCATGTACTTGTGCAATGAGAAGCATTCCATTGCAACTCGTGAAGTAGTGAACTGGTGAACTGGTGCAGGGAACTGGGAATTTTTGGAGCAGCTCGAGTTCAAAATGGCGGACGCAGCTAGGGACGGCAAACAATCAAGGAACCTTCATATTTGACACCTGAACCTGCAAAATGATATCTAGTTGGTGAAAGCTGTAAATGCGATCAAGGAAATTATAATGCCGTGACTAATACTGTTAACTATTACTCACAAAGACAGCTTTGCTGCAAATTTCGATGATCCATTTGCCTGTTCATCGAACAGTCTCATTTTAAGCATCAGTCAAACGTACACACTATATGCAATTGCTACTGTTCAATAGTGTACAGGCATACGTTTTTACCAATGGAACGCTTCTCACAAGTTGTGAACCCGTGCAAATGCACCACTTCTCCACTTCACAACCTCAATGGAACGCGGCATCAAAGGAACATACGAAGAATTACTGCTGTACCATTGATACCTGTCCAACCATTTGAAGGTTAAATCCTTCCACATGCGTACGTTCAGAAAGATAGTAACCTATACAAAAGTTGAAGGAGTGGTTCCTTCTAAGCTAAAACACCAGTGGTTCATCCAGCAGCACCGTCTGAGACTTTGTACTGTGTACTAATGACAAACATGCAGTGATACTGTATTTATACTCACATTTTAGTACATTATTGTCTTCTACTTAAACTAGTGGGAATGGATTGTACTTGCACTGATACTTTAAGTCAATCCAATACCCATCTTATCAGATCCCTAGCAATGTTCTTGGGAAGGGGGGGGGGAGAAAATTTTTCTATACAGGGGCGGGGGTAAATGTGTAAAATTGTACCTAATTTAAACTCCCTAGGTGGACAAAACTGTTTTGCTGGGCTTTTGCCCCTTTATGTTCTCCCCCTGGCTACAGGCCTGCGAAAATTGAGAACTTACATTTCACTCCAGGCAGACCACCAGTGCTTACTAACTCCACTACAGAGACCTAATGAGTAAGCACTGACAGACATATAGTGAGTACATGTTTGAACTTTCATTATGGTACACTATCCTGTACATGAGCTCATGAGGGCAGACTTCACATGCACCAAATGCACCAACAGCTTTCTTTGTCACACCAGCAGTGGTTCATCAACTTCTTTTTTACTCTCTAACACACTTGTTTGGACAAATCTGATCAGTGCTTGTGTTTAGGGACTGTAAGCAGCCATTAGTGGGGTCCATAAGTCTTAAATCGTCTTCATTTATTGTATAAATGTTATTCCAAACTCTCATTTACAGTGAAATTAATGGAATCAAGAGGCATTTCAGTGTACAACCACCCATGTTACTGGTAAGCAAAGGAATTGAAAGATTAAAATGTGATAGACCCCAGTTATGGCAGACTAAATCAATCACTTGCTGTCTGGATATGTCTAAGTGGGCTGTGTACTACGAGAGCTATAGTGAGTAGATTCTTGTACCTCAATTCTAGTACACTATTTTGTACTTAAGTTCATGAGAATGAGTCTGTTCTCATACAACCTGCATCCTATGGTAAACCACCTCTGATACATCCAGTTTTTAACTATTCTCTAACAAACTTCTACAGGTTATGTACTGACTAGTGAGTACATACTTAAGCTCTGATACTCCAACCAAATCCTAAGTACAAATTTGTACTCACACTTACAAATTCCAAAATGCAACAGTTTGCTGATATTGAGATCTGTACGGATACTCAATAAAACTAATGAATATTCAACTTGTTCTTATGAATATTCAACATGTCCTTACTATCTCAAATATTACATCTTCTTGTAGCAATGTAATCACACTACATGTAAACTTTCTAACCATCGACCCACAGCAGTGGAACCAAGCATCATTCAAACCCCCAGTAGCTTGAATCACACAAGAGTTCATAGTTTTTAAGAACTACCCCTTGGATTTTCCTCTCAATTCACTTTCACTTTCCAACTTGGGAGAAGAGATTTCCCTCCAAAAACTGCTTGCCTAACCTTGTGAAATAAAGGACATCCATCACTGGGAGCTCTGAGTGGCTTCTTTCAAACAAACTGCTAGGATTTCATCCACTTCATCTCCTTCCTGGTTTGTAGGTAGTAGGTCATCCTGGAAGGTCAAAATTAAATAAGCTTCAGGATATTAACAATGCCTTCAAGGGGTTCACCAAGTTGATACTGATATCTTAAAGGTAAAGAGGAGTCCCCCCAAACTTGCTTAGAAGAAAAAGCTAAATTGCACAATTTCGTTCTTATTTCTCTTCAAAGTATCTTTCATTAGATTTTATGACTTTACTATTGCATATTCAAGGTAAACCACCCAGTTATTTCTAGTAAATTTCACATTTGAAGAGAAAAAATGTTGTCACATGATTCCCAACAGCCAATCACAAAACAGGACAGTCAACTACACTATTTCAATTTGGGATGACTGCTCCTGCCCTTTAATGAAAGTGTTTAAAGGTCCTATCACATGAAAAGGCTTACAATTAGCATGATTACTCAAGTTTCATATCCAATTGTTAACGGACAAAGTTAAAATTTGGCATTTTGTGATGTCATAACTTGTAATGGTTTTGTGTATAATTTGAAAAAGTGTCTCATCACAAATTTTTGAAGACCAAATTGAGCCATTAGTACTCACTCATAAAACAGCTATTTCTATGTAAGATTTGCTGATTTTCTAAGTTTGACCATTTATCACTAGTATGTGCAGAAAACTTAACAGGTTTGGAAAAATTTGCTGAATTTCATGAACCAACTCCATGAACTGCTTCAAAAAACAGTGCCAAACTGGCAAGTTAGTCGGACTGGGGTTTATCGACACATCTACACTTATGAGTTATATTATTATTTTGTCAGGAAAAAGAGGAAAGTGATGAGGTGAAAATTATCTACTGAATGCTATGACAGGGTAAATCTCATCTTTCAAATTTGGAAGCAATTTGTGATCTTGAAGGAAAAAATGTTCTCATCCAGTGAAGCTCCCATTCTCCCAACTTTGTGTGTAGTTAAATACAATTACAGTTAGTAGTTAAAGCTTTACCCCTCAACTTTGTGTGAAGTTAAATAAAATTACAGTTAGTAGTTAAAGCTTTGTTACAGCTTTATCCCTCAACTTGTAACCTCCTGGGTTTAATCTGGTAGCACCTTTAGTCTTCTTCCCAGCTGTGGGGCACTGAATTGTTTTCCCTACTCCAAACCAGGAGTCAAACTGCAGACCTCCGAACTTCAAATCAGATGATCTGACCACTTGACTATACAGTCTGAAGGAAGGAGTGAAATGAATGAATGAAAAACCAACCTGTGTGTCAGTCATGGTCCTTAAAAGCTGAGCTACCATCCTCCTTACATTGTGAAGTTTCTTCTCCATTTCCTGCGCTTCTCTCTCTTTGCTTTCTGCCCTTGTGTGATAACCTCCTACCAGCTGTGTTTGGAAGGAAAAGAAAAGGGGAAGGCAAAATTGAGACGTTGTATGACAGAGGGAAATGAAACAACACAGCCCACTGGTTGCTCTATGTTTGGGTGTCTTTATGGTTTGACACAAGTGATTCTTATGCTCTCATCCTAAAATATTTTAACCATTTTCCTTATTCTGACCCTAGAAAAGACTTTTCCAACCATGTCCCATAAAACAAAGAGACATAGGTATACACAGTCATCCCCCTGTGGAACAACAACGGTCTAAATATAAGGGTTCCTGTACCATCAAAAAAATTGCAAAGAGTGTATTTTATGAAAAACCCACATGTTTCATTTTGAAAGCATACTTGAATAAATTAAACTTGGTGAGTCATTGAGATCCATGTGTCCATAAGTTTCTGGCTTTGAAGCTTTGCATTTCGCCTAACATTTTTTCAGCATTTAAACAGTCTTTTTAGTAGACTGTAGCAGGTGTAAACTTTGCAATCATTCTTAAACTCTTTCTGCAAAGCAATTTTGTTTCCCTGTTGCAGTAAAAGATTCTCTACAACGTAATCTTGAGCACCTGACCCACCTCTCTCAAGTTCTTTTCATAGTGTTCAAACACACCATTGAGGTCAAAGGTCACCAATTCATCTGGTGTCAATTTCCCAATTTGTGTCTTCGTCATCGGCCATGATGGAGGCAGGAAATACCGCAAACATTTTCTGAAAGTATAAAGGAATATGAAAAACTGATGGTTCACATAACCATTCTCTTTGCAGTAACATCAAAAGAATGGGACAACTTGAGCACTTCAATGGTGATCTCCAAACAATAAAAACATGGCCACTTTGCCACAAAAACAAATACACACAACTGGTCCACTGATACTAACATTCTAACTCAGTAAATGCATATGACACAGCTATGGTCGCTTGACATTTAACCGATAATCATGATGTCCATATTTTCTGCCATGCAACACCAACCATCCCCAACTCCCACTACCCTTCCTCCCCCCCCCTTAAAAAAAAGAAAGAAAAAAGGATAGTTTTTGGTACTAATCTATTCCATCAATGAAGTTAGATGCCATTTCTTTGACAAAGTTTCTAAGTGTTCCCTGAACCCATACATTCCTATGTAATGTAATGAATAGCTCAGTATGGTGTATTGCACCTCCTCCATAGCAAAAGGGTTGAAATACTCCATAGTCTATATAGTCAGTTTTATAACAATTTGTTAAAAATAGACAGCAACCTAAAAAGACAAAGCAACCTACCTGTAACCTTCACAAATTTTGTTCAAAGTGTCACTCTTCTCAGAATCTTTTTGAGCTTTTTCTAACATCTTCTTTGATTCTTCCCGTTCCTCCTCCAGCTTTTTGTAAGCCGTCTTTAACTTTTCAAGTTCATCTTTGGTATTCGACTGCTCCTCCAGTAATTTTTTCTGCGATTCTTGCAACTCCTTGACCTGTTCCTTTGCTTGTTGCTCCTCTACAGATGGTGTGAGAGTTGGTTCTGTAACAGGGGTCTCTCTCTGCATGGGCTTAATGCTCTCTGTAGGTTTCCTCTTGCTGGTCTTCCGTCCAGAGTCTGGGGGAAGGGGTTCTTCCTTATCTTCAGACGGCTCAGCTTCTTCCATCTCGTTTCCCTCCACCCCTTCTGCTGAGTTGTTAGCTTTGCCCACTTTAACAACATCAACTTTTATACCTTCCACCTCAGGTTCCTGAAAATGCATAAAAAAATGAAAAATACAGCATACAAGGTTTGTTTTTTTTTTAAAAGTGGATTTGTGATTGCTGTTTGTCACCACATCAAAAAGCTCTTTAAAACTCCAAGCGGGCAAAAATGATATACATAGGTAGCTAGGGGGCACTGAGGAGCACAATATAGACATAAAAGCACTGGCCTACATCTATGACATTTGTTGACTACATTTGTCCCTAATTTTCTTTCCTGCCCCCTTTCCATCCCCCACCTTCCCCCTCCCTGAACCCAAGAAACTATAGAAATAAGAATATTAAAATATTGACATTACCTTGGGTGGCAGTCTGAGTTCCTTGCTGTCATTATCATACCTGCAAAGAAGTGATAAAAAGATAAGCAAACATTACCATGTGCTATGATGAAATGTTTCATTTGCCACCCCAACAACTCCAGAAAATGGATTCTGTCATTTTATTAGCAAATAACAATTGGTAACATCTCAACATTTTCAAAATATCACTAGGAAGTTACAATTTTCACAGCTTTGCAGTGATTTTTGCATGCTTTTTAATGCGTTAAAGTGGCATCAACTTCTTGTTGCACATGCAGACATGATATTTGTCAGCGGTAACGAAGAATTCCATAATTTACAAGTTGTGAGAAAAGAAACCACCATTTGATGGAGCATTAATCCTTTCGCTATGGAAGGGGGCCCATCCCCCATATTGCACTATGTATTATAATACATGTACACGGTACGTATGTACTGGTTCTGCAAAAGGCTATATTTTTTTAAGGAGACAGCCAGATTTGCGCTCCCTATGCTCCGAGAGAATGCATATGTGATTAACGTCTCCCCTTCAAGCCTGTTCCATGTCCAAAACACAATTGCATGTCATAGATTTATAATTAGCTATACCAGAACACAGCTGAGTGCTATGATTTCACGGCAAAACCATGCATATATAGTCATGGTAAATTATGGTTTTGCAGCGAAACCATGCATAGCAAAGGAGATAAATAGCTGTACCCAAACAAAACACTTACAGCCTTCTCAGCTAAACAGCTTTATGAAGGGCATTGAAAAGCATAAACATCCTGGATAACTCATATGTCACAGTTATCAGTTTTTACCATCTCAAGATTCTTGAATTTTATTCTATTTATATCCATAAATTCACTCCATAAGTTTCCCAAAATGTGGGGAAAACAAATTTCCATTTAAAGTAAAACTTTGCTGTGACTTTGTTTTCAGTCTCTGCATAAAATCAAACTGTTTCACAAACTTTGGAAGGTCAGAATTGTGGTCAGCAGATGGTCACTAAATATATTATTTTTTACATCTTTTTGTTTTTCATGAAGGACATGACATCCAAAAACATGTGTAAAAGAAAACTATTTGGAGCATTGCAAATTTACAAGAACCTCAAGGCTTTAAGGGACTTCATTCTCCAATTGTCCTACACCATGACGTTACCCACTTAATTGAACCAGTCATGAAAACTGTTGCTGCTCTGATCAGCTCACCAAACTCCCCTTCTCCAGAATTTGAACCACGGCTCTCATTTTTCCAAACGTAATCCTGTATTCAGTTTCTATGCTAAGTGACTCAAAAGACATAACTGGCCAAGAAGCATTTACTGCAGCAAATGGACTTAAAATTACAAGACAACTTACTGTATTGTACAATTCGATGAGAGGCTACCCCAAGGTATTAATTCCCTTATCCCTTACAAATTTCTTCCCAAATCCTCATGTAATAGTATAACATGTTAAATAGTGAGTCTTGAGATCTTCCAACTCTAACCTAATCTCATTTCTCTGACCTAAACCTAACCTTAAGACATGATGTCAGGCATGGTATTCATGTTTTGAGACATGGATGTGACATATTACAAATCAAAATGTGAGGATTTATTTAGTAAACTGCTAGCAAGGGACAACCTCTGATGTCAACATATAACAAAGTTATAAATGAATACTGAAAAAAAATCAAATGAGTCAATTTTATATCTTACCCTGATATCTGCAACAGAGAATAATTTGAGCAACCTTTAAAATATGTCTTCCATTCATTTTGGAAGGTACTGACAAATAAAACTCATCCAGGGGGGTATGTCTCTGTAGTAAAATCAGGAAGATCACACATGTCAGGAACTCAGACTGTGGTCTCACATACCCCACACTCAGGTTGCATCCTGCTCAAGTAACGAGGGAACACAGGTTGGTGTTTAAATTTTGATCCACTTTAAATTGCAGGGCATGGTTCTGTGGTTTCAAACACCATGTTTGTTTTAATCAAGCAAGGCCACAGGTCACAGGTGTTTATGGCTCTAATGACTCAAATTTTCCAGTATTTTACAGTTATTGGCATGTAAAATATTAGACCTTGTTACTATAGTAGCACTACCCAAACAAACAAAATTGGGGTATGTGAAAACACTGGGTTAACCTGCCATTTTGCCTTATTTTAAACACTGGATGAAACCCAAGTGTAGTGTGGTACATGAGACCAAGCCTTTAGCAATACTCATTCATACCTCTGTGTCTGTTAATTGACTTACCATTTGTCAAACCGGTCTTGTTTATTTCTATCAAATTTGACCCTCCACTTCTCACCAGATGTGTTCTTCTTCTTAACCTTGACTACAAATCCAGCATTCCAACGACCATTGATGAATGCCTCTACTCTCTCTCCAAGCACTTTAGAGAAAAAAAATATTATAGCATTTCAAAATACCTTTGTATCTCAAAACTGAAAAGGAAAGTAACCTCTCCAATCAACAGAACAATTATGAAACATGTGGGAGGTTGAATTTAGATTATCAAACCAGGAAAGTTTACAATTTAGCACATTGTATTGAAGGCTACCCAGTCCAAGGCTAAGGTTTTTTAAAATAATGCAATTTTCACAGAAGAATACACCTCATACTGAAATAAGAGAAACCAACACACTGCTGATCTGAAAAATTGGCTAAAGAAAAGTTGGTAACACTGATATGTGGTGCAACCTGATGAGCAGATATTAGAGCTGATTTGCACCAAACTGCCTCATCTCTTCAAGATGAATGATGATATCAGTGTATTTGCACTTGCACACCTCAAAACTCTTAGGCCTGGTAAAACATATTTATGGACTTCCATATAATAACATTGCCCAGTTATGTAGAAATACTTTTTCTGTCTTTACATGGATTTGCATCAGACAAAATGCATTGACCCCACAATATGGAGAATTTTTGCTTTCAGAGAGTAATTTTCTATCAGCTTATCAACTTAATTTTTTTTAACATGTAAGCCATATAGTTAGGCTTGGGTCATGGTGCTACTTGCCCAAGTCTCTTGAGATGTTCCCTCTCAGCTATTAAGATTCTCCTCCCTCACTATCCCCCCCCCCCCCGGGCTTAATGTTGCCCCTTGGACCTCTCCCAATGCACAACTGCAGGCAAAACTTCTCACTCTCTCCTCTTGCCACATTGACTGATTGTAAAGCCAATACACACTGTGCTAACCAACCACTTCGACCAACATGTCTCAAAACATCATGCCTGCTGACAAGTTTGCACACTCAGCACTTAGAATGTTTCTACACCTAGTTACTGTACAATCATGTGTGGCAGATCCCTGTTTATATGCTGGGCATACATCGACAAGTGGAAATCCGGCTTGCTCATGCTTGAGATACTTGTATCTTCTGCAAGTGGTGACACAGAATTTTGGGTGGTCCAGTTTTAAATCCCTAATCTCAGTAGCAGATTAAAAGTTTTCAATATGTAAACAGGCAGAGCGATGCAATTTTCATCACACAATGATCTAAATGAATACCCAGCTGAAAGCTGATTGGATGAAACAGTAGACTTTCTTGAAATATATTTATCCAGATATCTGGATGAATGAAGCAATATTGAAGTTTTAAATGATGACATGAACAGTTGCGAAAGATAGGTCTCTCACAGCAAGCTGCAAGTACTGGCCACTCAATAGGATCGTGTCTGTGAGGGGTGTTAGTCTGGGAAACCGTTGTGAACAAGTGTTACAACGCCAGCTCGCAGCAGTGAGAAGTAAACTTAATGGTTGCATGGCAGCACAGTGCAATGAAATCACCATGAAAGGCACAGAAATAAAATGAAAGATGGATGGAAGAAAAACATGAGAGACTTGGGGCAAGTTTGGGTGCTACCATTAACATGTTTCTGGACTTTTTTTTTAATATGTACCATATTTACCATAATCATAATTTTCCATTTGATATTTTACAATATAGTTGCGATAACTGTCTACAAGATTTACTTAACACGAAGAAACAGTGAAAAGTTAGTAACTCTGGAGGGTTAGAACAGTTTGCTGGTGGCCAGAAATGTTTGTCCTTTTCTGCATCATAGCATTACCATACTCCTAAATCCATATTTTCCTTATAGGTGCACTCCTAAAGAAAAAGAATCTACCTCAGAAATACTTGCACTATTTCAGAAAAACCAAATCATTATCACTTCTTATGTACCCTGCCTCCATCCATCTTTAAAAACCTTGATCTCTTCTGAGCCATACAAGTTTGATTGAAGGTTGGGCAAACTTACTGTCAATTCCAACTTCCTCTGAGCCATCACCATCTACATCCATAGTAGACTCCTCAGTATCTTGAGATGCTTCCCCAGTCTCCTTGGATTCAACCTCTACCTCCTCTGCTTTGACTCCTTCTTCCTTTTCCGGTGGGGCAGATGGTGTCTCCAGAGGTTCATCCACCTCTGAAGGCTTCTCGACCTCTGTAGGCTTCTCGAGCTCTGCAGGCTTCTCAACTTCTGGAAGCTTCTCAATCTCTGCTGGTTTTTCATTCTCAACCTGTACAACAGAATTACATTCAGTCATCAAAAGGCATCTTGAATACTACTGAGTAAGGGGGAGAAGTGAACTTTGGGTACACACCAACTTACCACAAATCATATTTTGAGTGAGCAACTGAACAATATCACTTAGCTATTTAGATAGTTTTTATGACTCAGCTTCTGCTTCTAACCAAGTGGTTTAAGTGGGACCTGCCACAGCCTTTTTTCAGGTTGTAGCTCAATAGCTTGTTTTCTCTCCTCAATTTTGCTAAGCACCAAGCATAATGGCAGTAGGTTCCATTTTTCGAGTCTTTGGTATGACTTGGCCAAGAGTCAAACTACAGACCTCCTGGCTGCAAGTCGGATACTGTCACCACTTGACCATCAGGGCTGGATTGACCCCATGGCAGCTTTTGGGCCCCCGCCCTGCAGGTCCTGAGCTTCCTTATTGTCAACTGGTCAAGTCAAGGAGAAATAAAATAAGTTTTTAGTACTAAAAAGAGTGAAGTTCGACCCTGCATGAAGCAGAAGACACTAAACAGCCTTAGTCTGCTCAGCATGGAACATGACCTAGTGCAGAAAATGGAATTTTCCCAACTAATGCATGACTTTGCTTGTCAGAAATCCCGTCAAAAACGCATAAGGTAATAGTTAATGTTTATGAAAAGGTGTTTGGAAATTGAGACCCACAAGTTTGATTTACTAGCTGTCGGGCTTACATTTTCATGTGTGAGCACTTTTGCCATGCCTTAAAGACTATCTGGCATTATAATGTACAATTACTGGTCATGTATCACTGTACGATGTGTAAAAGCAACTATTAGTTATTAGGGCTTAAAAGCTAAAATTTAACCTGTTGAGTGCTATTAATTTTGTGTAAGCGGGTAAGTAAGGGAGAAGGAGGTTAAACGTGTAAAAGGGGCCCGCTATAGAAAGTGCTGGGGGCCCCACACAATGCTAATCCTGCCCTGTTGACCATCAAAAAGTCCCTATTCTATGAACATCAATGTCCTATTTTGTAAACACAAACTTCCATTTTGTAATCCATTTTCTAAATTTGCATAGATTTCTCTTCTGCTTAAGTCATTTCCATCAAAGTTTGTTACAGTAAGGATAAATGATTATTAACTTTGTTAACTGTGGTCATTTTACATTAAAAGGGAATCTGAGAATCACCTCAAGGGTTGACAATTCTGATGGATTGATGGAGTCTTGGAAAACAAATTAATAATCTATTTATTAACAGATTATTAACTAATGCACAATCAGGGGTCTATGCAAGCAATGCATGAGGACCCAGCCCATGTGTATACAGTGATAGCATTAACTCCAAGAGTACATAATGATTTATTTAAAATACAATTCCAGCATTGTTCAACCTTGTTTATTAATAGACAAAATGAACAATATTATGATTTATAATTAAAACCAGAGTAGCAAAGCTACTGTTGCTCAACCCTTCCTATGTTATCAGTGTTTTTTTTTTGTTTTTTTAATTTACCTTGAATAAATTTATTGTGTACACTTAACACATACTCAGACAACTCCAGGTGGGCAGACCAGCATGTGAACACTGTTCATTTAGCAGTTGAACTGTTTCAGGGATAAATCTCTACATAGCTAGTTCATCCTCTAACAGTGTACCTTAAGTCAAATATTTCACTCAAAAATATATTAAAGAGCATGAAAAGTGAATGCTATCAGTCCTGCTCCCAGGACATTACTGAGCTGAGACATAAAATGTTGAAGCTTATTCACTTGAAACAAATTGATCTATTGCTCAATACTATAAGCTGTGACTTTCTAGTTGTAAAACTCACAAAAGATATTTTATTTCCTTTGAAAGTTAAAATATATTTTTTATGACCTGAACACTCCTGTTAACTTCGATGGCATGTTGTAAAGAGAGTACTAAATTAATAACATTACCGCATACCAGAGTAGGAGTGCTATCACACCTCTTGGTATAAGGTGCAGAAAAACAGAGAAAGACAAAGATAGTAATTTTAACTTAGAGTTTAACAATGACATCACAAATTATTGTCCTATGTACCATTTTAAAGTAAGTAAATAAACTTCAATATTTTATATCTCAGCTCAGGAATGCCCTACGAGGATGAGATTGGTCTGTAAGCACCTATTTTTCATGCTTTTATACATATATGTGTATGTTCTTTTTTTTTTTTTTTACTTGAGGTACCCTTTAAGATAGTGCTGACTATGGAGGCAGGAATTAGAAACTTACAATAAGTCATAGTACAAATGACCAGTTTGTGCAAGACAGTGGGATAAGCAATAAGGAAAGATAAGATACCCAAATATTTTTCCTACCCCTCCCTAAATTCTCCCTCCTTCCTCAGTCCCTCTCTCCCTTCCCACCATTTCCATATGTCTTCCTCTTCCTTCCACCTCCCAAGTTCACCCCTCTGTGCCATTTGTACACAAAAAGTGAAGTACTGGAAGAAACTTCAATGCACCATTCATCTGAAGGCTGACACTGCTGATTTGTGTCCATTCATGGAAGTACTTCTGGACAGGTCCATTCAAGTTGACATTATTCCGAATTGTAACAAGTATCATATAGCCACTTTAACTCCAGTTTGACCAGATAAACGAACTTGGTGACGAGCCAAACAGCACTACAGTGACCACACACTATGGAAGTGTTTTTCACACAGCAAAGAGAGACCTGTGTCATAGCAGCTCCTTGGTAGTAGATATCAAAATTACTACAGGATAAGTAATTAGCTGACAAATAAATGACTGCTTTGCAGGCTATCTTGATTATGTAACAGTCTGAGACATTTGAAGGGAAAATACAGAAAAGTAATGATTTCTCCGAACTCTTTACACCAAACCACTCCAAAAACGATAGACCTGTTGTCATGCTTATGCCAACCCTCCACTGGCAGAATGAGACAAATCTGACCAGATTTGAAGGCAGTGAAACTTTTTAAAGTGGGAGACAGACATTTTGACCCCATATACAGTACAACATAAGCTCTACCCACTGTAAGTGGGTTGAGCTAAAAAGGAATAAAATTTTCAATGAATGACCACATTAAAACAGCACAACCCTGAGGAAAGTGGAGTAGCTTAAGTTAGAAGGAATTTTACAGCCCAGTTTCCAACCTATTGGTTCAAGTCAAGCCAGCCACAGCCTTTTTTTCCAGTTATGGCTCACTGGCTTGTTTTACCTACTCCATTGCTTCTGTGGAACATCACACACAATGGCAGTAGGTCCCATTTTTAGAGCCTTTGGTATGACCCTACCTAGGAATCGAACCTGGGCCTTCCGCGTGAGAGGCGGATGCTCTTACCGTTAGACCAAACACACAGTCTGGAGTAGCCTAAAGTTAGTGTGTTTATTATTTACCATGAGTTTATCACAGAATAGAGCACGGTCACCTGACCATAATGAACCAATAGATTTTTGAGGACTGCTACTAAATACAGACCCTATGTTACAAACTGAAACAGACTAGGTAGTTGACTATATCCTCCTACCTCACTAGAGCTGGCTTCGGTGCTCTCAGCTGCTGAGCTTAATTTGGGTTTCTTGGCACTTTTGGAAGTGGAAGTTGTCTTTGTAGCAGCTGCTCTCTGTAAAATAAACAATGCAGGGATTACAAAATAAGCATTGCCTCGATTCTCTATGCTTGATAAACATTGGTGTAATTAAAATTTAACTTATTGGCTAGATAATATGATCCATGGTTGAACATGGTAACACATCATCATGAACTGACAGGTAGCAAAAAGAAATTATACTTTTATTGTTTTACAGGAGACGTTTTTCTATATTTAAAAGCTATACTGATAGGTACTGAATAATACCTAACACAAAATTTAGGTCATTCCAGTAGGCTTCTCCTTGAGACATAAGGATAGCCTAGATGAAAATACAGATATTTGTTGCACAAAAACAATTTTGTGAGTTAAAATTTGACAAGTTCAAATTATAGAACTTCCATGACTCTTGTAATGCATGATATTTTGAGGAGATACTGACTGGTTGGATCATGATTAAAGCTTTTTGTAATTTGCATACAAATTATATAATTCTTTCCCTTCCATGATTAGTTCTGTGTACATTTCATCTTTTTTAACATACTTGTATGGAATCAACAGTGGTCAATATTAAGATCCCAAATAAGCCATTCAGGTGAAAGCTGTGATGTAAGCTGTCATAAGTTTGCAAGAAAATTCCAGGAATTATTACAACCATAACTTCATGTGATAATGAGTTTTCAATACTTCCACACTCCCCCAAGCAAGAAAAACATGAATGAAACATGACAAAACATGCCATTCTTATTTTTGCAGTCAAAAGGATGGCTGCAGCTTGGCTAAGGCAGCTACAGCATTGCTACTTTGACATAAAGAGTCTTTTACTTCCTCTAAACGTCCTTTAAGCCAAATATCTAAGTCTATAAGCTGTATAATTTGAACAAACCATAGGACCTGATAAAATAGTGACAGTGTTTAACTCTGAAATAGTCTAAACATTAACATCATGTCTGAAAAGAATACTTCTTCTTTTAAAATGAGGATTAAGGATCATCTGCTTAATAACTATAATTACTCCTAATTAAGCTGCATGCTGTTTTTTGTTTGTTTTACTACAGGTCTGTGCTACAAACTTTGTTGTTTATAGTAAGGTTGTTGTTGGTGGCGGTGGGGCTGCTTGTCCTCCCCAGCCTCCTTGTTCCATAGAATTGCATGAATTTGAAGTAATTGCTGTATAAATAAACTGAAACTGAAAAGATATGTAAAAAAACCCACCTTAACGGGTGTAGAAAATAATACTGATTTCTTGACAGCAGGTGCTGGGGAAGCAGCTTTCTGTACCACAGGGGATGCTTTTCCGACAGGTTTTGACTATGTGGAATAAAATGGATACATCACTCATCAATTTGAAAGCAGAAGAAAAGTTTATATCTAAGAAGTGAAAAAAGAGGACTGAAAACATTCTGAATGCTATAGAGTATGCCATATCTCCAGAAGTTGTTTGACTGTTCTTTCAATTTTTAGAGAGGCTGCCATCTTTCGACAGAAAAAGATGATTTTACACCTTCAAAAAGCCTGGAGTTAAAGAAATACCTCTGTACTGTCTCCCACAATTTGGAGCATTTTAACTCATCAATATACATAAGCAGAGCTCCCTCTTGCCCCAATATATTTTATTACCTCTCTGAAACTCTTGTGTGAGATATCACCCACAAAGAGAAACACTAGGATAATATTTGAAATTTGGAAAATCTTTAAAAAGAACTTTTACATCTCTCTTCTATACCATTGTGCCTAAAGGTTAAGTTATCAAAGAAGAGGTTATGCTCCAAAAACTTCCAGTTATCAAAATCTATGTATGAATGGAATTTCAGACTTTAATTACCGTCTTAACAACCGGCTTTGCTTTTCCTACAGGTTTTGTCTTTGCAACAGGTTTCGGTGGTGGTGACTTCACAGGCTGTGATTATAGAAAAAGAAAACAGCGTTACCTGTACTTCACTGTTATACAATGTATCAGTTGCATGTTTCCATGATTCTCAGAGCAATTGTGTTAACTGATACCTTACCGTGTTCTGGCTTCCAGCATTGAAAGGAGGAAAATTGCCAATGCCAAATAAGATTTAACTGTTGAAGATCACCTAACTTTGACATGAACCCCCCCCTCCCCCTCCCTACTTGTTGGTTATAGAGTTATGACCACAATAGTTCCTTGAGCACTTGCACAATAACTGGTCTGTATTCGAAACTAAACTTAAACCACATTTAAAACCTTCTATAAATTATACCTTTCCATCTCGTTGACACTATAGAATACATTTGTGTTGGTGCATCATTAAATCTGATCTTACTAACTGATTGACACCAAGTCATACTGGCAGCACATTCTACAGATAATATTCAATCCATCCCTCTGGGTCCTGTTTCATTTTATTCTCATCTATCTTACATGATCTCTCAAACAATTCTCCAAATATACTTACTTAGGCCCCTCCCACAACTGTCTAAAACCTCATCCTCATCCAGACACAGTCTCTAGTTTATTGCTCAGGGGATGGTATTCTCAATGTGAAATCAGTACACTCAGTAAATGCTGTGCAATATGAGCTACAGTGCTCTGAATTTTTTTGTTTGCTGTCAATCAAAAGAGCGATGCCAATTGTGAATTTCTGTATACTAGTTTGGGGTGAGTTTTGACTGCCTTTTAGTGTAATTTGGATTTCTATGAATAGGACAGAAAGTCCTCCAGTTTTGTCAAATAAAATGGAATGGACCCTGAATGGACCCAAAATGGTTTGCAAAAGAGAAGAAACTTAATTAACCTTGGACAAATTGGAATGGGTGGAGGTCAAATCCATTCATTTCAATTTTCTAGAAACCACAATCCCAAATCCCTTCCCCATCCCACCCTTTGTTTATTTAAAAGAATCACAATTGCCTTTTCTGCACTTAGTCTCTGAACTGTCCGATTTCACATCAGGTAGGGTAAAGGAAAGTTTTTTCAAGTAAATAATGATGGACAAAATATATTTCGCAAACAAGAAGAAACTTAACTTTCTAATTACCACATTCCCATCTCCCTTCCCCCCATCCCACCCTTTGTTACCTATAAGGAATCACAATGGTCTTTTCTCCACTAAAGTGCTAAAATTGGCCCAATTTCAGATCAGGTAGGGTAAATATTGCCTGGTTAAAACACACAGGAGACTACAGCTGAATGAAACTTTATCATGTATGAGCTGACATACCACTTGTATCAAAGTGTATCACATGTAAGAAGTCCTGTACTGCTGACTTAATTATTTACCGGTTTCTTAGGACTGGCAGCCTTTCTTTGAACCTTTGCTGATCTCCTCGGTGGCTCTGGAGATGAAGGTGGAGAAGGAGACGGAGATGGGGACCGCCTTCTTCTGGATTTGCTATCTTTCTTTGACGACTAAACAAATACAAGAAAAAGTTTGTTTGCATAAACTGTTGAATTTTTTGACAGTAATTAAAATTTAGGTACTCAAAGGCTATGTCTCATCAGATTAATTTACACATTTCTTTGACCAAAGTGAACATATATCAAGGATAAACATGGAGGTATTTATTTATCAGCTCTAATAAGAATGCTCATATATATTCAAATCTTAAAGGACTAAAACACTCTTAACATACTGGCACAGAATGTTCATTGAGAGTTGTGAAAAATACTCTGACCAAGTTCTATAAACATAATGCCATTCACTGCTTGCCTGACAAGGGGCAATGCTCTCTGATGGGGAAAGGGTGTACAAATCTCCATCTGATTACAGAGACAAGTTTTGAAAAGTATGACAAGAACCAAATTTTCAGTGCACCAAAATATTTGGCCCCTTTTGGCCATAACTTTGAACTTTACAAGGGAATATTTGAAAAGCTTGGTTTTCAAAGATTTGAAAAATTGGGTTTCTATTGCTGACAAATAGCAATTTTGGACTCCTTTTCACAGAATTTGCCCTTGCAAGGATCAGAATCAAGCATATCTTTTGGGCCCTACAGTTGTCAAGGTTACATTATTTACTATCTCTTTAATGAGACTTAAAGATGTTCAAAATTTTCTTATTGTCCCAGATCCTTCTTGCTACAATGTAGCCTACTGTCATTGTACTTGATGCTCAGCATAAGCAATGGAGCAGGGAAATAAGCCAGTGAGCCACAACAGGAAAAAAGCTGTGGTCGGCTCAACTCAAAACAATTGGTTAGAAACTGGGCCTTTAAATTCCATCTAATCTAACTTTACCTACCAACAACAAAATCTAATGATACCATAGCACTTAGAGGTGAGACCCAGGGCTGGAACTAAACAACGGCCACGACGGCCATGGCCGTCGTGCCCAAGGGGATGGCTGTGGTGCCCTACAAAAACAGCCACTTCTCACGGCCACGTAGGCCGTCGTGCCCGCAGGTACGTGGCCGTCGTGCCTTCCCATCTGAATGAAAAAATTTCATCAGGATTCCAATAAAATATCCTAAATACCATAACAAAAAGGATACTAAATGAACTCGATACACAACTTGCGCGATCAAATCAGACTGCTGGAAACTTGCCCTTAGTTTCTTAAAACTCTCGTTAACTCAATCCTTTAACTTCCTGCCAAAACGGGGTGCATTGATAACCACAAACGTAAAATTTTACCCCCGCCATGGAAGTGATGGTTTGATATTTTCCGCTATAACCCTGTAGTATTACATGGAATTAGATTTAGAATTGCTTTCAATGTGTTTTCCTTGCTTTCTCACAGAAAGCGCCGCGTAAGTTGTTGTACAAACTGTTCTGCACAAAACATATTGTACAGACAACAGACTATGGAACTGCAGTGTTTCACCTTTTTAAAATCCCCAAGCTTAGCATACATATCTGTGCACGTTTTGTACACGTAGCTCCTAGAATCTTGTGAAGTTCTGTGGTTACTTTCTTGCATAAATTAAGTCATTTCTAGCATTCCTTCCGTAATGTTATTTACAGTAGGACTTAAGCAATGTTGTCATGCGACGTCATTGCAACCAAAATAGTGATGCACGTTGTCTCATGCAGCAAAATTCTTGGCCTACGGATGCAGTAGACTTTCGTGCATGTCCATTTTTTCCACCCAACAAAGCATCATGTTTTGCTTGGTGACATCATATGTATAGAATCCATTTCAAAATTTAAATTGGTCCCTGCATCGTGATTGGTTCAATTGCATTGATTCTAGGCAGCCAATCACAACTTGCGCCTTTGCCTATGTGATTTAGTGTGTGAAAATACTCGGTCTCGAGACAAGCTTCCCCGTTGAGTTTGTGTTACGACGATCGCACTTCCCATGCTTATATAGCCGGCTGTCGCAGCGGGGCGAGCCCCATGCCAAATTCACCATGAAATGGTATCACAAATCTCTGCGTACGTGGATTTTCGGGGGATCTGACTTACCTGCATTTCAGTTGCAGATTCTTTTTAAACAAGACGTAAGTTTTGGACAAGAACTGCTTAAAATATACGGGGATATTTATATCCGAAAGGAACCATAAGATACATTAACCGGGTGCAATTGTTGGCTGCCCAGAACTGCTAAGATTATCATGAACTGAATGATTGTTCTACATGGGGTTCGATAAAGCAGGAGAGTAACTACATTACATGACGCCACTACTATCCAGTGCAGTAAAAAAAATGCAAATGTTCTGACATGATTGGGGGATGAAAAACAGAATGAGCATCATGTTGGCCTAAGAACTAAATTATAAAAGAGCATGTGACATCGACTGCAAACAAATCTACAGTACTGTATTAACGGTGACTTGTATCTTCACTTCTGAAGTGAAAATATTACGCCTACAAAAGTGATACCCCGTTCTTGAAACAAACGGAAATATTCCCAATATTTCCTATCCTGAACTGGTAATATTGCAAGCCTGCCCAATCATGTCAATTTTGGCGAGCAACGGGCGCGAAATAACGGCCAACCTGGGGTAAAAATCATCCTGTGCCACCGCTTTATAAAAGCCATGCCGATGAACCAAAACTTTTGAAGCAGAAATTAGGGTGATATAAAGCCAATGTTAACGCTATCAGTACATCAAAATTAATACGAATGTGAGTTTTAGTGCCAATATTTTGGCATCAACTTACAGAAGTTGTGTTGACTAATTTGCCTCAAAAGTGTCACCATTTTGCATCTAGGGACTTGCATACGTCCCAAAATTTCAAAATTTCCGGGTGGACATCCCCTCCCCTCATACCCCTCCCCCAGGCCGGCAATCCACTCGTGGACGCGTCAGATGCACGACGTTCAATTCTAAATCCAGGGAAAACCCTGGTATACCGCTGTGCTGTGCAACACTCCGATAAAAACACCCCCTCCAAAAATGGCCTTGGTGCCCAGCCATTCAAAAATATTTGGCCATGGTGCCCTACCTGATGGCCGTGGTGCCCTCCAAAATTAATGAATGACCAAGGCCAAATGGCCGTGCCCTCCTCCAACCTTAATTTCAGCCCTGTGAGACCTCACTGACCATTGCATGTATCTAGTTTTCTTATTTTCCTCAAATACTCCAAAACTTTTATGTTTTAACTCACTGTTGGCTTCATCTTGCTAAGCATCTCCTGTTTCTTCCTTATTTCCTGAAAAGAGAAAGAAAAGATAAACAGGGCTCTGAAAACTAAAGTTTTGTAACAGAATTGTGACTAAGAGGAGGGGGAGGGGAAATTCCTGGAAATGTTACAAGTTCTCTAGAAATTTTTAAGTAGCAATTGGATGGCAACATTTTTAAGCACCCCCTCCCCTCCCTTCTCCCCCGAAACATGAAAAAAAAAATGTTTGCAGCCCGCTTGAGACTATTTGTCTTCCTTATGTATCTTGTCTGGCTATATGGCTAAAGGCTTGTTCAACAAACAGCTAGAAACAACTCCATTTATGTTCAGCTTTCATTTTTAGAAGGGTAGGTGGAATCATAATTGTTCCTTCAAAAATTGCAGGCCAAAAATTTGATACCTATATTGAGTGCTTTTACTGACATCACAAGCCTTGCCACTTTTGACAAGCAGAAATTGGCGTAGTACGCTAGTTAGTGTAGCTGTTTTATTAGCAGCTGAAGACACACCTGTGAATGTTGCACTGAGACATTTTTGATAATTGGCCTGGCAGTGGGCATGGCTTACTGATTGTGACATCATGTGATAACACTCTTTATGAGCCAGAACTATTGAACGCACATTTGTATCATTTTTACACAAAAAGATGTACTTTCTAAAAGTATTATGAAATGGAACTGGTCCAAATAAATGAAAATGACTAGCATAATATGAGTAATGATCTCCAATGAAGGCTTTCAGACTGAACTGCTTACTAATAATAGACCAAAATGAAGATTAACATCATGATTTGGAAATAATCAGGCGAATTTACATATATCTAGGGACAAGGAAAAGGAAATGAAGAGATATGAACAATCTGTGAAATAAACTTACTGCTTCAAGTTTTTGTTTCTTAGCCTCGTCTGATTTAGTTTCTTTCTTTAGTACTTTACAGGGGATGTTTAGTTTCTGTTCTGGTACATTACAACTGAAAGAAAAAAGATATACCTGACTCTCAAAAAATGTTGATTACTCACAAAGCAGGTAAAGACATTCTTGCTAATATTTCCTTAATTCTACTTTCTTGATTGCTTGCTCATTTGTCTATCCATTTTAACAGAACTGTAAATGGTTAAACATTAATATTTGGCATTAATCCTGAGCTGCACTCACAGACTTCTCATATATATGGTCAGATCATAATGTACCAATGCCTCAAGAGTAGACTGTCCCCACTTAAAGTGCACATCATGCAAAAATATGGCAATATGGCTGCCTGCTAAGTCTTGAACATTAAAGTTAAAATTTGCTGCTGTGGTTCAGTATCATCAAATTTACATCAAACTTGCAATATTTCAGAAAGACCACAAGTTTAGGGAAAATTCAACAACAAGAATGAAAGTAGAATTCTCACCTTCTGTGACTGGCAACGGTGTTCATGTTACATTCCCAATAATCAAAGTGATGTCCAACATAACTGTTGGAAAATGGAAGAATCCTCCATTTCAGACAGTTATCTATCAAAGGAAAGAATGCATGAAATTTAGCATTTACAGTGGCAGGCTCCAGCAAATCCCCTACCCAACAATCTTGGGTAAGTACAACATCAATCAATTAACTGCACTGCACAATATCTTACCCAGCAGGGCAAAAGCATTCCTACACTACAAAATATTTTACCCTGCAGGGCACAAGCACTCCTTCACTGCACAATATCTTACCCTGCAGGGCAAAAGCACTCCTGCACTGCAAAATATTTTACCCTACAGGAAAGAACCCTAGCAACAGTCTCATTCAAAAGGGATTTCAACAGCTACACCTTGACATATAAGAAGAAGACAAATGGTTATTTGCGATGACAGGGGCAGGTTTTAGCTCTATGGAGAAGTAATGGAAAAGAAATATTTAAAAGCCTCGTAGTGATTTATTTCATGAGGGGTCAGAACTTAAATTATTTGAGTTGATATCCACTGAAAATAAAATATGCCACTTGAAAAAGCTTAATTTTAATCACACATTAAACTTTTGCACAAATTTACAAAATAAAAGCCTCCAACCATAAAATTATAAATGATACAAGCAAAATTTGCAGAATTACCATTTTAAACTGCAGATGTCAATAAAGAGCTTAAGTAAAAAATTGTCATCCATCACATTTTTACCAAGAGTATGTGCCTACAATGTACTCGGACATTTGTAAATGTATATGCTACAAAATTCAGCTGCAACTCGTATTCTTTTGCTTCAGTTCCTTTATCAGATTTTACAAATACCTACTACATACCAATCCCAACAAAGATATTCAACAAAATCCCTTCAGTAAGAAAAGCCATACATCATTGTGCTCAGTCATGGAGCCATTTTTCTCAACCATCATGCAAATTTTAGAAGTATGCAGGAATATATCCGCACATGCTTGGACGATGGGGTTAGGAAAATTTCCCATGATTCCCACACTCTATAGTGTGAAATTTAGGGCTTTTCCCACAGACATTTTAAAAACTACAATGGGACTATTTAATACTACAAAAGAATTTCCACCAACTCAGTTTTGCAGAAATGGCTTTCGTTTTAACGTTTACCCAGCATGGACATATACTTAACATGGTTGCAACTACTGAAAGTGTAGGGTTTCAAACATCAAGAACATATGGCAATTTTTTAAGACCAAATACCCGAAATTCAAAATTTTCAAGACCTTGATAAAATTTCAGACTTTCTGCCATTCGGCCTAATGTGTGGAAACCCTGCGAAAAAGTTTACCTTTTTGTCTTTAAACTCATTGAAACCCTTATCTTTGAACCAAAATCCTTCGCTAATAATTTTTACGGAGAAAAGCTTAACTTACCGCACTGTACCACCAATGGTACATCCATAATTCTCTTGCGAATATATTTAGGATCAGTAGATGGAGGGTAATGGAAGTGGGGGCTTATGTAGCCGTAACTCTCCCAAAATTTCTTCACACCTTGTTTTTCTGGTAGGATGAAAGAAAATGACAACTTTCTCTAAGAAATGTTACAGACCATGAGTCTTTATACTAACTGCATTAATGTAAATTTAGTTTGGTCATAACAGTTGGGTCTTTTAATTTGTTAGTTAATTAGATGAGATTTTAAAACTCAGTGTATAATATTTAAGTTGGTCAATTGCCTTTTTTAGGCTTTACAGGACTGTTATGTTACATAATTAAAGGACTAAAAGTTTGAACTGTTATGACCAGCCCCATTTACAATCTAGCAAAGTTAGGACCATTCAAGAAATCCTCTCACCCCAGACAGTTCCAATTCTACTAACCTACTTAATTAAGCTCCTCCCACAACTGTCTAAATTTCATCCTCATCCAGATGAGATCTCAGTTTACTGCTTCAAGATGAGTATACAAGACCCCAATGTATCATCAAAACACTCAAATGCAGTACATGCTGTGTAATATGAACTTTGGGGTTTTTTGTATTTGTTGAACTAGCTGTCATTCAAAGAACTGTACCGACTGAGAATTTTCTGTGGACTGCTACAAAAATGAAGTCTGGGGTAGCCCTTTAAAGTTAGAATCCAGTAAATAGTCCTCAGGTATATCTTATCCATTTCAGTTTGAGTTCTCCTTTTGTTTCTAAGAGCCCATTCTATGTACTTAAAAAGTTCTAGATTAAAGGCAAGGATGGAAGAAAGCCATACATGATTCTTTTTAACGGGAACCACCCTTTAAGACCAAATAATACACAAAATTGAGTAAATTTATCCAAATTTGGGCATTTTACTAAAGACTGGGAATTTCACTGGGTTGACAACAACCATTTGAGACTTTAAGGGGTGTTTCAGTATGAGAAATTCACTTGAGTTTTTACAACAAATTTGTAATTTGTGGAAATCTAATATTGCTTTGAATAATCTACATTTACCTTTTAAATGAAAATTTACCCATTGATTGCTAAAACTGCTTCTCATTTTTCAAGTCAACTTAAAGGCCAAACACTCTCGCCCCAGACAGTTCCAATTCTCCAAACCTACTTAAGCCCCTCCCACAACTGTCTAAAACTCATCCTTGTCACAACACAATCTTAAGGGTATTGCTTCAGTGTGACTGTACTAGACTCAATGTGTAAATCAGAACACACTAAGTACAGTACATGCTGTAAAATATGAGCTAGAATACTTTGCATTTTTCTTATTTGCTGGGAATCAAACAGCTGTGCAAATTGAGAATTTCTGTAGAATACTACAAAAACTGAAAATTCACTGCCTTTAATACAAAACAAACCTAAATTAAATATTTGAAGTCTCAAGTAATCTCCTTTTGCTTAAAATTTCACTAGCTTTTATTCCATTGACAATGGTACCAGCATATAAAAGGACTCTTGAAATTATTTAATGACCCTTTCTAAAACCAAATTTTCAACCGTAAAAGTTTATTTGAAAATATCATATTAGCATCATTAATTTTTACTTTCTGTGGAGATTAACAAGTTTGCTTTAAATGCTATACAAATCATGCACTTAAACATATTTGGTCACCAAGGATACAACATAATTGGTTACCAAGGATGAAACAAACATGGTATCAAAAGTCTCAAAAATCATAGTGAAACAAATTTACTAAGAAACAGTTTTAAAAATGTTTCCATTTTCTTTTCAGTTTTATGTATTGTTGACTTTATTATCACTTTTTTCAAGAGAGAGGGGACTAATACATTCCAATTATAAAGAATCATGCTGGATACTGTATGTATTCATAAACTGAATCCATTTGTGAATGATAAAACTTCACCTGGATAAATTTATCACCAACTAAAATTCTACTTACATGAAAACAAGTTTAATGATTAATTAGGTCTTGAAGGGCAGTTTTAGAACACTTGGCAACCATTAAAGCTGAAGAGGCCTGTGACAAACTAATAACTGACTTCAAATTAGGGGTTAAGCAATCCCATATTTAATTCAAATCTGGTATCTTCTGGAATGAGAGGTCAAATGGAGGACCACTGATTGCATTAAGATATGAAAAACCAACTTGAGTTTGACCCGTCCAGACACCCCTGGACCCAGTTGCTTTATAGCTGAATTGCTTTAAATGTCACCACTTATATCCACTGGGCCTCAGCACCTGTTTTGGTAGCCATATCAAGTTAAACAAGGCAATAATAGGGAAATGCATTACCCCTAGGATTCTTCCAACTGAACGACCTTTTTCATGGACAAATTTTGGAAAATACATCACTTTCATACATCACATCTGTCTCTGATCATAAGACCAGGTTACTAATTTCAATTTCACAATTTTCTACACATGGATGAAAGCATTTAAACCAGAAAGCCAAAAGGCTTAGTGATTCCTTGCTGCTGAAATGTAAGGCCTTTTTTCACATTGACATTGCTTTGCAATGTTTTTCAATTAACAGGGCTCCATAATGTGCCCACAAAGTACACATGCAAGGCATCCAATCTTCCTACATTGAGATCCTCGTTGCCCGTCGTGAACCCAAATGACACTTGACCTCCACCAAAAACTTCTGGGACCATGTATTCACTATGTGCCATCTACATGACAAGTTACAGGACCCTACAAGTGACCTTTCTTGAAAGACTGTGAAGGAAAGCTTGTCAGGCTTTGAACATGCTGACTCCAAATGAACTTTGACCTTTGGGAAAATCAATAGGGATCATCTGCTAAATATGACCAATCCACACAATAGATGTGAGATTAGTCACAATTACCCTTCTTGAAATACTGTTTTTACAAGCAATTTCTAAGGAATTTACCTTTTGACCTCTCGTGACCCCAAATGACCTTTGACCTCCACGAAAATCGATACGGATCATCTACTCAATATGACCAACCCACACACCAAATATGAGCATAGTCACATGTACCGTTCTCGAGTTATGGTGTTTACGAAGTTTTCACCTTTTGACCTCTCATGACTCCAAATGACCTTTGACCTCCACGAAAATCGATACGGATCATCTACTCAATATGACCAACCCACAAACCAAATATGAGCATAGTCACATGTACCGTTCTTGAGTTATGGTGTTTACGAAGTTTTCACCTTTTGACCTCTCATGACTCCAAATGACCTTTGACCTCCACGAAAATCGAGACGGATCATCTACTCAATATGACCAACCCACATACCAAATATGAGCATAGTCACATGTACCGTTCTCGAGTTATCGTGTTTACGAAGTTTTCACCTTTTGACCTCTGGTGACCCCAAATGACCTTTGATCTCCACCAAAAACAATAGGGATCATCTACTCAATATGGCCAATGCACACACCAAATATGAGATTAGTCACACTTACCCTTCTTGAGATACCGTGTTTACAAGCAATTTCTAAGGAATTTACCTATTGACCTCTGGTGACCCCAAATGACCTTTGACCTCCACGAAAATCGATACGGATCATCTACTCAATATGATCAATGCACACACTAAATATGAGCATAGTCACATGTACCGTTCTCTAGATATCGTGTTTACAAAGTTTTGACCTTTTGACCTCTCGTGACCCCAAATGACCTTTGATCTCCACCAAAAACATCATCTACTCAATATGACCAACCTACACACCAAATACGAGGTTAGTCACACTTACCCTTCTTGAGATATCGTGTTTACAAGCCAAAGCATCACATACACACACACACACACACACACATACACACGACATCACCATGGCATAGATTCCTTGCCTGCCTTCGGCAAGGAATCAACTAGATGAATAATTTCCTGCTGGCCCCCTGAAGATTTGTTGTCAAACCCCCATACATAGCTGGTGGTAACCCACCCACTCAAATAGGGCACAATTAGTATTTTCTTTTTTTCTTATATGAGTTGGTTAAGAATGGTATACTTAGAATTGACAACACACATTTTATCCATTCATATTTTCTGCTGACACTCCACTCCCCTAGAAATTCAAGAAAACATGGTTTAAACACCCACTGAAATCCACACTTACCAATATTTATGTCCTTCCAATACTGTATCATATGATCCTTCATAATCTTCCTTAAAAATCTGTACTCCATTCGATCTGCAAAGTCCTGCTTGTTGCTGGTTGGTTCGAGTACAATGGAGGGCACATCTACCATGCCAACAATACCACGGTAAAGTCTACCGCAAGAGAGAGAAGACTAAACACATCAAAGGTACATACTACAATAAGTAATCTGTAGACTTACATTTCACATTATGTGAGAACTTTAAATCACATGAATACATGTTTGTCAGTCTTGTTGACTGTGCCTGAATTACTATGGATGTTTGAGGGAGGGGGACTGGAAGGGAGTATGACCAGCTCCCCAAATCACCCTTGGATTCGAGATGAGAACATTTTCAGGTTAACTTGTAATGCATGCTTACTATGGGTGTACCTGTAGCCTATCACAGAAATGACAATTCATGTTAAATCCAAATGAACCAAGGTCATAAGGGCCATGACCCACATAGTATAGCAAGAACCTTAATGCCCAACACAAGGACATCATTTTTCAAGGCTACACTGGCCTCTGTGCCCTTACACTGTTCAGCCTTGTCATGTGCCAACTGAGATGCATAAATGAGCCCTATGACAATGCCCTTAGGGCGGAGTCATTTATCTAACTGGCAGTTATGGCCACGTTGCTTATTTATTTCAGTTGCCCACCTGCCCATACTGGCCAGTTAGAAAAATGACTCTGCCCGTACCCTTATATCAACTTCAACTCTTGTTACTTGTCGTTATAACACTTGGTAGCCTTGTCTGTACTACTGACTGTTGGAATTGTTGACATTCCTTGTGTCAAATGCTACAAGTGAGAGTTTATAGATGAAATTTTTTCCAACCTTGAACCCAAGTGATGCAAGGAAGCAATACCCACAGACATGAGCCAGTGCAAACCCTATTAAGGAGTCGCTGAAATCTCTGACAATTAACCTTACAACTGTGGAATGAATATGAGATATCTCAAGTTTTGCACAATGAATATCATCTCACAATCTCATCAAGTGGCCAATGAGAATTTATAACCCATGCCCCACATGTCAATGATACATTTGAATAACTCATGAAACTTACAAGCTATCTTCTCTCTGGAGATCCAGTGTTTCATACATCTTTATCAGCCGACACCTGTTAAATATGAAAACTCCTTCTTGACTACGATTCTCAAGATTCATTCCAAAGTAGAACTGAACAGTTTTGGGGCCTTTCAAAGCTTTCTTCTTGGCCTCTGCTAGTTCTTTCTTCATGTTAGCTTCAGCCTGTAATTGCTCAGCTTTAATTTGAGCTTGACGAACAGCAATCTATTAAAGGAATGAAATATGACCATTTATAGACATTTAAGATGTATTTAATTCCAAACTTAAATTGACACAAGCTTCAGTAAATCTCACGTATCTCTCTTTACTTCTCTCAATATTCTTTGATGGATTACAATTGCTGCACATTGAACATAGAGCAGAGTCTTTATACTGCACTTGTTAATTTCATATTTAGACTATTTATGGTTACAAACCACAACCAAATTAAAAATTTTAAGGGGAAATATTGCATTTGTTTTACCAGGAAATTTTATCCTTTTAAAACCAATATTTATTGGCAAAGAGTGATAAATAATTAAATATAAGGCAGTATGGTAGCCTTCTTTTCAAGAAATAAGTTTTCCTTAGATGGAAATTCTGGTATTTGTTGCTCAAGAATAATTTGTTCAACCCAACTTCAAAAGATGCAACTTCCATAACTCTTCTTGAGCATAATATTTTGAGGAGATAAAGCTATTTCTGGTGTTTATTGTTGAGAACGAAGAATTTGATAATGACTAGAGCTTTTTACTTTAAATACTATGTTGGAGCATTTTGAATGCAGCATTTCCCTTAAATGTAATTTAAAAGTTAGTGCAAATCAAAACCTTTTTGGTTTCCTCCACTATTCCCATCAAGTTGCTTACCCTGGCTTCCTTAGATTTAGCATCTTTCCTTTTAATCTCCAGTTCTCTGGCAGTACTTTGTGCTTCTCTGGCAATGTTTTCGGCTAAAATTAAATATATGACAGAATATGGCAAACTGTATGAAAACTTACAAAAATATTTCTACAAAACTAAAAACACCAAAAACTTATTTTGAAAGTTTAAGGACCAATCCTCTCACCCCAAACTACAACTCTTATAGGGGTTTAAAAAAATTCTCAATTGGCTCAGCTCTTTGACTGACAGATAATTCAAACAATGCTGAGTACCAATGCTGTTACTACACATCATGAACTGTACTGAGTGTTTTAATTATACTGTACAGTGTGTACACCTTAAGCTTTTTATTCTCACCCTAAAGCAATGACCTGAGATTTTTTGTCTGGATAAGGATGAATTCCAGACAATTGTGGGTGGGGTTTCAGTAAGAAGGATAGGGGAATTGGTGCTGTTTGGGGTGAGAGAATTGGGCCGTTAAGTATGGTTATTCAAATCAGGCTCAGGACTTTTGCCCTTTTAATAAAAATCAGGCCTTTACTGTGAGTATGAGATATTCCATAGGAAGCTACTACATATAGAACAACATTTGACATCTTTGTTATTTTACACAGGAACTTATATCACTGGATATTAATGAGAAAACATTTCTTGCAGTTCTTGTGAAAGCTTCAGGATGCCTTGGGCAGCTTCACTTTGAATGGGGGAGTGTGATCCATTCATTGTTTGTTTTGCTGTGGGATGGTGATCCATTCATTGTTTGTTTTGCTGGCTTTGTCCCATCATTTTTGTTGAGGATTGCAGTTTATTTTAAATAGGATAATTTTAACGAATGCATAAATATTCATGAGTTCATACCTTTCTTGGCATCTTCCATGGCTTTTGCTGCTGCTTCCTCCGATCTCTTCTTAAAGCGATATGATGTAAACTCGTACATTCTGAAAGATTGTATCCACATGTTGGAATGCAAACATGATGTGTCCCAATTTTTACAAAAAACTAAAAATGATAACCATAATACTGATACAAAGATTACATAAAACTACTTAAAAAAGTGTGCTTTTCAATGAGAGCAAGAGCATATCGTTGAACTCCCCACCAACAAATGAAGATGGCTAATCTGTGCACTAGTTCATATTCTCAAAATCTTCTGTGCATATCTTCAAAGTCAACATTGAATGTGCAGTGTGTTCTATTGTTTTTATCTCCAAATAAAAGTTTATTGATGTCAATAACATATATAAGATCAATTCCTCCCTAATTGATGTCACCTTTGATGCACCAAGTCAATGTTGTTTGAATGTATGGAAAAGCAAACCATTCAAATAAAAATCAAATTACATAGTACAACAGCATCTTTCACTTACTTGGGCTTGTACATAAGGTGGGTTAGTACCTTGGATTGTACCCTTTGACCTTGCACAAATATTTTCATTCTGGGTTCAGAGTACAGAATGCTAGCATAACGTCTAAGAGATCTCCTTTCAGGAGAAATACTAAAAGGGAGAAAAAACAAACAATATTACTTGAAAGAATTTACATCTTAAGTAATACCTCTACCACTAACTGCGTTTACAACATAACATGTAAATTCACTTCATGAGATTGGATCTTGGAATGGACATGAAAATTTACTTTTGCATATTCAAGGACTAGAGGCCATGGAGCTCTGTCAACTTGCACTAAAAGCCTATAAAATGGAAGGTTATTCCTCATAGAAAAAGATGACTGAAAACACATTCTCATACTGCATAGGTCACTGTACCAAGGACACTGCTCCTGACTGATATAGGGTATAGAATAATGCATGGTTCTGAAAGGCATAACATTCCAAAGTTAATCTTCTTTCCAATTTCAAAGTTAATAAATATTTTCAATACTAATAAAAAGGTGTTAAAACTTTTTAATACTTAATAAAAGTGGTTGACCAGTGCTACTCACAAATCATCTTCATCCTCTGTTAAGGGAGTTCCAGCAGTGAGTATATCATTAGGCTGAGACACAATGTCCAGTTCAGGTTGCCCATTGTCTCTCAATTTGACATGATAAATGATCACCAGCGTTCCTAGTGTTGAGAAAAACATTTTGATCATCAAACTGTCAAATGGAATCAATGTTAAACTCTCTGCAAAAGGGTTGCAAATTATTGGATAGAATGTACATGTTACATGCTATGTCCATGTATATAAGTCAGTGGGTAACCAACATAAATAAAAAATTTGAATGTTTACCTGAGTTTGTGCGAATTCTTTCAAATTGTTCAAAGAAGTCTTCATCATTGTTGAATGGTGAGTATCTGTATATGACCTCCATCTCTACTTGATGCTACATTAAAAAAATGATGAAAACATATTTTAACAAATTTTATAAAATTTGAAAAAATGTATTACCTTCTTACATTTGTGACACTTGTAAGGCTTCATGAAACAATCTGAATTTTCCTCTGAACATATTCACAAAAAAGTTTGTATTCTAACCAAAAATTTGAGCTGCTAACATCTTCTACAGGCAAGTTTAGAAGATTGCTTCCTGCAGGGTGAAAGCTGATAGCCTTGGGTACAGTATATTTATGGTAACATGATATAGACAACAACTTAAATCTACATTTTATTAGGAATTGGACAGTCACATTGGAAGCATTTACCCTTGCTTTTTCCTCAACTGTCTTGGCTAAAGGTCGACGATTCCTTGAATCAAATGATGGCATTGGTACAATGACTTCCTTAATTTGCTCCTCCTCCAGAAATGTTCTTGACATCATCAGACAGGTCATCGTCTGGCCTTGTTTGGTGAACAGAATAAAATCACGGCCAACTCTCATTGCCCCACTGAAAGCAAAAGTGCAGAAAATTGTTGACTACTTTGGTTTATAAATTCTACATAGTTTGCACACATTCAGATTTCATTCTTCTTTGTTGAAAAATTACAGGGCAGTGCTCATGATAAGGTGCAGGATTGTGTGAATCCTGCATTTTTCTTCCAAATCCTGCTTATAAAAAATTTAATGCTGGAAAATCCTGCACACTTTTCTGCTCCCAGAAATAAATCTTGTGTGGGCAGTGGAGGTTTTTAATACTACAGCGGGGAAATCCCACACACTTCACTGCAACTGAAATTGTAGTACGATTAATCAAAACACACATAACAAATTGCAATACGATCTTCATCAAGGGACAATTATTAAGCTGCTTGGACTACTGATGGAAGCTGAGCACTGATTATTGAAGTATAAACCTACTTTCATGGCTCAATTACAAAACTGTAAACTTGCACCAAACCTATAGGCCAAATTTACTGTGGAAGATGCAGTTCAGTTGTGTATAGTGTACTCGGTCTGTCTTTATTGCACTGTTACCCTAGCTCGGCTAGCTCAGCTCTGAGATTCCATTCCATAGGATCAAACTTCTAAATCAGACCAGGCCGGTTTCTACATATCTCATAAACTTGTTAGGACAGTGCATGGTCTAGTACAAATAACTCTGAAGAGAAAAGCATCTTAAGGAATGGTACATTAATTGTGTTTTTTTCACTGAGCTGGAAGGTGGCATGATAGGGAGTAGCAATAGAATAAATACAGTATTTCCACTTACGATTTTAATCCATTTCCATACTGTCCGATGAATTGGCCCTCTGATCCTCTTTTGGAAGATTCACCAAACAAGATGACTGAACTTGCTTTTTCTACAGGTAAAAAAAAATATAATACAACTAACACAACAAAAAACTGCATGAAGACATCACAATGGTAATCAATAAGTGCTGTAAACATTTTATTTAAAAAGGAGATGTTGAAGTGGTTGACTGGGACTTACTGTACAGTGTATAACTCCAGGCATGAACATGAAATGGCAAGTAATAGAAATTGCTCATCCAACATACTGTATCTTTCAGTACTTCAAGTTTTTGATTGTTAGTGTTTCCATCAAGGGGGAACTTGGGAGGGTATGGCCAGAGGATTTTCCCTCTTTCCAGAAGGAGGATAAAGTCCCTGCATTTCCATAAAAATGAAAAAAAAAAAAAAAACAGTATCTTTGTTTCTTTAATTGAAAAGGATGCCTGCACAAAAATGCTAGATGTAACAGAACTAGGGTATACTCTTTAGTAGCCATATTGCACATTACAGAGGCCTTGAAGCAAACCTGTGCCTCCTGAACTTTGGCCAAAGTCAACATCAATTTGAAATTGGGGTCTGGCAGTAAGTAATCACCACCACCAGCCTCCCCCCCCCCCTCCTCCACCTTTTTGAGATTCTGGGAGAAACTAGGACTATTGGTTTCACTGCTTTTCTTATGTTTTAGGAGATTTAAATGGCACCATATTCCTTTTATGGTCAATAAATATTCTAATATCTTGAAAACATATCAATAGTTACTGTGGCAGTAATCAGAAGTACAGACCTAAACCTTGTAACAGCAGATTTTATCCTGAAATGGAGTAAGCTGGAGGATTTAAACTTCACATTCCAGAATCATAAAACTTTGCAGGTAGGAGAGCTAGAAAAATATTGCATTAAGTAAAACATCTTTATACAGATGTGTAAGGGGCAGGAGACAATTCCCCTCCCCATTGCCCTACACATTTCTGGTACTTTTTCTTTTATTTCTGTACAATATAACTAGTATGTCCCCTATTTATATGCAGTAGATTGGTGCAGGAAGTGGTATTTCTAGTGATCTCTGAGACATTTTTAGCAATATTATCTGCACATTTTGAACAAGGGACAACATGGTGGTACCGCCCTAGGATAGTGTCTCCACAGGTTTCTCCTCCTCCTTCAAAAAACAATGGCAACGTACCTCTCTTTATATACTGCACACAATTGTATGTTATTTACAGGCTACTACTGAAGGATTAAATTACTAGTGTGTCAAAATTATTAATTAATAAAGAGCGCCACCACTGCCACAGCAGGTACTGTACATTAACATTTTTGATATTTTACTGAGTAATGATATCTTTTATCACGAAGATCTCTGTCTACAAAATTGTTCTCTAAGGCATTTTACACACAACCCAAAATTAACTGTGAAAGCCCACTGACTCTGAAAGGCATGCAACAGTGCACGTACAGCTGTCTTTCTAAAATTTTGCTTTCAATTTATCTACTCTTTCTTGGAAAATGCATATTATTTACTGATCAAATGCAGCTGTTTTTCTGCAGAAACAGTCCTTGTGATGGAATTGCATTTTTCAATGCATACAGTACAGGCCTGATGTATTCACATTAGAGTGTAACCAGCAACATGACTATTTTAGGCTGGGCAATGCCTATAGTCCCCCGTCTCAATAGTCCCCCGTCTCATTAGTCCCCCATCTCATTGGTCCCCCACCTCATTTGTCCCCTAACCCTAAACCCAAACCCTAACAAGACGGGGGACTATAGAGCGGAACCTTTACAGGCTTCAGGTCAAGTGAGGTGCTGTTATTAATTTGCTTCTTTTAACTGTTTAGACTACCTCCACCCCCTCCTACTCCCCAATGACAATTTACAAATTTCACATCTAGTCTGATCTACAGTCCACATTTCATTAGTCTTTGTCTCATTATAGTCTCCCACCTCATATTGGTCCCCCAATTCATTAGGTTTAGGGATTAAGGTTAGGATTAAGGTTATGGATTAGGGTAACTTTTAGAGGCTAGGATTAGGTTAAGGGTAAGGGCCACAGTCACCTGAAAACATGCAGTTGGGGGGGGGGGGGGCACTGAAACAGGACCAATGATACAGGAGACCCATGAAATGGGGTACATCAGATATTATCCCATTCATATTCACTAACAGTAGAACATGAATGCCAAGTCATGACTTGCCTAATAGCTTCATTTTGACCTATGGTTACCAATATGACAAATACGCCTACCTTCCATAACTGATAATAATTTATTTATTCAGGCAAGGTTTACTGTTTTATCTTCATCTTCTTTTTTACAGTAAGATTTTAATGGAGACCTAACGGAAGTTTGAGGGGGCAAACCAGCATGTGGTATCATCTACTGCTGGCCAGAGCTGCTCAAAAGCCTACCAAGTGTGTAGTCTAGCTAACCATATCCAATCTAATCTGCTGAAAAAACAGACATATGGGGATCGAGTCTAGCTAAAATTTAGTCACCTTGACAATTATAACAGGTTAAACACATTAAATCAAAAATTAAAACTGAAGGTAGCCTTATTAGCTAAAATTCATTGGTTATTTAGTTAATTGATAGACAAGGTTCAATTTTCAGCTCAGTTTCTAGCCAATAATTGGTCCAATCCAGCCAGAGCCTTTTTCCTAGTTGTTGCTCACTGGTTTATTTCTACTACATTCAATAGGTTGAGCACCAAACACAATGGCAGTACTTCCATTTTCAAAGTCTTCAGTATGACCTGGCTTGGAGTCATCTCCAGACTCCTGGGTGCAAGTTGAATGCTCTAGACCACTTGACTATGCAGTTAAGATCCTTAAGAAACTTCCCCTGATACAGTGTCATCATGTAAAGAAAGGATTTATTTGTCTGTGATAATGCTGTACCATACACAGACTGTTCAACAGGAGTAGAAGTAATGGAGATAGGAAGGAGCACAACAGATCACCATTTTTCCTTACCTGGGCTCATCCCTTCACCATTGTCTAGGAAGCAAAGTTGGAAGCCACCTCTCACATTTTCATCTTTCACTGTCAACACAAAACAAAATTAAAAAGTTGTGTAAACATTAGTGGAAACTGGGTGGGACAAAATGCTCTTAGGGAAACTGTTACTCCCTGAAGAAGTTGAGATGATGGGGGCATTCTCAAAAGTTAAGTGATATACATCCAAACCAACCCTTTCCCCCTCCCCAATCCAAATCCCATATTAACTATTCATGTCTAGGTATCTCATCTGTCAATGTATCTTACACCAGCAGAATTGCAATTTTACAAAAGTATCATAAATCATGAGAAACATTCTCTTAACTATGAAGACTAAGTCTCATAGTCTTGAGGTAATTAAGATGCCAGCTACAGTATGATGCTATCTGTTGGTGGTGTTCCTTCAACATAGTTGTGGAGGGTAAGTGAGGGATGGTGAAGTGGCAGGCAAGTAGCCCAAAAGGGTTCACTGCCTTTAGCATTAAATTACTGATGGGGAGGGGGAAAAGCAGGATTTGTACTACTGTGACATTTCTAGCAAACAGTGCCATGTACTGTGGCAGTGGACAAACACTGCAGGAAATCAAGCCTCCTGTGGGTTGGTGTGTTGTAGAATATGCCCATGGAACTTACAGCCAATAGAAGGGAAGGACTTGCACCATATTTGAAACAAAACTTGAACTGAATTTGGAACCATATTTAAACAACCTTACTTTCTAGTTGACACTATATAACATTTTAGTGTTGGTGAGTCATTAAATCACATTCAATTACATGAAATCTACATCAATTCATCTCACCATGAAGAATTCAACAGTATTGTTCATGAAAAATTCTCATGTATAGATTTCTATACTTTCTAATATAGCTCACCTAAAAGGACCTTTAAGTACTGTAGTTCAACAACCAATAATTTCCGTACAATTAAAATATATTACTCTCCCTTCTCAACAAATTGCGGCAACTTTTAGTTTCAAAGTCATACGTTATCTTTAAACAAGAAATATGTGTCTGTTATCTTATTTTCACTTTAAAGCTGCAAAAGTATATCAAAACATGACACAATTAAATGAAGTGTAACTAAAATGAAACCAGTTTTTCACACATCCTGTTTCTCCACAATTCACATAATTAAAAATGATTATGTAGGAGAAACCTAAAAAAAAGACAACACAAATTACATCATACATGTGTTCACAACCGTGACTATTATTTTATCTGGTTTCACTCTTACAATATTACCAACGAAATAATAATCCATACTAACGATCAATGTGTCATCATTTATCTAAATGGCCATTCATACATGCATAACTGCCTATGCTATAAAGATGCCCCTACAACGAAGGGGAGTGAAGGTTAGGCAATCCAACTTTGAGTATGCTGTCCTTGTTTGGGTGCATACTGTCACTTGACCTATAAAATTCCTTTATTCTATTTTCAGAGATGATTTCATTTTTAGACACATGCCAGTATCCCAATTTCTTGATTCTTAAACATAGAGCTAAGAATGCTAGGCAGCAATGATTCTGGCCATCAGAGAGATTTGTGAATCCCCATAATTTCCAAGAGTTAAGGTTGTCCTGCAATTCTGTCATTGCCACCCTAGTTACGTAGCTGCGATAAGATCATTCTAGTTATGGACATTGGAGCATGGGCGGCTATATCAATGTTCCCAGGGTTAACTGTTCCTGAAGCTTGGGAGCATACGCACTTCTGGAAACGTCAAACCCCGGAAATAATGAACCTTCTAATCATTGCCAAATTATTGCCAAATCACCGAGTTGTGAAAATGGGGAACTGCAGTGGGAAACTTCATGGTAGGGAACACTAAACCCTAGGAACATGGGGAAGACCCCGAGCATGGGTATACGAAACCCTTGTATTAACTAAAATACACTGTTAGACTGAAGTATTCATAATCATTTCAGGGCAATAAATAAGCTGACCAATAAAAGTTGCGATGTACTACAGCAAAGCAAAATTATGACCATCACATGCAGTACTGTAGTACTCTACAAGACCTTGTATGATGAAAAATATCTTAAGTGTGGCCCTGGGTAGGATCAATAACTTGGTTTTTTAAGTTGGGAGAGGGCAAAGTTAACTTGTTGGGGTTTTCTCACAGCCTAAAGATTGTTTAATGTAAGGTCATTGGGCCTTTTAACCAACATCAGCAATGATAAGGGCACTGGCTTTATGTTTCACGTTTACAGCACTCTCTGGGCATACAGAATTATGAGGAGATGCAACATATGCTAACAGCATGCAAATTGATTGGTTTTTTGTGATGAAAAGTGGTAACATTACACATTTTCCAACCCCTGAGCAATGGAGATCTTGGTGGTCATTGTTCTCATATTAATACAACTGTATCTTCTCAATTTGCCACTTTCTGTCTTTTCCCGATGAGCGATATAGCACTTAAAAAAAAACAGCAGTGAACTACCTCCTTATGCTTCTAGGTACAATCCACTTGATACCCTGTTTAATTTACAGCATATCCTTTCATAGACACGTAAATTAATTTTTTGTTTTAGTGTTTAAAACCAAGAGTTATCAACCAAATTTTGAATACAGCTAACCCAAATTTGTTCCCTCCAAAAAAAAGATCCTGCTTTACTCCATTCCGTTTATACAATCTAGTACTGTAGCTACATAATCCAGTACTATAGCAAGGCATTTCAATAACCTGTATGTAAAGACACTAGATTTGCTCAAAATAACCCTATTATTTGCACAGGTTGCTGTCATGAAGAACCGAACAGAGCTTTTAGTCAGGTTTGTCAAATGTTGTAAGCTCATGTGTCATATCAATAATAATAATAATTACCCAGTACTGTTACACAGTTCACTGCTACTGTGCATTAAGATAATGCAATCTTAATGCACTATTATGGGCTGTGGGATGTAAAATATGTCTACAGTATTTCATGACTGATGTTAGAGGCAAGTAAAGGAAAGGACTTGCACCAAGTCTAAACTGTATTTGAAACCAAACTTTAACTTTTAAAGGGCCAAACCTCTCACCCCAAACTACAATTTTGGTACCCAGGTACCAAAATTCTCAATTGGTTCAGCTCTTTGACTGACAGCTAATTCAAACAATGCAGAGGGCCAAAGCTTATATTACACAGCATGAACGGTACTGACAGTGTTTTGATTATTTAAATTGAGTTTTTCTATACTCACCCTGAAGCAATAAACTGAGATTGTGTCTGGATGAGGATGAATTTCAAACAATTGTGGGAGGGGCTTCAGTAATAAGGTTAGGAGAATTGGTACTGTTTGAGGTGAGAGAATTGGGCATTTAAGATACTGAAAACTGTATTTAACATTTGCCTCCTAATCAAGTTGACATTACATAATACATTCCTGTTGATGTGTTTGTTAAGTCCTATCCATTTGTAAAACATGGCAGCAGCATTCTTCCATAGAAGTGTGCAACAAAATACCAGAACACAATGTTGGTTGTAAATATTTGCCATGCAGGGAAGTAAACTGCTAAGTTGTACATGTTTTATACCTGTTCCATTCTGTCTAACATTGTTCTGATGAGTTTAAGGCAGGGCTTCAGTTAGGAGGTGAGTTTAGGAAGTCCAAATAAGGAATAGAAGTGTGAAATTTTTCAATTACGATGTATTCTACAAATGCAGCAATGAAGGATTCTGGGAATTCATATGACTACTGGATTGCTGTCTAGCCAGAGTCTTGGTTCAGGGCACTTTTTGTCACTTTTTGGTTAAAAAGAATTTTTTCAGGGAATCAAATTACACTTACGGACTCGTTCATATTTTTTTCTTAAAAAAGTAAACAAATCAAGACAAGTACACAATAGAAGATTCACATCTTTTATAACCAAAGAACAAAATACGAGATAACATATCATGTTGATGCTGTGTCTTGTGGAGGATGACCACTAATTGACTAACAGGATTAATATAAAAATAACCAATATGAAAATTTAACTGTTGAAGAAAAAACCAAAACTATATAAACAAGGACTAAAACCTGCAATTACATTACTGTAAGTTCATGAAGAAACAAAAATAGCTGCGTGACCAAGATCCCTAAAGTGTTACTGAATGACATTGGGACTCACAGGATCATGCACTAATTTCTTAAACAAAAAAAGAAACCTAAGCCAATGTAAAATATACCAAATACTAAGGAATCATGTAGCAAGCTCTACAGTAACACCCCAGCCCTCACAAGTGGCAATGGTGTTGGATAATAAATAAAGCATCACTGTTCTTAGACATCTTTTCATGAACTTTTTTACTATTTCCTACTTTCCATCACTTTTGTGATTTTAATGACTGTATATCAGTTTGACAGTCCTGTTAATAATGTTTGCAAGTGCCAAAAGAAAGCTCTTAAAAAACAAAAATCTGCCGTAAATTGCTTACACTTGGAAATTTTAAAACATTGACAAAAACAACAATACTTCCCACTGATCTAACAGCTATCTACTGCTGAAGTGTACACATTTACACCAATAACCGCTGTTTAAAAGTTGCAATTAAGTTTGATTTATTAAAGATAAATTTACCTTTGACATCACTTTGTGATCAGAAGTCCAAAACGATCAACTTCTTGAAAAGAGTAAGACTAATTTCTCTCCTCATTTGAATTCAAAATAGACCATCTTTGCCAGTTTCAACTGCAACATAAATCACCTAGGAACTTACCTAGCTAAAAGTTACCCAAAAGCAGAAAACTGTCTTTCACCTGATTACTTTTGATGAACCATACTTGTAGTTACTTCATTCCACTCCTCAGTCTGCATGAGCAGGGAACAATTCAGAGCAGAAATTTTGTACAGGATTTTTATGACACAAGTTCCACTTTGTGTAGCAATTTCCTGAAATTTCATAGAAATTTTCCTTCTTTTATGCAGTACAATGCCTAGTTGCTCTTTTGATCTTAAGTTATATTTGGCTAGTGGTGATTACTAATCACTTAATACTAGTAATTTAAGTGGAGATTGACTTACAATACAAATTTCTATTTCCACTATGGTATGTAACTTACCTGTAAAAATATCCATTCTTGTAGCTCTTGCATCCCTGAAAATAATCATGATAAACTCAGTTTGGTAAAGTACAAAAAGAGTAAACATGCAAAGATTGTTTGAACACTTCCAAAGAACATTTGATTGCATCTGTTCATTATAAAATAGGACAAGCTGCTGCATAATACAGTAATTTAATGGCAAATATCACAGATGAATACTTATTAATGCTAGACAGGCTACAGAAAAGTGAACTCACCTTGAATTATCCAAAAGTTCTGCCATAGCACCAAACAGGAAATCATGAGATGTTCTAAATGCAAAATAAGACACAACATACTAAGGTTTTTATTTTATATAAAAAGAATACACCAAAATAGAATAACAAAAGGAACTATTGAAGAAACACAAGCTTGTCTCCTGAACATGAAATGTATGTCATGCAAAGACTGAGATTTGTCTCTTTATGCGATCATTTGGACCAGAACTAACAAATTGGTACAGAACAATCCTGATAAACATAAAATAAAAATGTGTTGATGACAAAACTTAAAAATCCCAAGTTGAGTTAGTTACATCTTAACTACACAGTAGCATCACAACTCCTGACAATCTATTACACACTGACAGACAATAATCAGCTTCACTTGGTCTCTTTGGATATTGGGTGACTTTGCTCCCTTATTGGGCAGTCAGGCCTTTGACCATGGTTTCCTCTGTTTGGGTTCACACCATGCCATGTGTATTCCTCTAGTCCATTTTAAAAGATGATTTCATTTTCAGACACAACATCCCAACACCTCCACTCTAGCTAGTCATTCAGATCAGAATACTGGAAAGGACAATTTCCAGCCATCTGAGGAGGATTGTGAAGCCAAACATTTACTGGTTTGCTATTTGCGTATGCACACTGACACTCCGCATAGATAGTTCCTCAGTTTGTCTGCCTTTTCTGTCTTCAGGGAATGACCAGGGAATGCATCAGGAAATTACTGGAGAAGCTACTATGTGTTGTGCCATTGAAACTCAATTTAAATTTGGTTATTCAAATGTAGAAATTCCGTAAGTCACTCTTTTCCAGGTCTGATAACCATGCACTGTATACCAGCATGATTGATGTGAGACTTGCAATTTCTTTCTCAGTCTTCAAGTATTCAAATCAAGGACTTAAGAGTCAAGCATCAATATTATAAAATAAACATACTTTGTTTTCTAGGTTTCATTTCCATCTAGACAGTGTTCATCATGACAGATATAAACATTGTAAGCACACTTGTGCACAATATCAGAGGGGCATATTCAATTAACTTCAGTTTTTGTAATAGCTTTCATACCAAATTAATACAAAACAAATGCCCCTACTGGTTTTATGTTAAATGTTATGAAGCAGCTGTATGCTTTGAAAGATTGACAAAAACTGCATTTGCCATGATCAGGCATACTCTTTGGTCTTTAGAAAACTGTGAGACCTGTGGTTAAATAAATAATACTTTTCACAAAGAGTCTACTTCCAATAACAAAGATTTAGTCAGTTGAATGAAGTTAAACTACGGCTCACTTTCTGACCGAAGTCGGGTTGATCATGGCCTTTTTCTCCAAAGATACAACAGAGTTTAGAGAGCAAACTGTGAATGTATGGTTTAGTGCTCCCTTTTTAAATAATAACCTGGGAAAATATGACAAATCCTGCAAAGTGTAAGCTTTGTCTACACACAATACCACAGAATAGGAAACTGATTGAATGGGTGGAATGGGAAAGATGAAATCAAAATTCTGAGCTGTTAGAGATATACTGTATCAGAGATGTCTTCCTAAATCCTGACAGGTTATACAGCTTAAATAGGTGAAGTATAGTAAATGGGCAGCTCTCAATTCTGATGTCTCTTTGTTTTGCAAAGTTATCTTACAATAAGTCCACATGGCGCTTAAAAGTGTTACAGAAAAGGTTTGGTTAGAACAAGTCCCTGTCCTACACTTTCCTTTATGCACACATTTGGAAAAGTGACATTGGAACATAGAGGTATAACTCACATACTGTACTTTTACTGGGCTGTTTTTTGGGCTTGTGAATATGATTTATAAGCCTATGAGCTACCTTAAAGGACAGGAGCAGTCATCCCAAATTGAAGAAGTGTAGTTGACTGTCCAGTTTCATGACTGGCTGTTGGTAGTCATGTGACAATGTTTTTTCTTTTCAAATTTGACATTTACCAGAAATAACTGCTTGGTTTACCTTGAATATGCAAAAGTAAAGTCATAAAATGCCATTAAAAATACTTTGAAGAGAAATAAGATGAAAATTGAGTTACTTAGCTTTTTCTTCAAAACATGTTAGCCCTGGGGGTCTGCTCTTCACCTTTAATCATTTTAAACATTGCTTCCTTTTCTACAAAATTGTACATGCAATCACCAAATGGTTGTAGGCCTTAATTAAACAACAGGCTACAGGGCCAATTGATGGTTGTTTTTAACAGTTTTCAGATGTTTGGATGTGGAGTCTTACTCTTACTCTGAGTGATAGTGTCACTTTGCATCATTCCACATGCTAGGCTGTGGCGTTGCTACAGTGGGACCAGCCCCCCCCCCCACACTTCTTTCAAGCCCCCCCCCCCGGCCCCCAATTAAGATATGTGTTGAATGTCTAAACATTACTGATGAACCTTGGGTTTAGCCCCCTCAAAATGTTTACCCCTCTCCCCCAGTATGAATTTCTGGCTATGCTACCATTGGTGTATGAGGCAGGGGTGCAGTGGGCACTTGCCCATCCAATTCCGGCAAAAACAGTCCATTCAGGCAAAACCTGATAAAGATGACATTCAGGCTCTTCAGCCAAAATTTGCTCTTGTCCTCCCCACAAAAGTTATCCCTGTACGCTTTTTTATGCCACTGCCTGTGGGTAGATGCGCACTGTTTAACAAGGTATTCCTTGATTGGCTGCTGCGATTGTATTATATCGATTATATTCTTTGTTAGGGTTAGGGATTAGGGCTATCGTTAGCCAGTTAGGAAATATCTTGTTAAACAGTACACATTGCCCCCTGATTTTTGGTGGTTTTTGAAGGTGTATTCCATAACTGGGTCCCAAAATGAACCCTGCGATACTCATAAATCTTAAGTAGTAATGAAGCTGTTAGTCACTTAAAATGTTAGGCCAAAACTTTTCATTTTTCCAACATAATGTCTCAGTCTGTATACCAAGACCAAATGCCTACGGGTTAGTACCCTTAGTAGAAATTAAGGATTGGAATACAATTCAATCATTCTTATCATGACACTCACGATGTTGAATGGAGGAAATCAAATGTAAGACCTGCCCGGCTGAGTCCTTGATAGCCTGACAGTGCCATGCTGAATCTTTCTCGTTGAATGCTGTCACGGTACTATGGTAGAATCACAGTTTTATAAGGTTGAGTCTTGTCAGTTCTTTTCCATCAAGTGAGGTAGGCCTTGGCTACAACCAGTGTTTGTGTGGTTCATTGAACAACTGGGTGTCAAACTTTGCAAACTCAAAGACGTTAAGGAGGTAACTTAGGATAGGAATTTGCCTAACTATCTAGAGGCTGATCCTAGGCTAGGTCTCGACCTAACCTATTGCAAGCTATGTAATATTACTTTAGTCTTCGTTTACCACTCCTTGGCAGGAAGTCTCTTCAAGCTGAAGTGCCCCATCTCTGACGACTTTGAAACAAAGGATTCTTGTACAGTAGGCCTAGGTCTACCTGGAGAAAGACAAATTAAGGTGTTCGGAGTGCAAGGCAGTACAAGTGCAGTTCCGCAACGCTAAGCTTGGCCCTTTGACAGTTTGAATAAAGTTGTTTGACATGCTTCAGACACTTTCCTTATTCCTTCCTTCACGCGCGCACCACCTTCGTTAGCATGCTATTGTAGAACAGAAAGGTAGATACTAGCACTGCATGTCATGTCAGCCAATTAACAATTCTGCCGAAGAATCTTGGATGATGAATTCGACTGGATCATCTCAGCAAGCACGCCGCAGCAAGTCTTACAATTACCAACATTTCATGCATGTATTGTATATGTGTGGCGGGAATTGCCTCATTTGCATATGTACTTATCACCACTTTCTACTCCGCATGTCACGCGAGTCTTAAAATAGTGCCGTTTAGTCCGATGCCATTTACTTAAATTCACGGTTGGTTTGAAGCAAGGCGCGCGTTGACAATTTGCATTGTCAGGAGCAAACCAAAAGTCATGTAATCATCTCCTTCGATATCGTTGAATAAAGCCAAACGGAAACTTATGTACATTCAAACATGCTTCCTACTCCTTGTTCGCCTGGCTCTACTGCGCTGCCCGTTCATCTGTTGTTCCATTATATCCCAGCTGGCCTTCCTTCAGCATCCTGTTGTTGTGCAGGTAGCGAGTGTTCTTTACTGTTGTTTGTGAACAAATTCACATAATAAGCTTCCAATGATTATTCCGTACATACACCGTGACACACTATTCCAACGCAAGTGTATGAAAGCGCCCTGAGAGCGTCTGTTTCTGATATATTTCGCACGTGAAAAGCTATTGGGGTGGCTGTAAATGTTGTGTAGTGACGTACACACGCCGTTCGTCATGTGTGAATGTACATTATGCAGTAGTCGTTTCGTACGGAAACCGTAAACAATGGCCGCTCACAGGAACAACCGCAACCGATGCCAGGCTTCAAACTTGTCGTACTAACACAGTGTCACTGTGGCATTAATTTCGGCCAGCTTTCATTCCTTCTCTATCCGTACAAACAACCAAATATTTCAAGCAACGTCAGGCCTTACTAAAGGTGAATTAATTCATCTTCCGAACAGTGTTTGTACGTATTAAATCGCCATGATCATTCACTGCAGTCAGTCAGGACTGAAAATGGGAATTGAGCGGTTGTTTTCAACTTCTCACTCGTTATTAACAGCTTTGTTCGTTATAACATTAGTCTGGACTACTGAGCTTATCAGTTATTCACCATTTGTGAGTTATGAGGCAAATTTTCAACGCCATCTGATCAAATCACGATGGGAGGACAGTTTTTTTTGACCCAGTAAGATAAATGCGGATAAGCATTGATACGGCACTTCTTCGCTTCAGATTCAAACGATATTGGACTGGATAGACCCAGGACTACAATATTATATGTTCTGAGTAACGTTAGGTATGAATGCAGTGTGAATAATCCAAGACAGGACTTAAATAGTTCTTGTTGAGCCGTTATCGATACGATACACATTTTGTTGTCACGAGTAGAAGTTATCGCAACAACCCTCTATTCGAAGTATTACTAAAAATATTGTGTTAATTTTTATTAACAGTATTTGGGGTGTGTAAAATGCATCACATAAATATCAGCTTGCTGTGCTTGAATGTCGAATTTTGGTTGCTTATACAGTGCACTGCTGTAATCTGTGAAGGCGAAAGGAAAGTTGCCCCAGTGCAATGAAACCATGTTTATCGGTGATGCTGCCTACGAAAAATGATATGATTAGTTGTAACAATTTCTGATGTTTTCATGCGCATGTGACGTGTAAAGCCTTTCACACTAAATCGTATTTGTTCATTGTCACCACTTCACTTCGAGCATTTTACCCTTTTTTTGGAAGTCGTGGCAGCAACTAGCAGGCGCAGTCTACACACATAAGGTAGCTGTGTGCAGGGCCTCCCGGTGCGGCTTATAGTAGTATAATAAGCCGGACCTTGCCGTTAACAAGCAAATGAAAACGTCGGGGATTGTTACAAATATTAGTTACTTCAAGCGCGCCACAAGTCTGCTGTGACTCCCGAATTTGAAAAGCTGCACATTTCGTGCAAGTACGGTAAGAGTAAGCTATTAAAAAAAGCAAATCTTTAGAAAATGCAACTTAAATATTCCGAATATTTGGGAGTCGAGTTTCTCATTCAGTTTTTTAACATTGTATTATTGGTTTTGTTACCCAGTCAATTAGGTAACAGTATAGGTACCCGCACCGACGGTACTACCGTTTTTGATGAAGACGAGGGGTTTAGAACCCCAAGAAATGTCGCATTATAAATAGTGGGTAAATAGCAGTAGCTGACTGAGAATGGCGACTGGCGAGCAGTATGATAGCTATTTGCAGTTATGCTTCAATACATTTCATTGCATATTCTGGTGGTGTTTTGTTTGGGTCCTATGAGGGAGACATATATTTCATATTATGCCCTCCAAGATATACACGAATCCGGACAGCATGTGATGGTCTGATTTCAGTCGGTCAAAATTGGGGTCCATTACCTTTAAATCTTCAATTTCCTTGCTAACTTCTATCATGGATGGTTATACACTGATTTGTATCTGTAATTCTCCAACTTCACTAAATATAAGGGTTTGCAATTGATGTAAACAATAAATAAAGACCGTTTTAGGCAAATGGACCCCACTAATGGCGGCGTACAGTCACTGAAAACAAGCGCGAATCGGATTCGTTTTTATCAATTTTAAAACTGGTTATTTGCGTTAAAAATACCACTTTGGGGGGGGGGGGGGGGTTTGGGGCACAACATGAGGGGAAAGTCTAAGGGGACAGAGAAAACTGCAATTTAAGGTTTTTTTGCAATCCTGGCTATGCGCTCGATTTCAAGGTTGGGTCATGGGGGGGGGGGGTTCAACCTACTAGGTGACAAACCCACCCTGTGGCAATGCCACGGAGTGACCAAATGAGTTAAAAACTGAAATTCATGTTGTCTTCATGTAGTACATGTACATCAACAGATAATTCATGTTGGGGAGGGGTGGGAGTTGTACAGGGGAAGTAAGGAGGGTTTTAGGGGTACTATTCCATGCTTGGAAGCACAGTCTGATGCTCCCATTTATTGGGTAAATGTTTGTTCTGTGGGTTTAATTGGTTTTTCGATTCAAATGTGAGTTGTCACCCTTGGGGTGGAGGTTGTGTGGACTTTTTCATGCTTCACTGCATATGCACCTTAAAATACCATTTCACTGCAGACCATAATCAGTCAGTACGTAACTTGTATGTGTACCGAGTTAGTCAAGGGGATGGGGCTCATGTGCCACATATTAAGTGAATGAATTAATCTGAATTGTCAGCTAACAACAGCAAAGAAAACCAAAAAATGAAAAAAAAAAAAACAGGATTGTTGTAGTTTTAAGTACTATGAACACTGTATTTTATGTACACAAACAACACCTAACTACATAGAAATTCATTTTCAACAATTCTTAAACATTTTTTTCTTTCACATATTTTTAGATCTGCTTTTTTTCTGCAAGTTCTTTTGAAGATGTCTGGCAATAACAAGTTTCCAATATATATGGGGTCAGGCAGGGGTATGGGGTAGCTTTTAATTCAATGACATGTTACTTTCAACAGAAGGAAATGGTGGATTGTTTTTCATTGAAAAAGATTCTAACTTAACCTGACACTTTGGAAAGAGGAACACTTTTTGGAGGTATGTAAGACCTCTGCTGCCTTTCCAATAAGCCAGGCCCTGAATTTTGAGGCATGCAAGAGCAATCACACCCCTCAAATCTGTGAGGGGTGTAATTTTTGAGCACCTGGATTAAGAATGGAGACTCAGGAAAATGTATTAATGTTTAACCAAACAGCACATCTACTACACTGCTTAATTTCCAAACAAATGTGATTTGAAGCACATGCCAAGTACTGAAAACTCAAGCCAAAGACAGGACGATGTAGTCAATCGTTTCCAGATAAAAAATCATCATTATCATTCCATGGTGAAATGTGAGATATATATATAAAGAGGTAATGCAGCCATAATACCAAAATCATCAGCATTTATCCTCTATTTTGCTGTCTTGAACAGCAGCAGATGCATTTGACCTCGAATATTTCATGTAATAATGGATGATTTATTCCTCCAACATCTTTTTTTTTTTCCATTCTTTTTTTTCAAGAAGGAACTTGAATGAGATAAGGTTAAATTAATATGAATCACAGTGGCAGAATCCAAATGGGAGAATCAGGGGCAAAGTTGTGGGGCAAAAAATTTTTGCAAGCAGAGTGAACAGAACGCAAAGCTTATGCTCCTGTAAGTGGGGTTCATGGGCAAAGCCCTTCCAAGGATCCAGGGGACAAAGTCGCCAAAAGCTCTTTAATTTTTAGCATATCTCTGAGTGAAAAATTAAGCCTCATGAGCAGTATACAATGTATATATTTTTTTCTAACTGACCGAACTTGGGGGTAAGGGCAACTGGGGAACAAGGGGCAAATCTGAGAGGAAATACCACCTGTAGTACCACCACTGATGATTCACAAATATCTGATACCTCCTGAATTAATTTCCCAGTATTTTGGTGGGGTTGTGGTTTGTAGGCACACTGACTGGAATGCTGTTAAACTAAGAATAAACCTTCATCAATTTAACTTAGCTTTTGTACCAACTGAAAATAGCTAAATGGACATCAGACCAATACAGAATACAATGTTGCGACAAATATGAACAGAAGAATTTTGGAAAATAATATACAGACTTAACCAGTCATCACTTTTAACAATTCTCTCCTTGGTCTATTCACTTTCCAAGCTTCAGCTTTTTACAAAAGAAATACATTCACATATCTCCACCACCTTGATATGTTACTTTATGAACACATTCCTCTTAATTAATAAAAAAAAAAAAAGGTATGCAACTTTATGAACACATTCCTCACAATTAAAAAAAAAATGTTCAACTTAGTGAGCATATTCCTCATAATTGAAAAAAAAAGGAATTATGCACACATTGAACTAAAGTTTAACAATTCAAAGATGTGAAAGGCAAGATGATTGTGGTTTTCTACAGGCATGTAGTCCAAAAAGGGGAAGGAAGGACCATGAAATCCCACAGAGGTGGCTAAACAGTGATCCCTACTGAAAACCACATTTCCAAACTGAAAGTTCAAAACTGCCACAATGACTGGCTGCATGCTTAGATTCTCCAAAGTCGTTGTTCTCTCCCAAAATAATGGCTAACAGCATTTATAACAGTCGATGTAATTCATGCCAATGTTATGGGCTGTGAAGAAAGAAAAAACAAGTTTTAACCTCATCGGGAGGGCACTGACAATCACAAAATTAATCAGTAATACATCAATGTTCACCACTTTTAATAAAATGGATACAAGATTGGAAGAATTTTCTCCAAAGAGATAAAATTGTTTCTTATTAAATAAACAAACGCTTTGATTTAATTGAAATGTTCTTTTTCCAGATGTTCTCTTTCCAGAATATTAAAAGATGAAAGCATGTAACTTGAGGTGTCTCTCCTCCTCAACATGTCTCCCTTTATTTCCATCCCCATTCTTAGTTTCCCCACTATCAGGTGACTTTTTCATAAATGTTTTGTGTGTCTCTAATTCCAAACAAACACAAGCTAGTGACAGAGCCATTTTCAAGGTTATATAGTCTCAAGTTCATTGAGAGATATGCTGCAATTGAGCAGGAGTTGTTGACTCTTTTCAGTAATGAAGACATGGTCCAAACAAGGCTTTTACAACCCTTCTTCCCTGACCCCTTCCTTATCAGGCTTCCACTGAAAAAGGGTCACAATATACAAGTAGCCTGCATGATGATTCAATGATTCCCAAATCTGAATTCACAAGATGATATAGTAGAGTCCCTCCCACCAACCCCCCCCCCCCCCAATTCATTTTTTTTTTCTGGCTATGCCACTGGCTGACTGGGTATTTTATACAAGTAGGACTTTGTTGCTGCTAACAGAGAGTCACAGCAGGGAACAGGTTTATGAGAGTCCTTCAGAAGCAAAATATACAAGACGGGGGGAAGTAATTTGCCGAGAGGTTTTGCAAACTTCATGATTTCTTAAGGGTTCAAGCATACCTAACAAATACAGCAGAAATGCCCTATACTTCTATGTATACAGTTACTACTCCCTCCCTGATTGGCCTAAATTTAGGAAACATTAGAACATCACTCTAATTTGGTCTATGGTGAATTTCAGAAGAATATTATGACACCTCACACACAGAATGTGTAAATATGATCCCAATCAATTGATCAGTTCATGTTTTATTTAGAAAGTGTTTCGTTTCGTTTCATTTCGTTTCGTTTAAATGAAACGAAACGAATGAAACGAAAGTGTACTAATTAGATGATCTTGTTCAAATGGTGGATGGAAGGGGAAGGGGGAGGGGGACTGGAAAAAAATTGGGAGGACATTCACTCTTTGGGTTGAGCTGTGTTGTCCTGTAAGTTTTTTTTATGACTGACTATGCTCATATGTGTTTACTTTGAAAAGGAAAGAGCTGCCTTCAATTCACTGGAATATAGCAACACTCTCTGCTGTGATCTATCCCCCCCCCCTTCAAAAAAGAAAAAATGGAAATTAAAGAAATTTTGTGTTTCAAGTAAGCACAAACCTTTTACTCACAGCCACAATTGTCATAAAGGTGCAAAAAATTTTGTTCACAGCCATGGCTGTCATACAAGTGAAAAAAAAAAAAAAAAATTCATAAACACAGCACTTTCAATATCAGACTGCCTTAAGTCTACACCTAATTTGGTAACCCTTTATTAAGAGCAGTTAATTACAAGCAACACTGAAGACTAGTTCAGTCGAGTGGACAAATATTTTGAGGATGGGCAAGCATCTGCAGATTGAGTAAGATGAAGTTTTATGGCATAGTCCTAACCAACTGTCGAGCCGGCTACAGCCTATTTTCCACTTGCAGCTCATAAGCTGGTTCTCTCTACTCCGTTGCTTATTGAGAGCACCAAGCACAATTACAGAAGGTTCCATTTTTGTAAAGTCTTTGATATGACCCTGCCAAGACCTGAACTCCTGACCAATTGACTGCAAGGCCAATGCTCTAACCACTGACTATGCAGTTGGTCCCTGCAAAGTATGATATACTTTTAGCTAGATGTAGTCTCTGAAGACATGTAAGCTGAAAAAGGGCAAAATTACTATGTTATGATAATGTTACCTTAATCTTAATGGAGATCAGATGGGTTGAAATTTTATTGCATTTTTGTACAATTTACTGTATATTCAAATATGATGCCTTGTATATATTTCTTTATATTAACTGATGTTTCTATTTTTGTACTCCAGCTACTTATGTGATTCATTAAAGTTTTTATTGGATATGAAGTTTGTTTTCATTATTCTCTTTTCCATCTATGTCTACCTTTACTAAGCTACTCTATTTCTTTTTTCTTTGTACTTGCAAAGAGGCCAATGTCCCAGTAATTGGGTTAAGAGGTTTCCAGCAAACCCCATCTCCAAATTCCTTTTCTCACAATTCAGACAGCAAAGTACATGCCAAGTGGATATACATGATGCAACCAAACAATTCCTAAGAAATAATCACTGAGGATGCACAGCTATACAGAAGGGCAGCCATGATTTTGTGAGCAGAGGAAACTGGGGAAGGGAAATCATGCCTCATGTTATGAACACCCTCCTCCTTAAAACTAAACTCAAAACAATAAAGCAGCCAGGACTTCTAAAATAAGAAGACAGCTCTCCAGGAAAAACAAAATCCCAAACCTAAAACCAAAAACCATGTCTCCAGGCTTAGAGTTTCAAATTTTCCAAGAGTGCTACAAATGGCAATCCTCAGGAAATTAAGGAGTGCAGAAGGTGTGCAGTTATACTTAACTTCAATAGATTTATATGAGCTACCATTCTTCATTTAGCTATGCCACAAATCACACTCCTCACAGTGATTAGAGGTGAGTAATGGTGTGTGATCACTCTAGCATGCCTAAAAATTCAAGGCCTGTGTCAATACCAACAACTTTTTTAAAGTTAAAAATTCCTTACGGTATCACACCAAAGGCAAAAGTTGACAAAGAAATTCACTTAACTTGTAGTTGCTGTATGATGTGTACCAGACTTTCAGCCAAATTTAACTAGTTGAACTAACAAGTTAGCAGTAATTCATCATGTACCAGACTGCTATGGAGAGACTGTTTTTTTTTAAAATTAGAAAGAGAGGAGGTTTGTTCAAATGTTACCTTTCTGTGACTTCCATTTTCATGTGATACTCTCTGTTTGAAAGCAGGTCCTTTAACCAAAGCATAAAAAACACTGGTGATGAGCATGATGAATAAAAAGTAGCTAGTGTACATGAGATGCAGATTGATGATTGACTTTTCCTCCTGAAACACAAAATGAAAAACAATTTTTTTATGACGAAAGCCCTTACTGATTTTGTAAAGGAAAGTTTAACTCCACTCTTTCAGTACACTGCAGCCAAAGTGGATAGGGCATTAATTTTTTTTTTTTTTTTATTTATTTATTTATTTTTTTTTGTTTTTTTTTTAACCACCTTTTGAGGAAACATAAGCACTAAAAATTCCTGGTTCTCAGGCAGCATGTGCTGTATCGGAAAACTTTACACTGCTGCAATTTATCTTTGGAAGGTCACTGCACCCTTGAATCAAGAGGCTATATTTAATTCAAAAGCAAGCAAAATCTTTTTGTTTCTCTTACCTTATATTTACACTGTCTCTTAAATAAAAAGGGAGAAAATTAATACTTGTCCAACAGAAAGGAGAAAAGATTCCACTCTACAGCCTTTGCCTTCAACCAGGGGTACCTGCAAACACCACTGGGGTTATCTAGGAAGTCTCATAGACAAATTTTGAAACAGAAGACTATAGAAAGTAGTGTCAGGCCTAGGGCAGAGAAAACATTTGAAGAGTAATTATTGGAGAACACTTTTAACATACACAACAGTACAAGTAGTCGAATTCAAGTATGGCTATGACCCATGTTGTCAACTTATTCAATACATGAATGAAGGTTATTTAATTCCACTTTGGTGGACAAATTGGAACAAGGAGGCAGTGAAACAAGCACAGGGCACCACTTCTCAATGGGAACACTGATATCAGGAACCAGAAGTGAAATCAGCTAGAGACTCTAGGCAGACACAAACTGGGCTGGTCTTATTAAGTGCATCTTGTCATAAGCTGGGATAGCATTGCAGGTGGAGATATTTCCTCTCTTAAACCTTCCAAGAAGAAATATAAGTATTTCAGAACACCAGACTCAGTTGGCACCAGACTTGCTAAACAGTAAGGGAAGCTTCCTGGAGTAGAACTCCAAAAGAGGTGAAACATTACCAAAAGGATAAGCAAAGTCATAACTATTTTCACTGTGCAAAGTGTACCAACATGTTTGGCCTCCTATTCCCCCCACACCCTCTACCCCCAACCCCCCCTACCTCTCCCTCCCCGGGTGCCATCACTACCTATGCCTTCCTCCATGTTTTGAGGAGTTCACAGCTTCAAATGCTACTGCCTTTATTCACCTCTGCCTCTGCCAAAGGCCAATGTGACTTTGTGAAAAACAATGCTGACCCTATGCAATGGAGGTACAGTGTGTGAGAATGGCACAGAGACTAAAAACCAATCTCCACAGAGTAAGACTCTCTGTTGTAATCTTGTAAAACATAGTTTTGGCAATCTGCAATTACAAAATAAACACCAATGTGGCACGATTTGGCTATGAACTACTTCAATACTTCATCAACAGTGCATATTAGCTGGACAGGGCACACAAAGTTATAGAAAACCAGAATGCAAAACTGCATTGAGGTTTCGATGATACACAAACGTTCCGTTTCAAATAATCCCATCATGTACCATTATCTTCTCATTCAAATGTTATACTAACATGTTCAAAAAATAATTTTGTTTTCCCACATGACCTTTGTCCCCCCCACCAAAAATAGGGATCATCTTCTTACCATAAGCATTCACAAACCACACGTGAAATCTATTTAAGTCTCCCACTTTAAGATGTGTTAACACCTATTAAACAAGGTTGTCATTCACATTTTGACAACCAGTGACCCTACAAATCCTTTAACCTCTACACATTGCAATTTCAAAAGGCTTCGAGCTGACTTCAAGAAATGAAAAATAGGAATCATGCAAACCTTCTTTAAAAGTGGACCCCTCTCATGCTAGGGCAACCCTAAAAAACCATGGTACAATTAAGAAATGACATAATGATGGTTTTGATGGTTTTGTATAATTACCTGCAAAAAGTCTTGAGAGTTCACAACACTGTAAACTAAGGACCCTCTCCCCATCCTTTCCAGCTGAAAGGTTTAATAATACTTTTAAGACTTTGATGAGGGTTACCTTTCAGTGCAGAGGTTTGAACCAACCCCATAAATACTGCAGAGTCGAGACATTATTTTGCAATGACACTTTGTAACACTAATATATATGGGAGGGCTTTTGAACAGCTTCTCATAACACTAATATATATGGGAGAATTTAGCAAGTTTTCCCCCGCTGCAGATACCACCCTGCTACCAAAATATGCTGCTGCATGCTTTATATCATGTTCTAGAACAAATAAAATATTGGTAGGAAAGCTTAATTTCCCACTAGGCTAGCCTAAGGATATTACACAGAAACATACATGTGTAGAATAGGTTCAAAATGTACATATATGCTATACATTAGGCAATGGCAAAAGTGCCAAGACATTAGACATGATGAAGAAAATTACATCACAGAGAAAAACTTTACACCTAAAGCTCACAAAAGTACTGCAGATTGTTGTATAAGGGTTTTTTACCAATGCCTTTTAAATATTTTTGATGTTCTTGGCCAAGTGGATTTTGTTGATCCTCTTCAGTACTCGATTCTGCTTTGTGAAAGATGTAGCATCGGCTAGGCCTAACTTAGGCCTACGTTAAGCCTAGGCAGAAAGTACTAGCCCACTTGCTCATTCGAACCATACAATTTTGGCCTAAATTTTTCAGTTTAGGGAGCTAGACACTTTGAGATTTCAACAAAGATCCTTAACATGTGAAAAGAGCAATTTTTGGAGGATATTCATAATTGCGGAATTGAGGGTGAAAATGGTAATTATTCCACCTAAATCAAGATACTTGGCATCTCTGTAGGGACCATCTCCTAACTTTAACCCATTCACATTCCAAATATGGAATCTATCCAAGTTCCCTACCTTGTGATATTGTTGTCCCCCCGGTGACCCCAGATGATCTTTGACCTTTACCAAAACCAATAGAGACCATCCTCTGACTATAATGCATCCACAAACCAAATATGAAATCTATTCAAGTTTCCTCCCTTGAGATATTGTGTTGACAAGATTTTCAGACTTTGACCCCCAGTGACCCCAGATGACCTATGACTGCCACCAAAAACAATATGAACCATCTTCTGACAATAACACATCCACATATCAAATATGAAATCTATCCAAGTTCCCTCCCTTGAGATATTGTGTTGACAAGATTTTCAGACTTTGACCCCCAGTGACCCCAGATGACCTTTAACCTCCACCAAAAACAATATGAACAATCTTCTGACCATAACACATCCACATACCAAATATGAAATCTATCCAAGTTTCCTATCTTGAAATATCGTGCTAATAAGATTTTCAGACTTTGACCCCTGGTGACCCCAGATGACCTTTGACCTCCACCAAAAACATTAGGGACCCATCTTCTGACCATAACGCATCCACATACCAAATATGAAACCTATCCAAGTTTCCTATCTTGAGATATTGTGCTAACAAGATTTTCAGACTTTGACCCCCGGTGACCCCAGATGACCTTTGACCTCCATCAAAAACAATAGGGACCATCTTCTGACCATAATGCATTCCCGTATCAAATATGAAATCTATACAAGTTTCATCCCATGAGATATTGTGCTAACAAAGTTTTCAGAAAATGACCCCTGCTGACCCCAGATGACCTTTGACCTCCACCAAAAACAGTAGGGACCCATCTTTTGACCAAAACACATCCACATACTAAATATGAAATCTATCCAAGTTTCCTATCTTGAGATATTGTGTTGACAAGATTTTCAGACTTTAACCCCCGGTGACCCCAGATGACCTTTGACCTCCACCGAAAACATTATGAACCATCTTCTGACCATAACACATCCACATACCAAATATGAAATCTATCTAAGTTCCCTACCTTGAAATATCGTGCTAATAAGATTTTCAGACTTTGACCCCTGGTGACCCCAGATGACCTTTGACCTCCACCAAAAACAATAGGGACCATCTTCTGACCAAAACGCATCCACAAACCAAATATGAAATCTATCCAATTTTTCTCCCTTGAGATGTTGTGTTGACAAGTTTTTCGGACTATGACCCCCGGTGACCCCAGATGACCTTTGACCTCCACCGAAAACAATATGAACAATCTTCTGACCATAACACATCCACATACCACATATGAAATCTATCCAAGTTCCCTATCTTGAAATATCGTGCTAATAAGATTTTCAGACTTTGACCCCTGGTGACCCCAGATGACCTTTGACCTCCACCAAAAACAATATGAACAATCTTCTGACCATAACGCAGCCACATACCAAATATGAAATCTATCCAAGTTTCCTATCTTGAGATATTGTGCTAACAAGCAAAGTGTCACAAACACACACACACATACACACACATACACACACACACACATACATACACACGCCATCATGATTGCATAGGTTTCTCTTATCATCGAAACCAAAAACCAGACAGCAAGTGACGGTCTGATTTCAGTTGGCCATAACTGGGGTCTATCACCTTTAATCTTTTAATTTCCTTGCTTACCTGTATCATGGATGGTTCAACACTAAATTGTATATTGATTTCTTCAATTTCCCTGAATATGAGGGTTTGAAATTGATGTAGACAATAAATGACGATTTAAGACTGATGGACCCCACTAATGGCTGCTTACATTCCCTTAACACAAGCATTGGTCGTATTTGTCTGTAAAAGGCCCATGGGTTTGTTTCAGTTTGATTTGTGAAGGTTTAAACCTCAACTTCTAGTTCTGTTTGAATCTTATAGCACCATTAAGTCTGGCAATTTCCGTTTAATTTCGTAAACGTTTAAACGGTCAAAATGAATGTTTGTTTACCATTTAAACACTGTCTAAACATAGTCACCTTTGATTTCTCTTAGAATCAGCCACAAACATGATAATATATACAAATACTGGCTTTAAGACAATTATTTAGGCATGAAGCCTTCTATCAGTTTACAAAACATCTGGGACGTGTTGCAGGTCAATGGGTAACTGCGTTACCTCATATGTTGTACAGAAAATTGCACAGGGAACACTGTGGCTTTGCCACTACTATGGGCAGCTAACTGTTACAGCCCAGGCTTGTTTACTAAGCACACTGCATACCTGGCTGAGTTATCTCTAGCTCACACAACACTACAGATTGATATCACGCCATCAAAATTACATGTTACATGAGCACATGTATTATTACCTTAAGTTCAGCATTGTAATTGAAGGCTTTAAGAATTAGTTTTCAGGAAGATTAAAAGCAGGTTCAATGTGACAGCTTCAATTTGTAGGTCTAGGCTAGACCTAAGTAAACATGTAGGCCTATCATATTGTTTAAACATTTGGACTATGAAAGCACCATTTAAACAGCCCATTGTTTGTATAGACGTGACAGGCCTAAGCACCAATGCCTTTATTCCATATGTGGGTCACTGAATTGTTTTCCCTAGTCCATTGGTTGGGAATAACTGAAGTAACACAACAATAGGAAATATGCACCTATTTAATTATTTAGATTTTATCTATCTGTATCAACACAATTTCCAGTGAAATGAACTTCATATCCACACTGGCTGAAGAGAGAGATGCCACTTGGCCATGGTCCCTTCCATGCCCCCCCCCCCCTCCCACCTGTACAAACTAAACACAGCATGCATACATAACTGCATATTGACTAAAACAAGGGGGTAAAAGTGCCCACTGTTCCACACGAAAGCCACATCTGAAGGAATAGTTGCCACTTAGAAACATTGTGCATTTATCCTGCATGCATCCTGCATTCATCAATAAGATCCACCAAACACCAACATCAGATAAAACTATTAAATATTCCTTGAAGTTGTGTTCACGTAGTATGAGATTCAGCCACTTCCTAACAATTGCAGAATTTGTATGCATCTGTTACAGTATTTAAGATGAGACAAATCCAGTTACCCAAGTCAAATTTCTTGCACATGGGAAAATGTCCTTTCTTAAACAAATATGATATAGTATCTTCATCTTCAAAATGATCACCTCAAGAACTTACCTCACTAAGATATATTGTAAGTTTTGGATCAAATTTAAATTCAGTGCTGACTGTAATTCCTGCTGAACAGAACTCTTGGCTTTCAATCTTATTCTTAAGTTTTGGGTTCATCCAAACACCAGGAAGGAAGTGAGAAACATTCTTGAAGCATGGATTGGGATGGCTAGGAAGAGAAAAATTTCATTTTTAATTACTGTTTAATCTTTTCAATAAACTATGGAAACTCTTTCCTTAACCCCAGCTCTTCAAAGGTGAAGACATAAATGTCTTTTCATGTCTTTCCTCCACTCCAATTAAGTCGACAGAATAAATGTACCTAGATTCATCCCTGTAGCTGGGAACATACTTCAAACTTTCTTAGTGTCTTTTACTGTCCCCAAGTAACATCTCTTCAAATCTTGAACATTCACAAAAATTTGCAACTTTTGCTAAAAATGCTGTTGAGTGTTGCAGAATGCTAGCATGGTTTTTTGTGTTTGTGTGTGTGCGTTTTGTTTTGTTTCTTTTTCTTTTTGTCATTCCAACATAAAATCTCTAAATTAACTACTTTTAGTGTTGTGACTGATCACGTAACCACCAGGTACTTGAAATCACTGTGAGTTGAATAAGAACTCATTTCTGATGTGTACAAGGATGGGTCCATATCAAATGATACCAAATTCTTTGTTTATGTGTACTATGGATGGTTGTACACTAAAATGACTCTTGATTTCTTCAATTTCACAGAATATGAGGGTTTTAGATATGCATGCAGATAATTAAGTTTAGGCGATTTAAGGCTAGGACTCCACTAAAGGCGGACTTCACTAGCTGCTCAAGTATTTCTATACATGCATCTTCACTTACTGATGACTGACCTTTGACTTACATTTGACTGACCATTGCCAACAGTTACAAAAGTGAGTCATTTAACTGATAACTGGATATAATTTACATGCCACTTCTAACTGCATATAATTATGTGTTCCTTTGAAACCAAATCACAGTAAAGAATCATTTCAACAAAGCAAGTGAAAAGAAAATATTTCTACTCTTTCTTACATGTTTTTTCCAATATGTGGTAGTGCTTTTGGGGGGACAGCTAATGTTAAGCAAGCTGAAACTCTCAGAGCTGTACAACTTTGATCCTTGCACTTGACATCAGGTATGGCTTCCTGCAGGTCAAATGTCAGTGGAATATCTCCATAGGCTGTAAAGTAAGGAGAACAGAGAATAGGTGAATTTTTTGTGTAAAATAATACAAATTTTACCAAATGTGACCATTGAAAGACAAATCTTGCAAAAAGGCAGCATTTTGAGGAATACACAATTGATACACATTAAATACACTTTGTGGGGGATCAATTTTCATAAATTTTCTAAGATTGAATAAAGAATTTTTAATGACCTTCATCATGATGCCTCATATATGTTTTCCATCGTAACAGAAAATTTGAGGCAAGAGAATAATAGATTTTGCTAAAGGTAGTTGATATTAAAAGTGAGAAGTTACATGTTACATTGTGCAGAGATGCCAACATTTACATTCAGCAATCGGGGAGGTTTCACACAGGAATGAGGGAGCTTTTTAGAATTACATGCAACTTAATGAAGGAAAATCTTTCTTGAATAAGGGAGATTGTCATATTTGCTAGTTGTAATGGACAAAAATCCTTGAATTTTCAGAGAGTCTCACTGAGAATTGGGACGAGTTGGCACCCCAGATTGTGTAATTTTCATGACTTTTTCAGGTCTTTACACAATTTCTCCAAATAACAATGGTGGCAAAGGTAAGACCATTGTTGACAACAATTTTTCATCATCCTAGAGGATCAGGGGGCCTGTTAGTCTGTATATCAGGCCTTGAGTTAAAGGCCCATTTCTCTCACCCCAAACAGTACCCATTCTCCTAACCTTCTTACTAAAGCCCCTCCCACAATTGTCTGATATTTATCCTCATCCAGACATAATCTCAGTTTATTGCTTCAGGGTGAGTATAGAAAAACTCATTTTATATTATCAAAACACTCTCAGTACCGTTCATGCTGTGCAATTTACGCTTTGGCACTCTGCATTGTTTGAATTAGCTGTCAATCAAAGAGCTGAGCCAATTGAAAATTTCGGTACTCGGGTAACAAAATTGTAGTTTGGGGTGAGAGGTTTGGCCCTTTAAGTTAGATTTTCAGGTGTACTACAAAACAAACTTCTCAGGAAATTAAAAAGAGTGTGGTAGGTGTGCTTTTTTATTAAACTTTTAATACATTCTAATTGAGTTCCAATCCTCAATCAAGGTGTGCAAAAAATCACACTTCTCACACTGGTATTAGGCAAGTGGTGGAGTGTGATCACACTCACGTGCCTCAGAATTCACAGCCTGGTGCGATAGTAGGTTTTTGCAAGATGGAAATTAGTCACCTCAAATCCAATGAATACCCAAGCACATTGGAAATCATGAACTCTATTAAACCGTGTGACACCAAGTTTGAAGATTTGTGGGAAGTTACCCCTTTTTTGTAACTGGAGCTGGGTTTCCCCTGATTATTTGGGAGTGTGAGGTGGTGTCAGAATCTGGTGCCATGGGAGCTCAAAGCACTCTCCATCCTGTCCTGGGGTCCTATGGCTGCCCCCTATGGGGGTGTAAAGAAGTGCTGAAAGCTCACAGATTTTAGAAATTTATGGACACTAGAATGAGCCTAGTAAGTAGAAATATATACTGTGGAAAAAGATGTAAGATTTTATCTGTGTGCATATTTAAAAAATTCATTGAGGGTCCCCTCCATCCTTTCTGAAAGAAAAATTATGCATCTGCATGTTTGATCTTGAGATCAAATCAGATAAAGCAATGTTTGAACCAACTACACCAGCATTGTGGATCAACCTTGGAAAAGTAGAGTTATAATATTATTTTGCTTTAAGTATCATAAAACATATATATAAGGGAGGGTTTTTTAAATTTTCTCAGTTTTTACTGTTGCAGATGAAGCCCTTTCATAGAAAGCTTTAGACCTCAAGTTCACAAATGAAATGTATTGCAGACTGCTGTATGAGGGTCTTTTGCAGATGCCTTGCAAATATGTTCTTATTAAAGTGGATTGTTTTTTATCCTTTTCAGTACTGCTTTGTGGAAGGAATGTACTGCTGACTAATACCTATGCAGAAAGGAATAGCTCCCTTAGTCAATCAAAAGCCATACATTTTCGGTTGAAATTTTCAGGTAAGGGAGCCAGAAACTTCATGTTTTTCTTTTTCTTAATTTATTTTTTTCTTAAAACTTTTTTACGAGATTCCTAGGGTTTAACCATCATCATGAAAACACAATACAGAATATGATGTTATAACGTCAATATTTCAGCCAATCACTGATAGTGATACATGTTTGCATTACCTGAGAAATCTAAAGGCTATTTGTTCTGTCGTTCAAGATGAATATAAGGTGTGTTCTATTGTGATTTATTCTACATTTCACTGAAGTTTTCCTCAATAATTTTCAGTTTGCCACAGATTTTGAAGAGATCTCATGAGTTATACATAATAACTACTCTGTTCACTTCAAATCACAGAAAGATTTAAAACAAGGACCTCATAAATTCTGGGTTCATGCCCATGAGTGATTTTAGGATTTTGACTGTGACATGATTTAAGTGTGAGGTGGTAATTACAACACTTTTTGTCAAGGTGGTCCTAAAAAGCTATGAGGCTGTGCAATTGAGTACCAGGGAAACCCTGTGGAGAATGACACATTTCTGCTCTGAAATATTTCAAAAGATAAATTAGAATTAAGATAGGATTTGTAAGAATAAGTTCATGTGCTATAGTAAGTTTGATAGTAGCTGTGCATACACTGTAAGGTTTGGATCTGTCCAGCTATCCACCATTTTTGTAGTTTGGGTCTCCTAACATTCACTTGAAGACCACTCGGCTCATTTGTGCAATTCAACCTTTGTATGCATACATGTCTCTTTGTCTGCCTGTACGTCTGTTTGTTTGTCTGTCTGCTGTTTTGTAGTTAGTTTAGCTTTCTTGGCATTAGACCCCACACAGTAAAATTATATTCATGTCTTTAATCAAACTAAAAAAAAAAAGTAACATCTTTGCCATAAGAAATTGCTGTCAAATACTTGCATTTATCCAAACTAAGCTGTTCTGCTGGCAAACTGCTGCTGAAACTCAACAGAGCACTGTGATCACCTACAACATCTTCACCATGAAATGAAATATCTAGATTCACTGAGACAGATACATTTTTGGTTCCAACTATATCACTTATGTCAAACCCATCTGCTCCTGGTTCCTGAGTCGTTGGTGCTCCAGCTGAATAAAGTGGGGGCGAGCTGGGAGGTTGGGAAATGTTACTATCATTCAATGGAATACAAAATCTCTGATCTGAAAAAGCCTTAAAGAATGTATTCCAATCCTGTGTAAATAAAGACAGAAACGTCATTACTTCAAGAACCCTTCAAACTGAACAGTAAATTCTGCTTTGATTTTAAACATTAAACCATGCAAAGCTTTAGACTGATAGTCAAATCTAATATCAACTTAGAAATTAAGTTATATATGCCAAGTGAATAACATATATCTGTCCCAAGCAATTGGACCTGCATTAGATGCTCAGTTCAAAGGGGTCTGTTTTGAGAACAATTGTGTGAGGTCTATTAAGTTGGACTGTTTGGCAGGAATTACTATGTTAGTCAGATGGTGCTTTACAGCCTGATTTCTAACCCCAGGGTTTAAGTCAAGCCACCTACAGTCATTTTTCCAGTTGTGGCTCACTGGCTTGGTTTCCCTACTCCCACTGTTTATGCTGAGCACTGAGCACAATGGCAGAAGGTTCCATTTTTAAAGTCTTTGGTATGACATGACCAGGATTCGAACTCCACACCTCCTGACTGCCAGCTGGACGATCTAACCACTTGACTAGATGCAACCAGTCAGAACTGCTAAGTTATCGGGTCTTCTGTTGCATGATTTGAGGAGCTTTGCCAGAACTTTCTACCACGACTGTTAAATCTGTTTATTTCTCAGCAAGTAAATTAAATCACCCAAAAAGGTTATGTGATTTCATGAACAAAGCTTGTGAAATTCTCTTCAAATGCACAAACTATCCACCAAAAACCAACATTTCCTAGAAGGGAGCTTCTCAAATTGCTGTTTTTCCACCCATGATTTTCCACATGACATGTCTGCAAGTAATCATTCACCTTGCTAAGCCAGACTTGGCTTTCTGGAGGTTTGTTCTTTAACATCATGCTTCATTATGTATCATAATAAAATAAGTGAAATGAAATGAAAAACAAAACCAAAATCTTCCCAAAAGAATAAACTAAGTCATATGTAAGAAGCTAAGAGTTGAACACTTGAACTCAAACATGTAATTCAAAGTAAAAGTTGCATAAGATTAACTAATCCACTCACATTTTTACAAAACTTATTTTTAGGGCCAATTTTTGGAATTGCATTCTCCTAAATTTCTCTTCAGTTTGGCAACCACACAGTCCCCTAAAGACAAATCTGGACAGCAAGTGATGGTCTGATTCCAGTTGGTCATAAGTGGGGTCTATCACCTTTTGATGGCTCAATTTCCTTACTTACCTGTATCATAGATGGCTGTACACTTAGTTGTGTATTGATTCCTTCAATTTCACTGAATTTGAAATTCATGTAGATGATAACTGAAGACAATTTAAGGCTGATGGACCCCACTAACGGCTGCCTACATTCACTTAAAATAAGCACTGATCGTGTTCGTCTATAGTAGGGTATTCATGCTTTACATCACCAGTTGGCAAAGAGCATGCACAACTACATAGTGTGTATGTTATTGGTTGCACATGCTAACATTCTGCCAGTCTGCACGCAGAATGGAGACAAAATGGTATCTATTTTTCATTGTAACAACAACGTAAACAGGTCTTACCCACTCTTTTTATGCACAGCTGTGATGCATTTGTTTGTAAACACTGAAAAAGTCTATTTATGATAATCATTCATAGAATTGCTTCCAATATTGCATGCAATTTCTTTAAATACCAATCACATGTTTACAAACTATTTAAGATTATTTCAGTAAAGGGTCAGGTGGATCTTGACAAAGTGTAATGTATCAAGAGCATCATTAACAAAAAATTCATCTTTTTGACTAGTGTTAAGAAAATTGTTGAGCAGTGATGAGGCAGTACATGCAACAAATTGCCTCATGACACCCCCAGCAAACAGGAATCTGAAGAAACCACAGAGGCCCCTTCGAGATCCCCGATACTCTTGCACTAGGTACATAATCTGGTCCCTAATCTGAAACTGTTACCTAATCTCATTCTTCACCCATAAGCATTCTCTAACTGCTGACGGTTCATGACAGTACAGCCTCATTCTTGCATAAGGAAAATAACAATCTTGCAGGCAAGTGCAGTAGATTAAGAGAAAAGATAGCCTACTGGGAAACGTGAATGGAAACAAAACTTGCAGAGTACTGACTGTAATTTAGCTAATATAACTAACTGCCTGTATTGCAGCTATATGCTTAACGGAAGATTGATTCACCAAACCAAAGAAAAGACAAGAAGGGATTAAATATTTAAAGCTCACCTCTGTTTCATAGTTTTGAACTTGGTGATTCTGCACATAGAGTCCCAGTGATATAAGAGCAATAGCAAATAACAGAAGACAAACCAGGAAAGCTACAAAAGGAGGTCTTTGGTATGCAAAACCTCTGAGGTTATCAACTGGTTTTAAGGCCATCCTTCAATTTCTGAATGATGCAGACAAAAGAAAAAGAAGAGAAATTCAATACCTGATGTACATGGAATAATTCCAGGTTCGACAAATCCCCTTCCCGACGGGGCAAGTAAAAATGACTCGGGCAAGTTAAGTGCTCCCGCCGGGCAAGCAGCTCTGAAGTCTTCTCCACATAGAAATTCAATGGCTAGTACTAAATTATTTGATATGGACTAGTGCATATTCATGCGGACAAGTAGGCTTTGGGAATCTCTAGCCGGATAGACAAGGAATGAAAAACGAATTTGTCGAAGCCTGAATAATAATTACGCTTTGGCAGGTCACCCCACTCTCCTCCCAGAAGAAAGGTGAGACATGACTCCACTTTCCTTGGAGTTGTGACTTCCCTGTAAAACTTCAAAAAAATTTTACTCTAAAAGGTTAGAACTAAAGTTCCTTTGCAAGTTTCACAACAGCAACTGAGCTGCAGTTGCTCAACCCCTCCCATGTTAGAAACTGTCCAGTTTAAAATTAACATGATTACATGCAACCATACCTGGTATACAAAAAGTATTAAGTAATCATGGGTTTGTCAGTGTAATGAGTCATGAGTCACTGTTTCGTAAAATGCCAGTACGGAGTGTAGGGGTAAAAGCAATCAAAGGTGCTACTTTTGACGGATTTGTGTTTTTTTCCTTGGTGTTTATTCACACATACACAAACACAAAGGAATGACGAAAAAATAAAAATTTTCGGTTTTATTAGTATTTTTATGAACAACCTACTGTATGTTTCCATCCCAAAGTCACCCCATCACTTCAAATTTCAGATTGCAGCAGATGAGAGCTTTGGAACAGAAAGAGAAACACATATTCACCCCAATGTATCTTTGTGGGTTGAGCTACTGTAATACAATGTCACCTTTAAGGGCAGGAGGGGTGATCGTTATCCCAAACTTGAAGAGCCCATGAAATGACTTAGTAACAATGATATGGGGTCATTCTCTGACACTCTCTATCAACAAAAATAGCATTTATTTTAAAAAATCCCACCCCACTAAAGAGAAATGCTCAAGTGAAATGGTATCTCTTCCAGCACAACAGCTGAAAAATGTAAAAGTGCATAGAACCAAGAATGACATCATCACAGGAATCCAACTTCACATTGTGTGTACTATAGTTTACTCGGAGTATACCCTGCTCTGTAGATGTTACAGAATCTTACCATGTATAGATGGCCTAAAATGATTGATGTAACCAACAAATTACCATTAAAAAACCTAAACCTATGTTTGCTTCACAAAACTAGTGAAATGGGGGGTTTCAACACCTAGGAATACCCCTGTTCAGCAGATGGAGTTTTGTGACTTCTCAATATTCCTTGCGCCAACTTGCAGGGAAAATTGTTTGGTATACATCATACAGTTCAAGTGATTGGAAGTTCCCTGGTAAGAGGTTATACACACAGAAAATACCTCAGGCTCCTGGGGGATGTAATTGCATCCCTTTGTCCTCCAGTGTTATGTAACGATTATTTTTATTGGGGAGGAAGCAGTGATTCTCTCATTACACAGGCCCATATGCAATACTGTATACCATTCTGCACAGTGGCTAAATACTACCAACAAGTTCTGTGTTGTTTTGGATGCATGTGCTAATGCTGCAATTTGACTTGGTTCAAACAAAAGGAACAGTGATTATAGTGGGAAAGGAGACTAGCTGATATTTGGGTTATTTCAGGAAGTATTCTGTATTTTTATCAAAAGTTGGAATGAGGTTATTATTTCAACTCCATGCATTTTGAAGTCTATGCTAGTACAAGATCCATTGTATGATTTCCACATTATTGTTTGTGACAAATTTACTTGGAAGGGATGTCTTTCAAAGGAATCCAGGTGAAATATCAGTCTTCTTATTCAACAATCTGACTGAATGTGAGTTGAAATATTTTTTCTTTTCTTGTTGAAAGAATTGCTGTCTAGTCATAGATCGACTAGATTGCTGGAACCAAAAATTCAAACTGATAGGCCTAACATGATGGAATGGGGCAGCTTGAGTGAATTATGACAAAATTCCTCTTTTGAGGAATTGGGAGTGAGAATTTCAAATTTTGATTGATATATATTTGGTTTTATACTGGGACATTCTTCAGATATAATTCAGAAATTATTTGGCCAGTCTCATGCTACCAAATGTGTGAGCAAAATGTTACTTAAACTTCAAGTTGGGTGACTGCATTTCCCCTTTAAAAAACCTGTGCCTTACTCTTCACTTCCATATTTTTAAATATTTCCATCCAATCCACCCACACAACTGAACATTGAACACCTGAGATGATTTTCTGAATGTTGAAAAATACTGTACTGATTTATCCAATTCCTGTATTATGTCTCACAACTTAAATGGTTAGCTCAACTTAGCTGGAAGTCTACTATGTCAATTGTACGAGGTAGTTCTGGCTTAAAATACAATGTTATAGGGGTTGGTACATGAAGGGATGGTCTGATGAACCTCAGAATCATCTGTTGAACTTGCTTCCTTTCAGCATTCTGTGCAACCTTTGCACGAACAATGCTCATCAGCAAATTATGGTTTTTCAATGTGTGATTGAAATAGTTACTATGCACTGGTCCATAAATTCACCTTGCATGTATGTTAACAAACAGCATTATATGAGTGAGAATTTCTTTGTAAACAGACAGAGAATCATACTGTAGCATTGCAAGCTATGACATGAACGTTGCTACAACGATATCTGACACAGTGATATATGGGACTCCTTCATAACTTTGTGAGCAAGACAAAACATTTTCTATAGAATCTTTTTGGATTGGGTATACGGGTCCCATACCATGCTGCAATAATCGAGAATGGGACAAACAAGAGCAGTGTATGCTGCAATCTTAGTATCTTTATCACAGTGTGAGAGGTTCTGCCTCAATAGGCCCAAGGTCCAGTCTGCTTTGGATACAATTTGATTAATATGTCTTTTCCAGTTCATACTAGCAGAGAGTTCAACTCCTAGGTAAGGGTGGTGATTAACCTGCTCTAAAGTATGATTATCCATTTGGTAAAAGTATGAATTTGGATTTGTTTTATGGAAGACTTTCACAGTAAAGCACTTAGATTTAAGCAATTCTTCTTCATATCTTGTTCCAAATGATCCCTATTTGCAGTTATTTTGGTGAGATCTCAACAATAATGCATTTTGTGTTTATTGTATGATACTATAAGTTGTAAAAGTATTAAACCAGGTCAGTTATTCCATATTTTGTGCATCCTGGTTAGCGACTAGTCCTACGTTTGTAAACGTTATCCCTGCAAGGGCTGCGTTGTTTGTACTGTTGTTGCACTAAAAATATAACTACTTGAAAAATATCAAACTGCAAGATTCACATTGTTAAGTACCCTTTTCTAAGCAACCATACCAAATTTAACCAAAATCTGTACTTTTCAAAATATAACTGACTTTATGTCTCCATAATCCTACTATTTCTCCAAATCGCTGTATGCTTCAGCGTTACGTTCTGCCCACAAAAGTTGGTCAAAAACAACACCGTAACTACTCACTCAGACCCTTTGATTATTCATCAGTGTGTTACGTACCCCTGGTGTGCTGGTATGAATATGCAACGTAACTGGGCAAGACACTCAGTGATCACGCATCTGTGTCATGATAGCGTTCGTTTTGTGTACGTACCGTGCACTAACAAGTCAAACATAGCCTGCTTACACACAGTCTATGCCATACAGCAATCCGTACACATGCTCACGTATACGTACCGCACACATGCTCACGTATATGTACACAAGTACGTAATTCACTATTGCACACACAGGTATATACCAGTGTTAGCGCTGGGACTTGAAATGTGGGGGGGGGGGGGGGGGAATTCCCCCCTTCTGAAAAATTTAGGGGGGCTTTTCATTTTTTTGGGGGGGGGAGGAGTCTTAAGTTCTGAGAAGCAAAGTCGAGTCTGCAATCTGCATTTACCAATAAAGAGATTAATGAAGTACATTTTTTAACATTGCCAATAATTGATATGAGTAAACAAGATTTCAACAAAGTTAGATCAGGCTTCGATAAATTCATTTCTTATTACTTGTCAATCCGGCTAGGGATTCCCAAAGTCTACTTGTCCGCATGAATATGCACTGAGTCCATATCTAATTATCTAGTACTGGCCATTGAATTCCTATGTGAAGAAGACTTCTGTGCTGCTTGCCCAGCGGGCTATAATATTGAGCAGTTCACTTGTCCGATTAATTTTTTACTTGTCCCGGACTGTCGGGCGGGGGATTTGTCGAAGCCTGAGTTAGATGTATCAGTTGGCCTGGCTTCTTTTCATGTGGCACAGAACATTTCTCCTTTCTCGTGCCATAACCACAGCCAAATTTTCAGCCAATTTAACTGAAACTCAACTTTTTTCTTCTTAGTTTTACTACTTTCGTTAGCAGACGTAGGCTTAACATTAGGCCCAGTACTAGCACTGTATTACTAATAGTAGTATTACTATTAACGTTATTATTGCTACTCTGTACCAGTTTGAAAAAATAATCCAACTTGTTCTTTGACTTGGAGGCCATTTCACACTTCACAACAGTCTAAAACAAGACCGATGTTTGTACACAGAGCGATTACTTTCAGTACACACACAGCACAGAGCTATCTGCCACTGTTGCGCGATCGTACCCTAGGCCTACAGCCCTGCAATATAGGTAGCACTAGTACATGCATACCAGTCCATGCAGTATGAGTGTTAAGGTGTACTGTGCAGAGCTTCGTTTTACACGTTCTGTTTACATGACATCGCTACTTGATCATCCAATCGTATCACACCTTTGTAACAGCTAGGGAAGTGTATAAGAAAGATGTTTCAATTGGCTCGTGAGCAGTTATTTTAGAGATTTTACGGTTATTAGCCAATTACAACAGATGTCATATGGAAGGAACGCACCTGAAATAAATGATCATCAAACACAATTGGTTATTTGTAAATACAAACGGTGACTCATCGATTTTCAGAGTTTTTATTCGTGTAACGGACAAGTAAATAAGTTGTGGATTGATTATAACCCTATCGCTTATGCAAGAAAAACCATGCCCGAATTTCCCGCAGACAAAAATTTTTCTTGCGGGATTATTGATTCTGTTGCGGGAATCCAGCAATCACACAGCTTAGCGCGAACACTGGAATATACAATGCACTACTGTACGTAAGCATATTGGCAGAAAATCTTTTTGTTAAGCTGAACAATGGGCTCATACATAAACATATGAATGTCGGCTCAGTACAAATGATGTAGGTGGGGATCAATGGGCTGTTTCATTTCAAGCGTGCATTAAGGCTGAGCAAAAATTCAATTTTTTTCCTTCTGAAATGGAAAGATCATAAAAAAAGCTACAAAATGATACCTGGAAGCAAGTGCCAATATTTCTGGAACCCACTGTATTCATGTCACCAATGTTTTAAGCCCAAAAATGGTAAAGGAAGATTTTTTTGGCGATGGCTTCCCTCCTTTATAATGTAGAGTTCCTTTTCTTCTTTATAATAATACAAAAGTTGTACGGTTCAAAGGTTCAGCCCCAATGCACGATCAAGTCGAAGGGTGGCTATGTGTGGGATTTTTCGTGTGACCAAAACCCACCTTTTGACTGTGCATCGTTGCAATGATGCTTTGAAGGGATCATTAGATATTGTAAAGTAGTTTTTCTCCTTTTTGTCTTAAAGCTTATTTGGTGAGATATTATAGTACAAATCCATACTGGAAAGTAGGGCCTTTCACAGAAAGATCTTTGGTGTACGGAAATGTACGCCAACAAATTTGGTGAATGGCATACCCGGCTGCTACAGGGACAATTACAACAGTTAGCATACAATTGCAACAATTCCAAACACCTCCACCTTGGCATGATTCTTTGGCGTATGGCAAATGTACTTTCCGGTGTGGGTACAAATATGTCTTTGGTGTGCAAATTCTACTGTGTTGGGAAAATTTCAGCAATTTTGGGTGTTGTAAATTCAGTTTTTATTTTGTTTTAGCAACTCTGTGTGTTTGGATGTAGGTAGTTCTGTGAGAATTTTGGAGAAAGGTTCTGTGCACGTGCAACAACCCTATTGTGAGAGGAATGAGCCAAGGCCTAAGCCAAGGCCTAAGCCAACATTTGAACAAACAACAAACACACAGCCCTGTTTGAGGGCTAACGTTAATGCCAATGGTATAGCCTAGGCCTACATGTCATAGGTTTTGTATGTAGTGACCGACTGAAGGTACTGACCGACTCAAGATCAATTACTGTACTTAGTGTTTAGGCCCCTCGGCTAGTATTACTTTGTAAAAGCTTTGCTTAACACAGGGTTGGCTAACAACAGTTAGGCTCACTAACGTAAGTGTTAGGCCTGGCATTTACTTGCACAATTCTCATACTCATAGTCATACTCATACAGTAATCACAGGCATAGCCGCACAGCACTAGTGTAACAGGCTAGTTTGAAAAAAAAAGGCGACTGTTGACAAGCAAGCTGTGGTGGTAAAACTGACTGCAATTATTACCCATCTTTCTCTTCGAAATTTTGAGGAAGAGCTCCACTAAACCGAAACAAGTTGTACGTTATACGGCGACGGGTGACTTCTTGTTCTGGTACTTCGAAAATATACCTGCAGTGGGATCCAACTCATACAGGGCATCTACGCAATAGGCATCGACAGTACACAGTCCAGTATATACAGTACAGTACAGATAGGCTATGTGTTATCACGTACGTACGTGTAAAAACATACATGTATGGAAAGCCATTCAGTTCAAAATTGATATGCATCAACCATTTGTGGCATTTTGTCCATACAGCGGGTTGGATCGAGTGATTTTCATGGTGGGAGGCCCAAATGAATATTAAATGATTTTTTTAATGGAGGTGACTTATCTACACTCTAAAATCAAAAGAGTGAACTTAGTCACTCCTTGATCGAGTGAAAAGTGTAAATTCACTCCATCAGAGTGATAATTCACTCCAAGAGGAGTGAAGTTCCCTCCAACAAGAGTGAAGTTCACTCCAAATTCCCTTAAAGCGGCTCATTGAGTTGGTTCATGAAATTCAACAATTTTTTCCAAACCTGTCGAGTTTTCTTCACATACCAATGACAAATGGTCTATCTTAGACAATCCCTATATCCTACACACAAATAACTGTTTTATGAGTGAGTGCTCAACGGTTCAAGTCGGTTTTCAAAAATTCGTGACCAGACACTTTTTCAAATTATGTACAAAACCGTTACAAGTCAGGACACAAGAAAATTCAAAATTTTAGCGTTTTCTGTGACTTTTGGACTTGAAACTTGACTTGCTATGCTAACTATAAGCACTGTTATGTGATAGTTACCCCTTGAGACTCTCATTAAGTTCTCGATATCAACTCAATGAGCCTCTTTAAAACTAGCGAAGTTTCACTCTTGATGGAGTGCCTACAATGATCGCTCTTAAAAAAAGAGCGATCATTGCAGGCACTCTTGGAAGAGTGAATTTTCCCTCTTCCTCTCGTGAATTTCACTCTTTTGGGGGGTGAACTTCACTCTTTTTGGAGGGAACTTCACTCCTCTTGGGGTGAATTATCACTCTAACGGAGTGAATTTACACTTTTCACTCGATCAAAGAGTGACTAAGTTCACTCTTTTGATTTTAGAGAGTATCTCCCTTAACCAACTAGCCTGCATAGCGCCCCTGTGGTTGCCGTCCCCTTATGCTGCCGCCCCTCAGAGCCTGCCGGCGATAGTCAGAAATTCCTTTCAATGAGCCTGAAGTTGATTGTCACAGTATTCATGAGCATTCGCCACAACTGGTCTATCCCTGATGTAGGCAGTGCTCGATTACTCAATCTTTGCAATGCTACGTTGAACACAAAGTCTTTTAAACCAAGCAAAAACACATGCCCAATATGTCCGTTGAAGCTCCAGATCCAGATACTCACTATGTCCGTTAAAGCTTTGAAGTCTTGATCATGGACAGCCTCAAGTTTAAACACTGACAACTCTCATCGAAGAGTTTTGATTTAAAATCAGTAATTGGTCGAAAAGTATTAAAATGTCTTCTTACTTGGCTTTGTGTTCAGTTGTTCTATAATTATCTATAATTAAGTTGGGTCAACCGAAAATAAGCTAAGAAATGTACCCCTCCAAATCTCCAGATACGCTTAAAACCTTAGCGCTTCCAGGGACTTCGCCCCCTGAACCCCATGCACCCCTAGGAACGGGCGCTTTGGACTCGATTTCGGGCTGCTGCAGAAAAGTTTTCCCCAAAATTATCCTTTGCCCTGAGTTTGACCCCCTCATTTTGACATTCTTGTGTCGTTCCTGCAGTTTTTAATCATGGGCAGAAATTTGTAACAATTTGGACCAAGTTGTTACATTTTGGCTGTTACCATGGGCGGCGATCCGGGGGGGGGGGGATGGACCTCATATTCGGAAACTATTTAAAAAAATATTCCTACTAAAACGGCAATTAACATCAACTATAACATCAAACCATGAATCAAACATGAATGTGGCTTGATAGTTCTATACACCCTCCCATAGAATAGACCAACTATTATGGACATAGGACACATATGCACCAATTTCCCCAATCGCTTATCACCTTCAAAAGTGATCAGTTCAAAAGTGATCATAAGTTTATTTCTCTGCTGAAAGTAGAAGTTAAATATCTATTCATTACATACATATTCTGATAAAGTGACTTGTGCCTATGGAGTAAAAGAATATATAATATTTAAATGCCATCTAAATTGCAAAAGAGTTTTCCCCTAATTGCCCGACGCGTGGTAACGTTTTTTAGTTGCGGTGCCTGCCTTGCAGGCAACCGCAACTAATGCAGTTACTATCGAGATGTCAATTTCTGACTTTTTCGGCACTTTATTTCTATCTCCTTCTAGATGCTTTGTGGTATCGAAATCCGGTTTAGTGCAATTTGTAGGGATGGTACTTCCCTTTCGTGTTTTTAAGTTTTGGTGGAAATATGATTTTCGTGAGAGTGTAAAATTGGGGGTTTTTTCACGTAAAATTTGCAAACGTGTTCTATTTTTAGTAACAATCTTGCGGAAAAACCAGGTCCGTGTGTACTCTGGGGAATAATATGTTGTTTAATTTAACACGGCGCCATCATTTTGGTTGTTTTTTTAATTCATCGAGGTGTTACGTGAATTTGGAGTATTTATATGAGGATTTCTTTGTAGAGATTTATTCTTTTCAAGTGACATAGTCGGGGTTGCTGTGGAGTAAAAAGTTTGATAGTTTAGAGGAGTTTTGTTCACTGTTTTTTCATAAAGTAAGTTTCTGTTGGAGGGAAACATTGTTATTGGTAGGTAAATATTATTTGTATAAGATGGCGAGTATTAATATTTGTGTGATATCAAGGTGTCTGGTTATGGTAAATTTGTTATTTTAAAGTTTAAAACTATGTGGAGAATATAACAATGCCCAAGAAGGGCCGTTCAAAGATTTTTTTTTTTGTAGAAAGGAAAGGTTGGCAACAAAGAAAAAGAAAGTATGGGGGTGAATTTCAAGATAAAAGTTATGAAGGGGAGAAAAATGATGATGTCAGAGTTGGGATCAAACAAAAAAAGGCTCTAGTGGATATGAAAATAGTCAGAGGTGTGATGATGGGGACAGTAGGGAACATGACGATCGTAATGTATTATTTACACGTTCCGAAAGATCTACATGTACATTTTATTTTTTCGTTGTTGTGGGTGGTAATTGTTTTTTTCGGTGTTTGGCATTATTGGTTACAGGGAAGATGATGATCTTTATTTAACACAAGTCATTGTAAGTTCATTATGTACCCCTCCACATATTTACACCACGAGTTGCCATTGCTCAAAAGCTCCACTAAAGAAGAATGCTTAAAAACCAAATTCAGGGGGAATGTTCTTGGGGATATTTATACATTTAGGGAGAAGTGCACATCATAAGATGAAGAAGTGTTAACATGAACAAATAGTTTAATGTAAAGAGTAGTCACGGTAGGGTTTTAACATGTTCATTCATATCTTGTTTTATATTTGTATGTGATGAGAGCAACCATTTTTTATTACGCTGGGCGGTGATCTGTTTGAGATATTGGGAAGAGGTCTGCATGAATGAAGGTTTTGCACAATCATTCAGGGACTGCTTTGGGTCTTCTGTTGGGGAGAAGCCCTTGAAAACCAACTGATTTGGTCTTTTTAAAGGCCATGGATAGTTCATCTCTTGTCAAAAATGTGTTGATTTTGAAATGGTTATTTAAAATTTTGAGGGGGCCATGTAAGTTTGGCTTTCCTTTTTTACTTGAGGAAGCAAAGACATCCCTTGCCTTCTCCGGGATTTACGTCACTGTAAAACAATTGCAAATGATTGCCTTATAATTTTTTATATTTATGTTAAACGAACGTAAACATTAAATTTGTACCGTTTGTAGAGGGTTTAGATTGTTGGCTTACACAACGAAGTTTTGAACAGGTACAAGAAAATTCCCAATTGTAAATTTTTAGCCAGGGGTTCATGTCGTAACTTGTAAAGTAGCAAGACACTTATTAATAAGCTAGTCATGCTCTTTTTTGTTATGTCACTGGCTGTGGTGTTACGTTTTACGTTAGCGAAACGTTTATTTTTCATGAAGTCCGTTTCATCTTTGAAAGTGATTTGTTGAGCTATTGCATACGGGTGGTTGGAATGATGAAATTTGTCTTTTACGGAGTTTTTTACTGGACAGTGCAGTCTTATTCATAGACCTGGCTTTCTTATTGCTTTTACATATTTTAGGTTATCGCTTGATCAGTTGCGAGTCGTGGACATACATAAACTTGCTATATTATTATTTTTATTAGAAAAAGAAATGCATGGAAATTATTAAAACAATTTTTATGCAATGGCAACAGTTTTGTTCCGTAGTAAGAAGTCACTGTCAGAAAGGCGACAAGAAGTTCTTGATATAGAGTGTAGGAAGAAGCGAAACTGTTTAATGATGTGATGACAGACGAATCGCCGCTAATAGTTATAAACTAGGGACATCGATATTTTTGGTATTCGGGTTTCATGAAGGGACGCATAGATGTTGCAATTTATCTTTTATGATTTGAAAGTGATTGATTCGGTTCTCTGATTTGTGGAGGTCAACGTCGTTCAAGTGTCTATACATTACTAAACTAAGAAGTTACCGGCGAAGGGTTAGTAGTGACGTATGTGTGCGGGATTAATATAAATTGGAGAAACAGTGACAATAGGCCTAAGGCTAGAGTGAAATATCATCATATTAACATTTATGTTGAGGGAATGTAGGTGTAGGTAACGCTGACAAAGGAATTTTTACTTTGCTGTTTTATATTTTTTTTAATTTTATTTCATCATTTGTAAAGATTATGGTAAATCTGAGATATCGACATTTCTTTTGATTCTCGTTAACTTGTTATTACATGTTACTTACAAAAATTTTTATTAGGAAGGCTGAGAGTAAACTTGGTGCGGAGCGTACAAAACTTTTTAAAAACCATTAATCTTTAAAAAGTCTTTATGTTCAACATTGGAATTTTTTTCCCCTTTTGTTCATTAACATAAATCCATATTCAACCAAGTGACTACAACGTTACTGTCATGTATATACAGACTCATTGTCGTTTCCAACATTACGTCATAACAGTGTACTCCACCTGTATTCACTAAACAGCTAAACAAATGGCATGTTTTTCCTTATTAACTGCACTACTTAAAATACAATTTTGACTAACGTCTGTTTGGTCGAATGGTCTGTCTTGAGCCTGTGGCGCTTTACCATCTTTTATCAGAAACCCTCATGCTGTACAAGGAGTTACTAAGGAGCCGGGACATTTGGGATACCTTATATTGAATGCACAAGAAACAGCTTGTAAATGACGTTTGAAATGTTATCTGATGTGACATTTTGCTCTTTCTACAGTTCTAAATCAACTGCTGTATCATCTTTTCCTGATTTTCTGTCAACTATGAGTTGAAAATGAGCAAACCTCATTATACCGGCAATCGAGTATTTCTTTGGTGTGTTTCACGTTCCACCTCAACCACATTTCTAAAGTGAATGAACAAAGCTCCTGGGTTACAAGTGTGGAACTTAACTTAGCTGCTATTGGGCAAAACACAATACAAGTATTTTGGAATGGTATTTTTGTCCCCCTAAAATATAAAATCACCTTTAAAGTACAAGACGACTTGGTATGTCGGCACCGCAACTCGTCTAGACGTTCGTCTTGTTTTTTCTGAAAGATTTAATTCTGTTACATTTTGGTTTTCTGCTTCTCCAGAGCTTTTTTATACCGCAGTTCAGCTCCACTCTGGTTCTAAAAGGGATTTTTACTTTGAAAATCGTTGTTTTTTATTCTTTTCAGTTCAGTTTTATCGACTTTCTTTCAGCCTCATTCAAAAAAGTATTAAAATTATTTGCATTCGGTAAATCACTGATGTTCATAAACAATTACTCGATATTTAGGCCATCATTAAGAATACTTTTTATAAGTTAAAAATTGACTGATGATTTTGAAAAATTACTTAGTATTTAGGCCTTCATTGCGAATGCTAAAAGAGACGTGATTATAAACAGTGTACACAAAAATACAAATTGATTTATTTTACAACTAAAGGGCCCGAGGAGTGTCGACCAGAAACTTAAAATGCTCTGATATGCAACGAAACGCCTTGAAATAAATAACTAAACATTACTAGGGAAATGGAAAATATACAATATAAAGAACTCAATGATACTCACTAACAGGGGCGTAGGTACATGCCCCAACCCCCCCAACCCCCCATCTAAAAAAAAGAAAAATTCAGAAATTTCACATTTGTGACATCAATCATTAACGCGCTTTTCCCAACTCTTCTTTCATAAAAATTTCGAATTTTCTCGCCAAAAAGCTCCATTTTTGTAATTATTTGTTCCAAAAAATCAATACATTAAGCGCGCTTCGCGCGTAAATATTTGCAGTTACCAACTGCAGACGCGTTCCCTTATGAATCAATTTGGTAGTTTTCCGAACTCTGGAAAAGACAAAATCACCAGATTATCAAGTGATGTCGGCATATATGGTACTATTTTTATGAATGTTTCTATCATAAAATTTCAAACTTCCCCTAATATGAGGTTTTGACTCTTAAAATGTCGTCGTGCAGCCTCAATTTGTAGGTCTCAGATAACACTGTGTAGAAACAACGATCTCTGGTAGCTGTGCAATCTCAGACTTGCCAATGAAAAGTACAGAATGATTCTTCAGTAATCCCAATCTTTTCACATTTCCTTGTATAGGGAACGCAAGGTCCAAAATTTTCTCCAATAGTAGCTCCACATTTTCAAAACTTTGCTGATTATGGGCAGAAACTTCGACGCGGTTCGCGCGCCTATAAATCTTGTCCCCAGCAATGATGTTCACCCTTAAAAAAAACCCTAAAATTTCGGTGCTTGCCTCTTCTGAAATATAGTCTAGCTAAGCCACTACTCAATGATTTTCTTTTCACTCGATTTAGAAATTTTATCCCCTTGCAAGACTATGAGAAAACTTTTACTTTTCTACACTTTTTACGATAGGGTCTATTTTATGCCTTTTTTATTTATTATTTGGGCTAGTAACGACTTTTATGTAATTTCATATGCAGACGGCACTAATCTCTTGTTACCTTGGAATGAAATCCGCCGTTTATTAGATATTGTACAAAATGATTTTATCAATATTCACAAAGTGCTTCGCGTGCTTAAAAATTACCTCTGAATAAAAAGAAGACTGACTTTGTGATTTTTCGTCACCCAGTAAAAACCTAAACCAATTAGTGTAAACAATATCCAACTATGTGGTGTTAATGTACGACGTTCTAGTGTAACTAACTTCCTTGGCGTGTTTGCTCATTCGCATCTTACCTGAACTAACCATATTCATTACGTTAGTAAGAAAGTTTCTAAGGGGTTGGGGTTATTCAACCGACATCGGTAACTTCTCCCTAGAAAAGTATTGGCTTCCCGGTGTTATACACTTATACTCCCTTATCTTACCTATTGTAATATTGTTTGGGGAGCACGTATCCCACAAGGCTTAAAACCCTATTTATACTGCAGAAGAGGGCTGTTATATTCACAAACAACTTGAAGATCTACATCCTACCGCACCCCTTTTCGCTAGCCTAAACTTTCGTAATACCGGTATCGGCACGGGGACGTTTACTTTTATGTGGCTACATAATAAAACCCCATCAATTTTTAGTGATCTATTTAGATTTCGCTGTACTCGCTATCCCTACGCTCCAGTGAATCAGCTTAAGCGCCACTCCCCTATGTATGCTTAGGTCCCCGCAATTCAGTTTAAGGTTTATAGGCGCAGTCCCGGAATACTTTATCTCCAGGCATTACAACATGTTAAAATGTATTTAGCTTTAGAAGAAAGTTAAAAGCTTATATTTCACTGCAAACTACTTTTGATTTTTTTCCTTTTTTCTGAGTATGTTTTGTAGTGATTGTTTTCTTCGTATTTGTTTCTTTCCCTTTTAGTTAGGCGTATGTTTTGTTCTTTGTCCTTTTTTCTGTTGTTGGGGGTGTCAACCCCCACAAGCTCCCAGGAGCTTTAGTTGCCACTCCTCAATCTCATCTCATCATCTCATCAGAGAGGTGTTCCCTGATCTCATTTTTATGTTACAGATTGTATTTTTAGTCACATTATGTTATTGTCATTAAATTTGATTATGAGATTGAAATAAAGTTAAACTGAACTGAACACTTATACAACATAAAGATACTTTGGGCAGACCTAACCTATAGCACATCACGAAATAGTAACTTTGGTATAATTATTATATAATTATATTATTATATAAATTATATAATTACTTTGGTGTAATTATGGTATTCGATCAATGCTTACGCCATTCAGGGGTATGCAGTACCCAAGATGGAGTAAACTTTTAGCAACTTAAAGGCTTAAACGGCACCAAAACGGCACCAAAAACGATTTTGATCAGACAGGGGGCATTCGCGCCCTGGCCATATGTACGCTCCGTCACTATGCATAGATAGTTAGTTAGATAGAGTTTTACGGCCCAGTTTCCAACCTATTGGCTCAAGTCGAGCCGGCCACTACGCATAGAGACAACTTTGGTCCGCAACTGCATCTGGAACGATTCAAAATTACATAATTTCATATCAACTGCTTCGAGAAGGTAGCTTATATACGTACAACAGCCAAATGCGAAACATGACGCCAACACTTTGCGCTGAATGCACTATTTTCTCTCCTTTTCAATTCGTTCGACGGTTATAACTACCACAAATCCACCAAGTCCACCAGACAATGCGAAGCTTAAACCGCGTATTTGGTCTAACGGTAGGAGCATCCGCCTCTCACGTGGAAGGCCCGGGTTCGCTACCCAGGTCGAGTCATACCAAAGACTGAATCAACACTTAAGTATGAAAAGTTTCCCGAAAGAAGGGAGAAATATTTATTCCGATGTGGGCAGTCCAAAACAACCTTCAAGGGATGGGTTCAGGGGAGGGGAGAAGAGAAGTATACTTGATAAATTACAGGCCGAAATCGAAGTTTGGGGTCACAACTACTGAATGAATTTAACAGTTTAAGGTATAGATGACCTTTGATGGATCACTATTGTAATCAGTTTTTGTGAGTTGGGCTGAACTTGGTTTTAAGGTGTTGTTTATAGGAAAAAAATGAACAGTTAATTAATTTGTAGTATTAGGGCTGGTTGAAGTTGTTATCTTCAGAGTTATTGAACCTGAAATGTGATTTTTTGGCAACACTTCGGAAATACATAAAATTGAAGAACAAACCAGGGGGTAGAAAATGAAAGACACATGAATTACAATTTCTAATTATATTGTCATATTTACTGAGAGACATGTAAAAAACCAATCAGAAATACAAAGAAAGGTTCTGGTTTGCAAGGCGATGAAAATGGACGGCTTTAAATACTTGCAAAATGTGGTTGGCAAGAAAATCAAAAGAAAATACAATGGTATATTTTTCATAGTAACTAATATCAATGGAACTCTTACAAACAAGGTGAGGCAATTAGTTCCAAATTTGCAGGATTTCACATGTTTTTTCCCGGGGTTATCACGATTTTTGCATGAAAACCTGTGTTTTCCCTTAACATTGACGCGGAGATTCAAACAACAAACAGCTTATTAAACAAAGTAGTCTAATTGCAGTTTTTTGGGGGGTCTAACCTAACTTTAGGCTGTGGAAATAGCGAGTGAGACTCAGTAATTAACCTTTACACTACGATTCGGTTTAGAAGGGACAATCCTCTCACCCCAAACTACACTTCTAATATAGGGTAACAGAAACTCTCAATTGGCTCAGCTTTTTGATTGACTGCTTATTCAAACAATGCAGAGTACCAAAACTTATGTTACACTGCATGAACTGTTCTGATAGTGTTTTGATTACACACATTGTGCTTTCTATATTCACCCTGAAACAATAAAGTGAGTATGTATCTGGAGGAGGGTGAATGTCAGAGTATTGTGGGAGGGGCTTAATTAAGAACAAGGTTAGGAGAATTGGTATTGTTTGGGATGAGAAAATTGGGCCTTTCAGTGACGCGAAGAAATGATTCAATGAAAGTCACGCTTGTGTTGTCACTGCGATAAAGAATAGAAAGGTCGACCGGACAAGTGACCTATTAGGAGGTCCAGTGCCTTCTACTTAATCATAGGGAGTAGGGAGCATATCTTGGCCAAAAGTTCCTAACGATTTGTACCAAAGGTATCGTTGAAGTTTCCAAATGGAAGACAAAGCTTTAAAAATGATTTAAAACAAAATTTTTGTGGAGGTATTCATGTACAAATCAAAATAAATGTTAGCCTCTTTGCAAGAAACACGGCAATATTTTACTTTGCTCTCTGTTGATATAAGGTCACAACCACTTACTGACCCGAATACATGCATTGTGCATGCTATTACGTAACTGCGGTCGCAAAGCCGGCCCGACGTGTGACCTTTTAGACCGTACAATGGCTTCCACTTAAATAATATAGGAGTAAAGCTGTATTTTGAGCTAAAAAATACGTCACAATTCTTAGCGAGAGCATCAAAGTACCATTTACCATGGATAACGAATAGTAAAATTATAATTCTAAGGCAAAAATATTGACAAAGTCCTGATGTTTAAATGTCAGTCACTTTGTTAAAACATGACAATATTTGACTATGCCCTGCTATCAAGTAATGTACAACTGCTTAGCGAAACAAAGCTTTATAAAGATTGCTACATTTTACAGAAGGTACACATATTTTTGACGGCCCCATGTGGACATGTTTTCGAGACGAAATTTGATGTTTGTGCAATTATGCAATCAAAAATTAAAAATATACCCGATGAAAGTCACAGTAGTCAGTATTCTTTCAAAAAGGAAAACAGCCTAACATTGCAATATATTTTGGTGTTTAGCAATGCCATTCACACAGCTGTCCCTTTTAACAATGATCTACTCTAGCAACAACGACCTCGCTGATCCAAAATGAAGACAGGCTTTGGCTTGGTACTATTCTGATGGAAACAAGGTAAAACAAAGAAATAACTTTCAATCGTTGAGCTTACAAATCATAGCTTGAGCCAACACTAAAATGCACGATCCTACACATGATTTGCAAAAGTGTTGTCCGCATGAGTCCAAAGGATTTCCCTTTCGGGAAACCAAAAAGGAACCTAGTGCCATTGTACGTGATGCTCCGCATAAGCAATGGAGTACTAGGGAAAACAAGCCAGTGAGTCACAACTGGAGAAAAGGCCGTGGTCGGCTCGACTTGAACCAATAGGTTGGAAACTGAGTCGTAAAACTCTATCTAACTAACTGACATTGCGAAGCAACGTTGAACCGTTAGCAGTACGAAATTCCAGGTTTTCCATGAAACGTATAACGACGTTAGCGCCCTCAGTTTGGGACTGCTTTTGCCTATGCGTAAACATGTATTTGAAAGAGCACCGTCAATTCTATTATTTTAGCTACTTTTAATTCCAAGCAGTATTCTTAAAGGTCCAGTTCTCTCACCCCAAACAGTACCAATTCTCCTAACCTTCTTACTGAAGCCCCTCCCACAATGGTCTGAAATTCATCCTCATCCAGACACAATCTCAGTTTATTGCTTCAGGGTGAGTATAGAAAAACTCAATTTATAAAATCAAAACACTCATAAGTACCGTCCATGCTGTGTTATATAAGCTTTGGCACTCTGCATTGATTGAATTAGCTGTCAATCAAAGAGCTGCGCCAATTGAGAATTTCGGTACCCGGGTACCAAAATTGTAGTTTGGGGTGAGAGGTTAGGCCCTTTAAAGACACGTCTTTGCTTTTCATCCTGATGACTTCCCATGAAACAAACGCGAATCACTTGAGTCCCGACTTATTTACAAAGGTGCAGTCATATATATTGGGGATGACTGTGAAGGGTAGGTAAGCAAAGATAATATATCACAGTGGCGAAATTTCAATATATGAATTAAATGTGTGGGTTCAAATCTGAGTGGATTGCCAAACCACCGACGGACTCGTTAATTAACAGCATCGAAGGTCAAAACCCAGAGTTTGACGACTGAAATCTGTCTTAAAGGACCAAATCCTCTCACCCAAACTACAATTTCGGTTTCCCAAAATTCTCAGTTGGTTCAGCTTTTTGATAGCTAATTCAAACAATGCCGAATACCAAAGGTATACATTATACAGCATGAACTGTTCTGAGAGCATTTTCATTATAAACCTTGACCCTTTTCTATACCTACCCTGAAGCAATAAACTGAGACTGTGTGTGGATGACATGAATTTCAGACAATTGTGGAGGGGCTCAAGGTTAGGAGAACTGGTACTGTTTGGGGTGAGGGAACTGGGCCTATAAATTCGGTAGTTTTGGGGATCATTCTGGACCAAGAAAATATTCCGCTTCATCCAAGCAACTGTATTTTAAAATAATGAAACACCTGTTTCCTTTTCTGATTGTCAAATTACGATGTGAAGCGAGCACTCAGCAGTCATGGTACTGTGGCTGGGATTTGACAGCAGTGTAAAGTACAGGAAGTAATAACGAGGCAAGTACACCCATGGAGCCACAACCTATGACCAACCACAGATTTCCAATGCACGTATACACTGACCGAACCCTATGACACTTCAATTTCCAGGGCCGTCGGAAGCGGGGGGCTGCCGCCCCCCAAAATTTTCATAGAGAGACTACAATCCTGAGACAGTCCCGAGTCTCATAATCTTAACAACTAATATCACCTATAGGGGCTGCCATTTCATTCTTGGTAAATGGGGTGGGGGGATTATTACCTCATTTAAAAGAAAATACTTTGTGGGTAGTTAAAGTTACCGGTAACGGGCGAATATTAAGTATTTGGGGACATGTCCCCTGGTCTGTTTCCTGAGAATCGACGCTCACGATATTACCCAATTGTAAAAAATACGAAAAGGGACCGCGGAGACGGGGGGGGGGGAGTGCTTTAAACCCCGCACTTTTTTGTTGTGGGTATTTTGGGCCGCATGAAACTGCATTTTGGACCGCCCTAAACTGCATTTATTTTATTGGACATATTGGACCGCTTCGACGATTAGCCCCTGCCCTTCAAAATTGGCTCCGCGGCCTCTGACGAAGTACGATATGAGGTGGGAGCCTGCATTTTTCTGTTAATCTGTTTCGTTAAAATTAAAACATCACACTTATCATGCCACTATAACTCATGAGATAGATTTTGATTGATTCGTTAAGGTAAAATTTGGGTTACAGTATAAACGCTCACTTCTGTCCTTGTAATCTGACATTGGAAAACAACGTCCAACAGTTTTGCAAAGATCACCCAAATGTTCTGTTTACCATTTCGAAAAATTTGTGCCCACGTTAATGAAGTGGGGTGAGAAAAATTATTTGATTTTACCCATTTAAAGCTGTGTCGAATATTTGTATAATCTTTTCTATTTTTCTTGAAGATTTAAATGTGACTATGAAGGATGACATTTTATTTTGGGGCAAATTTTAAAAGCACGATATTAGGATATTTTAGAAAATTGTGTCGCGCAACACTGTAGATGACAAAGAACTGAGAAATAATTATTTTTATAAGCTTCTCACCTAATGTCTCACGAAGGTTTATTTCTTGATTTTTCATGATTAAATCTGACCTTGACTGTGATGCTTTTTCTATTCTCAGTCTGGCAAATTTTTGATGAAAATTGAAAATTCAGCCATTTTGAGAAATTACTGTAGTACGTTGTGCAGGAATATGAAGTTAAGCTCGATTGCTTTTCATAAGCTATTAGAATATACGGATAATTAAACATGCCAAACTTTTTTAGACGCGAATTTTTCTAGACACTTCCACAAAACTCATATTTTGTAAATATTGGGAGTGGCCTTCCCTCTTAATTCCCCGCGCCTCGTACGCCATGCATGCCCACTAGTCTGATAATTATGTTCTATTCAACTCAGTTCGTCCGACATGTCATGACAGGCATGTGTTCTATGATTTATCCGCGGTAGTTCTTCCAGAGAGGTGTTACTTCTATGATACGGTCCACGCACCTTCGTAGGTCTATAATCAAATCTCCCAGATTCCTTTCGTCAAATGACAAGGAGGGGAACAAATGCCTTCTTCTGGGAATCTTCACCATCACCTATATTATTATTCCAGTCGGGTGACCTCTCCATAGGCAACACAAACTAATGTTGCACGAGAGTTGCGCGTGTGGGAACACCACACAGTTGCGTCGAAAGTTGCTTGAAAAATCGCGCAACTTGTTGAAAGTTGAATCACAAGTTGAATCGCGTAAGTGGGAACCGGGCTTTAAATACACACGCTTAAAATTGTGGCAACTATATTGTTCCCATTCTGTTAAATTTTAAGGACTAAAATTTCCCTATCTTTCCAGCCACTGAAATACATCAATTCCGGTCTTCAATAAGATCTCAGACATTGCTGGGTTAAAAATGGTCCAATTATTTCATCAAATTGCATGTTAGGAAGCAAAAATAGTCATTTCCCTCTCAGCAATTTGGTCAGGTCCGCAACGAACCGCTGTAGACCTGAGAAATGTCAGCGGTGGCTCCCCGGCTGTCCTCCGACGGTGGTGAGACGTATTGGCTGAAAAATTTTACCCAGCATACTATTTTGTTTCTTACCCGGATGTAGCCATGGACCTCCGAATGCCTTCTTACAGTCCTTCAGTGACCAACCACGTACTCATTGCTTATCCAGATGGCCGCAGGCGGACCGGCGAATATTGTCACTGATTGGGATTACTTTTAAGGAGGAAACCATTGTATACACCCCCCTTTTCAGCATATTTTAACCTGAAGCTCTTAGCTAATGACAATATGGGACAGGGGCTGCGGTGCCCCAATTGGCCAAGACCTTGCTGAATCGTGCAGACTTCAGCGCTTCAGTCGGGCAGAGTTTATGCCCTGCATGGGATGGGATCTGGAGTAGGGCGAAAAGTCACCGCTTCCCTGAGAGTAAGCCCAGTACGGCCGTGACCAGTGGCCAATGGCGGCGGAAGCGGGGGGGGGGGGACGGGGGGAACACGTCCCCCCTAAATTTCTTAGCGAGGGGACGTCCCCCCTAAAATTCTTAGGGAGGGGACGTCCCCCAAAAATCAGAGAAGAAGTAAAAGAAACTTGGGAGCCTTGAACCAATTCAAGGTTGATAGTATAGTTAACCCACCACCGAACAGAGCAGCCGAAATTGACTTAGCCTATGTTCTGCCATTGTTTGGCTGATTCTTGTCACGGTCCTCTGCGACCATGCTCTAAGCCTGTGACCTAGTTTTTGGCTACAAATCATTACAAGAATCTGGCAAACTCGCCCGGTCCGCAAACCAGGTGTATGTAGTATATCACTTGTCCAGTGTAACCGAATCTTTTCGGTACTAGTATTTCCCTCCGCGAGAAGTGAAGCATTTCCATTGCCATCACGTGAACGAACAGTTGACCAGTATTTACTCATCCATAGGCGTACGAGGCGGGGGAGGGGCAGGGGGAAGACTCCTCCCCCCCCCCCCCCAAAAAAAAAAATTCTCAAGACCTAAAATTCGGGCAAGGATCTGGAAAAATTCGGGCAGCCGTTTGAGTCTTAAAACCTGGTTTATCTCTTCTTACACAGAAAACTCCTAGGCGCGCCCGAATTCCTTCAAACACTTGGCCGGAAAAATAATAAAAAAGCATCATAGTCAGTTTACAATTTTCATGAAAACTCTAAAAGATACCAAAATTTGCGACACAATCGGACAGCTTATGAAAAAACAATTTTTCGTCAGCCTCACTTCATATTCTTGTGTAAACCTTTGCCCGAAATGACACAATATTCGGGCAAAAGTTGCAAAAAAGTTCTGGGATATTTTTAATTGCCAGATTACAAGGGGAGAGAGGATGTATACAGTCCCCAAAATTTTGCCCGAACAAATCAATGAAAAGCTATCTTTTGAAGCACCATATTACTGAATGACAATCACCAATAGTCACCAGAAAGGTGAAACGTACTTGGTCGAGAGGTATTTGGGCAGCATATGAATGAGATGACGATTTTGCACTTTTCAAAATGATTCTCTTAACATTGTGCGAAACGTTTTAACCTGCAGTGCCGTGGAACCGAAATTCTGGCAATGGTGAACAAATCAGCGTAGCTTGTTTGCTCACTCATACGAATTAAGTGTGAACAAATCTGCAAGTAAGTCTGCCCACAAATTCATGTAAAAATATCTAGCAACGTGACAAGCCGGGTTTTTCTCAAACGGCGTTAGTAGAAAAATCATTCATATATAGTTGGTAGTTTGGGTTGAGTCGTATAGACAGTTGTATCAATTCAGTGGAACTGGAATTCGGGCAAGAGTCGCAACAGAGTCACAGACATACGGTACCCATGTTTTTAATTCCGTTCTACAGTTTTCCACGGAAAGATACAAGACCAGGTAATGTTTTATACATTCCCAGGTGCGACATATCATTTTATTATGAAGCCTTGGGATTTTCGAGGGTTTCTGAAGTTTTTCAATTTTCAAAATTATATTGATGATAATCTCATGCTGCATGACGAAAAATAATTTGTAGAACACGCAAGCAAACTCATTTTCTTATTATTATAGCTTAACGTAGTCATCCAATGGTTAGTGGTACATTTCATCTGGGAGTTTTCTGAACTTTTTGCTCATTTTTGGCGAAAATTTTATTGCAAACGAAAGTTCAAAATATCGACGGCTTTGATTCTGCTTATAAGCCTGGGAAAGGCCATTTCCGGCTGTCTGAGGGGTTGCGATTTTTCAAAATTTTCTGTACGCTCCGCGCCAACTGATGGCGCTCCACTTAGATAGTCTTTCGGGCAGAATTACATTTTACGGGCAGAGAATCCTCTGCCCCCCCCCCCCAAACTGAAATGCTCCCGTACGCCTATGCACTCATCATAGGTGAGTCATTCACTTACAGTAGGCTATTTCCACTACATTTTTTCATTAAATGTAATGTTGCGTAATTGATGACACATGCTTAGGCTTATGTCGTTGCGTTATAAATCGTTCTGTGAAAATCAGGTTAGGCTAGGTCAACTCGGACATTATTTGGCCAGGCCATACGTAGGCCTACGTTAAAGTCTGCGTCGGTCAGGAAATAGCCTATAGACTATCTGTGAACGCAAATATTTCGCACATTTTTGTTCACTGAATTCACCGTAAAATGTTCCAAAAACGGCTTAGATTGCACAAGAGGGCTTGTAGAATCTCAGAGCTTCCAGGGCCCTAAGGAGGGCCCTGGACCCACGCCAGTGGGACTTCGCGCTTCGCGCTCGTGATCTGCGCTACGCGCACATAGGGTTCGTTTCACGAGTCCAACCATTCCATCTTGTTCACTCATTGCCCCCCCCCCCTAAATTTTTATGCTTCCGCCTCCACTGGCAGTGGCGGATCTAGGGTTTTAAAAAGGTGGGTGGCTAGGATTTGTGTTTTGAATATTTCAGAAAAATAAGTATTTCGCCTGTAATACGGTTGGACCTTCACGCTCTATTCTATGTTCGTACCAGACTGCAAGAATTAAATTAGTCTTTGGTGTTGCTGAATTTAACATTTTAATTAATCCACTTTTAAACATGTACTTTTAAAATCGTTGTTCGCGTTCCAAAGGAAATAATAGTAGGAAGACGATAGCATGTGAAAACAATGCCTACTTTTTATTATTATTTTTGGTCAAAAAGGAGGGGTGGCGAGCCACCCTATGTCACCCCCCTAAATCCGCCACTGCGTGACGTAGCTATTAACCGTATCTGTACGGATTTATTCGTTCCTTGCTGAATAGTAACACACAATCGTTGCTGAAGAATTCCGTAAACACGGATTCGGTTACGATGTGATTCTTTTTCTACTTACGACTCTCTGGCAATGAGCCGTTTGGCGAAACCAAACTATCATTTGCTCCTTCTTTTTCTCAGCCATTTATGGGATCCAGCTTCTCATTTCTTTCGTCTAAATGAATACCTGTATGCAATTCAAAAACGTAACTTAGAATGCGTTTCATGGGATATAAAACTGTTTGCAGACACCTGGGATATTTACAGTAAAAGTTATTATTAAAATTAGGTGTGAGGGACCCTAACAATTTCTCAATTAACTTGATAGTCGCATTCGTCAATAGGACGCATCACTCTTGCCCTATAGAGATCTTTTCAAGTTGCTACTCACTCATAGGCGTAGGAAGCGGTTGGGGGATGCCCTTACAAAAAAGTGCATCAACCTGTGTCTGCACCATGTGTGATCACGCGTGGAAAAACAAAGGAAATCACGCGTGTTCTTGGGTGACAAACCGGCGTTTTTGGAACCTTCTGCTCACAGGTTTGACGCAGGTTTTGCACACCTTTCCTTGCCTTTAATATCAAGCCACAGGTTTTGTGGAAGAATTCTTTGTTAACCCTAGTTTTTATCACCACACGTTTTGCACATAAAACCTGTGTCAAACCTATGGCAAATGATCAACCTGCGTCAATGTCAAGGGAAATCACAGGTTTTCATGCAAAAACCTGTGATAACCCCTGGAAAAAACCTGTGAAAACCTGCGAATTTGGAACCAATTGCCTCACCTTTTTGTATGGGTGGGGGCCACAGCCACCCCCAGTGAAAAATTAAGGAGCGGAAGCTTACTTCCGCCCCTTCTTCAATTCCCGGGTCAGAAAACCCTTTTTTTCATCTTTTCGATTAAAAAAAGCGGAGTTTTCGTCGCGCTCCGCGCTCCGCAGAAAGGAATGTGAAATGCGTTTGTTCTCGTTCATAAATCAGTTTTGGAAATTTTTCCCGAGCTCTGGAAATGACAAAATCGGATATTTACCATAAGTGACACCACATCATAAAGAGACACCGGCAGCTATATTGCTGTTTTTGTAAACTGTCTTTCATGTAATTCCAAATCTATGAGAGCTCTTGATTTGGAATATTTTGTCCAAAAAGGATAACAAAGTTTGGGAAAATTTTAAATGTCATCGGAGAGATTCAGTTCGTAGGCCTTTGATAACATTATAAAACAACAAAGATTCAGTCGTCGTTCAGTCTAGCTTCTTCGGGAAGCAGTTCATAGTTTGGTTTCGCCAAACGGCTCTTTGTCAGAGAGTCGGGAGGACTTGTGAAAAAGCAATCATTCTCAGATTTGCCACCAATATATGAAGGAAGTGCAGATTCTTCAGTAATCTCCCAACTCTTTAAATTTCCTTACAGGAAACCCAGAATCCAAAGCTCCTTGTAATACAAGCTCCATATCTACATATATTTGATTAAAGGGGAAAAATTTCGGCGCGCCGCAATACTTCCCAAATACAGTGGTGTTCACACTTGACAGAAAAATTGGAAAAAATTAGCTCCTTCCTACAAGCCCGAGGCGTGCCATTTCCAGCTGTCTGGGGGGTTGCGATTTTTGAAAATTTTCTGTACGCTCCGCGTCAACTGAAGATGGTCTTTCTTCCTACAGGGGTCAGGGAGCGATTTCCCCCTGGCTCGAAGGTGAAAATTCAGAAAATTGCCATTTGAGACACCAGTCAAATACAGTGCGGTTTTCCCAGCTTTTCCTCCATAAAATTCTGAATTCTTCTTCATAAAAGCTCCATATTTTTAATTGTTAGTCTTTAAAAGGCAAATTTTCCGCGGGCTTCGCGCGCCCTAAATTGCAACCCTCAAAGCAGTAAATAGCCGCTCATAAGCAGTCAGTGATAAACTTTTTTGAGTCGCCTATACAGTGCCGGTCCCCTAACATTTTCTTCAATATATTGGCTTTAAATTTTAAATGTTTTGTCTAAAAAAGGCAACAAAGTTTCGAGAGCTTTTTGAATGTCGCCGAGAAGCCTCAATCCGCACTCCTTAGATAGCATCATGTAACCACAATGATCCTCAGTCGACATGCTATTTCAGATATATGCTAATAGGAAACGCAGATTCTTCGATAGCCTCACAAATATTCAAATTCCTATATCAGAAACCCTGGGCTTTAAGCTATTTTATGCAATACAAGCTCCATATTTACAAATGTGTGAAAAGACCCAAATTTTCGGCGCGCTCGGCGCTCCGCAAATTACGTTCCTAACACAATAAGTAGTGTTCACACTAAAGAAAAAATCAGATTTCTTGTTACTTAAAAAAATGTTCTTGCTCGTCCGGAAAAAAGCAAAAAATTGAGCATAAAAAATGTACCTTTTGATCAATGGGGCACTAGGGTGAAGTGCATGGTCCAAAATTGTTCCGCCCCCTACTCTCAAATTACCGGTACTTCCTACGCCACTGTCCTCACTCACCTCCAATATGGTGGTTTGGTCTATTGCTGTTTTCTACAGCGACTCGTATTTTAAAGACATATCCCCGAGGGCTTTCCAAAACATATCCCAGACCAATGCTTTCAAACCATGTCTCAATAACCACATCTTAACTTCCCGCTCACATATTGAGTTAATTTTGTTGTAAAATATCTCTATTTTGTTGCAAAACTCATGCGACATCGCGAAGACCACCCAGTGGGAAAGGTGTGCTTGAAACTGGTCAGTCTCAAACTCTCAATAGCTAGCAGCCTGTCGCAAGATGTCGCAAGATGTCGCAAGATTTTTAATACGTTTACAGTCTGATCTCTTGCGCCTTCTTGGGACCATTGCTTGCGAGCAGCTGCCTCTTCCAAGCCCTAACCAGCAGCTGCGGGTAAACATCTTTCACTATACGCTATAGGCGACCTTTTCGAGATCTCTCAAAGGCTGTTCGCTCCTGGGAAGACTGACTTTCGGGCGGTTACAGTGCTTTGTCAAGTCTGAGGACCGACTGAATGACGGCACTTAGAAATATGTGGGGTTACTGAGGTCAGGAAACCTTTACAACAACTCGCACAAGCAGCTCCCAAGCCTTATGTTGCTACTCGTATGTAATAAGGCTGTGTCAATTGCAGTAAAATATCTTGTGCCGTGTGGAAAAACTTATTTCATTACCTCGGAATCGGAGCGGAAGTAATTAATGGACTAAGAAAGTGCATATGATGCACATGAAGTAGACAACAGTTGCTATGGATACCTTTACGCTTGAAGGTTAATTGCATAGGTCATGCTTTAGCCATTCCATCGACTCTTACTTGGACACGTGATTTCATCGCCATTGTTATAAAACTCTTATCATTTGTTCTGCTGTAACATAAAGAACTGTTATCATCTGTTCTGCTAAGAAAATGAAGTATATAAGAAGAACAGAGGGAAGTATTTAATGGAATAAGACAGTGCATATGATGCAGACAGCTATTACCTTTACACGCGAGTGTTAACTGCTTAGGTCATTAATAGTTTTGCTTTCAACATGAAGATAATCACACTAAAATAATCCATGAAAATAAATTTCTTTGAGAACTAAAATTGATCGCCAGGAGAGTCGCATCAAATGCTTCCCCAAGTTTTTCGTTGAGATGTCACCGCGGCCCGGTATCAGGTTGGCACTTCATCCTTATATAGGGGCCTAGACCTAGGGCACTTTGTCTATGGGACTGGTGCAAATTTAAACCACCTGCAAAATAACCTAATGGATGAGTCTCTTAAATGCATATTTTTGTGGCTATTTTGACTTGGGTTTCATGTTAAAGGGCCAAACCTCTCACCCCAAACTGCAGTTTTGGTACCTGTATACCGAAATTCCCAATTGGCTCAGCTCTTTGACTGACAGGTACTTCAACAATGTAGAGTGCCAAAGCTTATATTACACAGCATGTACGGTACTGAGAGTGTTTTGATTATATAAATTGAGTTTTTGTTTACTCACCCTGAAGCAATAAACTGAGATTGTGTCTGGACGAGGATGAATTTCAGACAATTGTGGGAGAGGCTTCAGTAAGAAGGTTAGGAGAATTGGTACTATTTGGGGTGAGAGAACTGGGCCTTTAAGGAAAACAAATATATTCAGTTCCACATCATTTCCTACAAACCACTCAGCAAAATCTCTTTCCTACTAAATCAAAATATTTCACCAGGCACGTGATATGTCAGCAAAATGATCTTTATTATCTTTCTGTTTAAGTCAAAAATTATTACAACAATTATAAAGAAGTGATATTTATATTTATGCCCTTACGATTAAATACAGCTTAACAGTTTTAATTGGTAACAAGCAAACAGCACTTTATGTGTACCCTTTTAGGTAAATATAGAGAAAGCAGTCATTATTACGTTACAAAACATCCTTAATTGCTGTTTAAAATGCAGAAGATTGTTATAAATTAACACGGGTCAAATCGTTTTCTAATTACAACATATTTCTTAGAATCCTTACCAAGGTTTCTAGCATATATATATACATTTCGAAGACATTGAAACGTGGCTGTTCGTTTTTACGAGCGAATGCGAAGTATAGACGAATCCGGACAGAAAGTGATGGTCTGATTTCAGTCGGCCATAACTGGGGTCCATCACATTTTAATCTTTCGATTTTCTTGCTTATCTCTGTCATGGATGGTTGTTAACTACATTGTATCTTCATTCCTTCAATTTCACTGGACATGAGGGTTTGAAACTCATGTAGACGATATGTAAAGGCTATTCAAGGCTGATGGACCCCACTAATGGCTGCCCACAGTCACTAAAAACAAGCGCTAATCGGATTCGTCTATAGTAGCCGCTTTATGTCCTTCTTACAGTGTTTTCATTCTTTGCCTTGTTTTTGTTATTTTGTAAGTGTTTGTAGATTAAAAGACGTTAACAATGGAAACAGATCATTTATTTCAGGATGTCTCTGGTTTCATTACACGTAGAGGCATATTACTTGAGGGGTATTTCAATTACATGGTCCTCAGTGGAACGACTGCAGGGGGTTCTCAGAAGCCCTTTCTATAGTTTTTGTCAACAGCCGTTCTTTATGACATGGTCGTTACCCTTTTTTTTTCTTACAGTCTGAAACATCCGAGCAATCTGTTGACGTGAAAGTTTAGGCGTTGTTGCAAGAAAAATGTTGAGTGGGTGATTTCTTTTCACGATGAAGCAACTTATAACTGTAACAAGAACGACAAACCAAATCTATTTTTTATTTTGTTCAGAATTGAAGACCGTCACAGAGGGTTAGGAATAGAGAACGGATTAGAAAACGTAGTCTCCCGGATGCGAAAATTGCGCAATATTAACTGCGTAGTTTTCTTCTGACCTAGACGTTGCAACTGAAACATGAATCGCCCTTATGAATAGGCGCTTGCTTTGCAGGTGACCACATTATCAGCCGAACGACATGTAATACAGTTGGTGATATCAAATGCTACCGTGGCTTTAAAAAGCCATTTCGAGGTTTTGATGTGTTTCAGTGGAAAGTCAAATGTTCCATGCGCATGCTTAGTCGCATCTAAAGTTAACCTCAACCCAAGTTTTTTTGTTCTGCATTTTGTAAATATTCTCAAATTAGATTTTTTCATAGGTGTACTATCCTTGGCGGCATGGCATAAGTAGATTTAGCAATCTCGTGAGACAAATTTTAAAACGTTTCCTTTGAACAACCGTACTGTAAGGGAAAAGACCACGAGCTAGCTGCGCACTTATCCAACCGAAGAAAGAGGAGGCAGTGAGAACTTCTATACTCTTTATTGTGTTGACAATTATCGTATGAATGGGAAGAGGGATCTCTAATGAGGAGTAGCAAATAAAAGACTGCGTAGTTATCTCTCTCTACTCTTAAACCTCATTAGCCAAGATTATAGCTAAGTTACATCTCTTCTGATCTAGAAACATATGCTTGCTTTGTTGGTGATCATGTGATGCATTCACATGTGATTAGGTTAAACTACCGAAACGAAATATTAATAAGCACTGCCATCGAACAATACTGAGAAAAACTAACAAGTTATACTAAAATTGTCATTCGTGAGGAAATTTTGATATTTTGAACTTTCAGTAATATGCGTGAAATTCTGACAGTTTTGGCTACGGCCGGAAGTTATTAATAAAAAAATTCTTCTGCAATCTAAACACGTCTATTTTCTAGATCTAGTAGATAATATCATCCACTACACTGTTAGAAATTTCTCTGTAAAATTTACATAATTTTTATGGCAAATTTTTTTCCAACCAAATAATGTTTTTTTTACAGCCAGACTGTAATCATGAAAAAAACATTAAGTGTTTGTTTTTTCTTTACAGTTTTTGCATGTAAATTAGTTTACAAATGTCTACTGTAAAATCGAATTACAGAATTGTTCTGTTTTTTTTTTACCTTAATTTTATGTGAATTTACAGCCTACTGTTCTCATTCTCGGCGTTTTAATATTTATTATAATATCGCTTTTTTCCTTTCATATGTTATTACGTAACATACACTTCACCATTACGTAGATCAGGTATTTGCTTATCAACGTAATGTGTCGTTACGAAGTTATTTTCAATCAAAACACAATGAGGATACTTTGTTATCACATTGTTGTCCAGTAGACTGCTATCTCTAGGAACTTTGTAATTGGAAAGTCACATTTTTGGTACAATATAATAAATGTTTTTAAAATTAATATGACAAAGAATGCAAATACATTGGTTGCAAACATTTCCAGACAAGGTAAACAATAAGTTTATCACTTCCTGATTAAAAAAAGCCAAAAAAGATATTATTCAAAGCAACAGCAATCCTTTTGTTAGAAAAATGCCTACAAAATAAGCTCCACCCATTTATGCAAAATGAGATTTACGTCAAAAAGTGGTAAATTTACAGACTCTTTCAAGTAAATTTGTGAAACGTTTTTAATTCGATCAAGTGCATGAGCGCCTGTGGCGATGAGTTGACATCAGTATACCAATTGTCAGTATAATAAATGTAAGTTAATTTTCAAATAGGGCCATAAATTTGCCAAAAATGTTTTCTTTTTTAACTGAAACTTCGCAGAACGATGCATGTTATATATTGAAAATTTTCTGGCTATTTCTTATTTGTTTGTTTGTTTGGGCTTATTTTTGTTTCTTTTTCAGCGTAAAAACAAAATGAATGTTTGTTAAATGACAGTATATTTATGTGAAATCAGAAAAATACAAAATACTGTTAAAATTTCTGTACATTTACAGAAAAAGTTTTAAAAAGCAGTAAAATTTGGTTAAAAAAGCAGACAGAAATGGTTTTTCAAATAAACAGAAAATACATGTTAAACAACCTTTTTTTATTGTAGAAATACAAAGTGTCTGTAAAGATACAGAAAATCTCTATTAAAAGTAAAATACAAAAAGTTTCAGTTAAAAAAAGTCTGTAAATTTACAGAAATTTTTAACAGTGTACCTGTTTTTTTCAGTCAATTTTAACATCATAATAAAGGCATCACTCACATATACTTTTCTAAAACTCCGAGCTTGTATCATAAACATTTCTTTTACCCTCATCTCCCATCACTAATGTTTCACCTGTATAATTTTTTAACATTGATATCCTTTTCTGAAATGCGCAAACCTCCTCATCATAACAAATTCACGTGTTTGGTCCAACGGTAGAGGATCCGCCTAACACGCAGAAGACCTGGGTTCGATTTCTACTTCAAGTCATACCAAAGACTCTAAAACTGGAACCTACTGCCGTCAGGGAGTTGCTAAAATTTAGCAACTTTCTGTTAATACCAATAGAACCGGTAGACCGCCTTCATTCGCGAGTATGAATGCCTTGCATTCTGGTTTTGTTTACAGCAAAAAATAAAATATTTCATATGCAATATAAGAAAATTATTAGGATGATAAATCGTGTTATTGTAACCAAAAAACATCTTGCTTTGTAACGAAAAATGGTTTATTCAGAACATTCATTTCAACATCAAGAATGGAAGAAGAGGTAAAAATACAATTCCAAAAAAGAAAATGTTCCAAAGTCTCTTCTTCAATTTTACAAAACGAACAGGAACACAAATGATCTCACCTTACTTGGCAGTTACGCAGTTCTAAGGAAAATCTGTTGGAACTATTTCAATATCTTTTACAGTTCTCAAGGTTTACCTCTTCAAAGTTCGGGTGTCTCTAAAGCAACTTATTGCTTCTGCCAAAATAATGATGTGGAGTGTTGGATAGTGTTCACACTTCTTTGTTAACCCTATATTAATTACCCTTTAATTAGTCAACAGATAGTTTATGGTTTGGTAATTGGTACTGAATATTTTCAAGGAAACAATTTAAACTTCAAAAATACAACCCTCAGGACAAACAAATGTTACAACTGTCCTTGAATTGAAGATTGTAAAAACAAAGGATAACTTTAGCCATATATGGCATGCCCCTCTCATGACATCACAAGATTTGAAGTATTGAGCTCATATTTATAAATGCAAATCAGAAATTTCCCTGTAAAACTGTCAGTTTATCGTAGATTTTGACGGGGATTGGGGTTATTTTCTTGGTTTTTCGCTTTTTACATCAAATACCCAATTTTACCATTTTCATGTCATACGACCTATAAGGATTAGTTATTTTTGTCAAAAATACTTCCACTTTTCAACAAAGCCACAGATGGTTCTGTAACGTGGGCTCATTGCCTCCGTCAGATTTCCTTTTGTTTTCGTAGCCAGGATTGTGTCATGAGGGTGGCCTGGAGCACGACATGAAGAAAAAGTCTAAGGATAGAGAGAAAAAACCACTATTTTAGGTGTTTTTTCATTGTAAGGTTGGGTCATGGAGGGTTCTAACCCTCACCCCTCCCCCACTCGTGGCTACGCCACTGTTGAACATCTTATGTTCCTGTAGAAAAAAAACCTAGAATTACCTAGAAGAACCATACAAGTCGATAGAGCATCAAATTACGCTTCTATAGTCCCTGCAAAACCATCAAAATATGTAAATAAATTGAACACAATGTCCATTTCGTGTGTCGCAAAATTATCACTGATTTCCCATAATGCACAGAATCTCAAGACAAAATCGTGCTACGTTGAAAGTTGGTATATTTCGAATGTTGCATGCTATTGAAATGAATTTCTCACCTCGTGAATCTGAGAATTTTTATGCATATTTGGAGGTCAATGATTATCTTTATTCATGCATAAAACACAACATGCATATATAGGGGAGGATTGTGGGCGCAAGCTTTTTAGAAGTTTCTCCGTGAGGTAAGTTGCATCGGCCCAAAATGGGTTTCGGTGTGCTGAGCCCCCCCCCCCCCCACCCTTTTTAATGACGAAATTCCCCTGGCACCCTGACCATAAACAAATTCTTGCTAGCCCATTGTCTGATTGCCTAACTAGGTGCCACATAAAGCCTTCAGGGGATAGGCAAATTTACCAAATACAACTTCTCAGACAATTTTCTTTTCTCTGTTTTTTGTTCCCTTTTTCCACGGTATGTTAAATGTAGGGTTTAATTCATTAGCAAGACCCTGGCGCTGTCACCCCGGTTAAGTATTCGGCCGGTGCTTGAATATACATGTGAGCATATCTGAGTAAATCAGTCTATACGTGTTTGTCTCTATTAACCTACGAAAAATGTTGCAAAATTTGGGGGGACGTAAGCAAAGTTTGGCTAAACCCATAAGAGCCCCCTTAGAACCGCATGTAACCAGGGCATCAGAGAGATCGAATGCCGGGTGAACATATTTTAGATCTTGCATTAGGGTGCTCGGTAAGTTTTCGCCATTCTGTACTCATCCCTACGTCAGACAAAAAAAAAAAAAAAACACACTACACATAAGTGTGTCTACATGCAACCATATGTCAACTCTATAGGCGTGAGCAGGAAGACTTATCACAAGGCTCCCAGGTTTTTAGCATGTAGATATAAGGTATTGTCTCGAACCACCAAAAACATATCTTGAAAACTGGAGTTTCTTATTCTTTATCTTGACTTTTTTTAGCGACAACCTAATTAAATCTACACGCAGGAGTCAGCCTGCAATCGTAGTTAATAATGGAAAGTTTTACGCATGTGAGAGTCGTGTTAGGTAACAACCAAGTTCACGTGCGTACCCACCACTGCACCGTTAGGCGGCAACGTTGAACTTGACGGGCAATCACGGCAGGGCAATTTTTATACTTCTTTCGCATGGTTATCTAGGGTAATGGCGCGCCGCGTGTGCTCACGTGGAATGTGTCGTGTAAACTAAGTCTGGTATCACCGACAGTAAAGGCATAAAATTGAAAATGAAAAAAAAAAATAAGAGAGGCTACCAAGGTGACAATTGATTGGGGGAGGTGCTTGTAAAAAGCTTGAAATCTTATAGGTAACAAAGTCGTTTCTGCTGATGCATATGAAAGAACATGCGGCGGGATGAATGGATGTGCTTGATGAATATTCATAGCAAGTAACCGATACGGTAATCTATCAGCTAGTGACAGGATGATTTACTTATGAAATGGCTTCCAAGGCCGAAAACGTAATGAGGGGAACTTGGAGAAAAGAATCGTGATGTTCTATTTCCATTCTTTCCGGCTCTTACTATCTTTAAAAATCCGGTCTCACAAGATTCGGGTTTAGACGACATTTGTCACTAGCGGAGACACTGAAAGCGGTTTTTCCGAGTTTCAGAAGTTTCACCTTGTCTTGTCTAAGGCCACAGACCTACCTGTCCACCGTCTGCGATCCCTTTTTCATTTGGTCAAGCTCATCACGAAACCAAGGTAAGATGCACTTTTTTCTAAAGACGTTAATTTTAGAAACCAAATTTCTGATAATCCAGATTAATAAGCCCACGAAACGGTTTATTCAAAGGCTTGTTGCATATATTTATGAAATTCAGTGTTTCCAGATTGGTCACAGCAGACAGACAAGTGATTGAAGGGGGATTTTTCCAGGGGCGTAAAAATATAAGGGGCATATGTGTGAAAATGTATTGCAGAGTCAAGGGCAAACTTCTAAACTCTTTGGGGCAAACAAAAAGTCATTGTGCGGATACTTCCCTCGGTCCCCCGTCGAATTTTTTGTATTCTTTGCATAAAACGGTACATTCTACAAAAAACAACTCTAAGATTCTGTAGGTCATAATGTGTCGAGATTTACAGGTTACAGAACTTAACCTCGTCTGCATGAAATATACAGTAGGCCAGTGTCGGTTTGGGTCCTAACACGATGTCCCTGAATAGACAAAACCAATTTCAAATCATCAATCAACTTGCAAGTGACATGCATTTTTTTGTGGCAAAGCTTCAAAAAATAAGAATTGAAGCATGACTCCCTTCCAGTTGGCGGGTGTTGACAACCATTTCAATTTTTCATAACTTGGCTTCAAGTCCGCAGCCATTGGGTGGATGGGAGAAGTTCCTGTAAAACTTTTTCACCTTTATAGAAAATTTCGGGTTTCAATTAAGCAGTTTAACAGTTTCACCCGCTTTAAAATGCCCCTTCTCAGAATCTGCCTAGCCTGTTCCTTGTTGTTACATGAATAAACTTCGATGCATAATAACCTAAGTGCAAAATCATAGTTTAAGATGGGCCTGGTCTAACTTACAGAATGTGTATATCTTGTTGACATTTAAACCTTTACAACACCTCATTCAGTTTTAATAATATAAAAGACATTGGCAAGGATATATTTGCATGCCTTACCTCGTGTATGAATAAGACATCGCAAGAAATCGTGCATAGCAATCAAACACCACTCATTTTGTTCCTCTTTGTAAACACGTTTAAATGCTAAATATGTTTAGCTATTAAACGCTATATTTTCAGCAATTAAACATTTTTTTAAAAAGGAATGTTCATGAGTTAAACACATGTGTTAAGCATTTAAACATTTTTACAAAACTTGGGCAAACAAATGTTTAGAAAAAAAAAAATAATTCCTAAGCACCGTATTTAGAGTGTACGGAATGTAGGCCTATTTTGAAGGGTTGGATCCTTTTGAGATGGGCATTTTACGAATTCCTAAAAATGGTCAGAGGTGTACTCAATGGGGCATTGGCCCATGCCCTCCTCATGGATGCCATTTTTTTAATTCTAAAAGTAAATAATTTTTTAAACACAAATTTTACTTTTAAAGGTGGCATATGTGACACCAGATTGCATGTAAGGGCGCATACTTTTTCGAAATATTTTACAGGGGAGGCCTTTCCTTTATACTCCTTTCCAGATTGACATAAACGTACGAGACGAGGATAGGTGAACAGAGGTTGTTCAGGTGTGGTTTACCATTTATCACTGCAAAAGATGTTTAGAGCAATTTAGAGCGGGAATTCGGGTAGTCATTTAGAAAATTTCATTAATTCAGCAAATCTTTAATTCAGTTAAGAGTAATACTCGAGAAACATTAACATAGTTTCATTTCCGTTGTATAGATTTCCCCGAAAAAAAATCAAGACCGTTCCATCTATTGGTTGGTACATTCTATATCGGCAGTTTTCCAAGGTACAATTTATGTGGTAATTTTCCTATCACTTAGCAATTTGCTGATTTTTAATATTGCAAAAAAAATTTAAAATAAAGACCCTTTAGATTTCCTTATCAAGCATGAAAATGCAGTTTTCAGCCAACTGAGGGGTGGCTATTTCTAATTTTTTTTCTTTTAACGTTCCGCCCCAAATAATGGTGACCCTTCGCTTAGATAGCCTTTCGGAAAAAATACATTTTTCGGGTCAAAGTATTTTTGTTTACTTTCTGATCACTCTGCACTGCAGTTTGAGAATTTATTTTAAAGTGGGCATTTTATTGCAAACGACACAAAAAAGATAGCTACTGCTCAGATGCTACGTTTTATTCTGGAAAATGCTATTTCCGGTCATTGAGGAGCCAATCTTTCTTAAATTTTCTGTAGGCTCACCGCCAACCAATAGTGGCGCTCAAATTATATATTCTTTGTAGCAGAGTTACGTGTTTGGTCTAACCATGGAAGTACTACTTCCGAGGTAGTACTTCCATGGTCTAACGGTAAGAGCATCTGCCCCTCACGCGGAGGGCCCTGGTTCTGTCCCCAGGTCGAGTCATACCAAAAAGCGGAACCTACCGCCGTTGTTCGTGTTGCTCCGCATAAGCAATGGAGTAAGCTAGTGAGCCACAAATGGAGAAAAGGCCGTGATCGGCTCGACTTCCACCAATGGATTGGAAACTGTGCAGTACAACTCCATCTAACTGTCTAACTAAGTAACTAACTATAGCAGAATTACGTTTGATAGGGCAAGAAAAACCCCAAACTAAAATGCTCCAGTAGGCCAAAGGATTATTTTGGGGCGAACGTTTTGGGGCGCAGCGTAAAACCGAACCCAAAGTGCCCGTTTCTGGGATGTGGATCCATGGAGCGAAGGTTTTAAAATATCTCTGGATGAAAAAGTAAGTATATGGAGAGGTATATTATTTATTTTTTCTGTTAACCCAACTCCTAACTGACCTGAGTTGGGAAGGGGAAAAAGTTGGGAGGGTGACAAGACCAAAATCTGTTGGGGGAAAATTCCCCCTCTTGTCCCACTGTCGCGGGGCCACTGGGCATAAACAACAGACAGATGTGAAGGAGGAACAATTCAGTGACACACGAATGAAAACCCCTGGACGTCGATAGATTAGTCCAGAAGGCAGCTCATAAGTTTTTTTTTTTTTTGCATTCGAGAGGAAATGCAGCCACCTCAACTTATAGTAGTGTAGATAGACTGTCCTGTGTCGTGATTGGCTCATCAGAGTCATGTGACAATATTATCCTTCCTCAGATGTGAAACTTACAGGGAGTTACTGCTCAGTTTATCTTGCATATGCAATATTGAAGCCCTAAAATATATGAAAGATACTTTGAAGATATAAGAAGAAAGTTGTGAGATTTAGTTGTCGTTTCAAAACAACTTTGGGGTGACTGCTCTTGACCTTTAAATTTCAAAAAATCAGGACTCTGACGAGTCCCCCAACAAAACAAGTCAATCTACGGAGACTTCACAAGCACCCACGCACAGAAGAATACGCCCGTATCCTACCTGTGCACAGATTAGTTGTCTGTATTGTTTGGTGACAGTTGCAATGGTCTATGAACTTGTATCCAGTAGAGGGCGCTTTTCTGTTATGTGACGTCATCTGTATAAGTTCTAAGAGTCTAACCCTTTGTGACAAGAAAATGCAAGGTAAACCATTGGCAAAGAAAAAATCCTTCGGTAACTTCCTGTGTCGTGACAAATCATGCTTAAACAATGTTAGAAAGCTTGAGTATTTGGATTGTTCCTGTAAATAGTTAACCGGAAGAAGAAAAGGGGACATAATTACTTCCGAGGTCAACATGTTTTCTTTTATTGAGATATTTTAATCCACGGTTCGAAGAAATGTTAAGGTAAACATCAAGACTTAACCTCTGGATATTTTAAGCCTCTGCCAAAACTTCAGCTGTTTGTGTTTTGATTTTGTTTATTTCACCTCATTTGAAACGAACGACCGAAGTATTTTAGGATCTGCGACAGACTTTGGAAGTCAGTGTAACAAAAACTCAAATATTCGAATGAACGACGTGACTCGAGTTAGACTTTTAAAAGTTTTACTCAGCGATATCATTCCGAAACTAATGTTTTAACGTTTCATTGTCCAGTAAATGCTCAGAATTTGTAACTAAATGTTCTATAGAGTGTACCCTTTGCCTTCAAATACCGTCTGTCCTGTGCACGCGTTCGCCGTGTGCCCGCGTCTGCCAGATGGACATAGAATAAGGGAGAAAACACCTTCACGGAAGAGCGGTGATTGCAGGTATTATTTAAGAGGGGATGAAATTCAGTTTGTTATAAACTCTCCGAGCAGACTCTGCGGAGTCTAGACTTGAGTCGGAGTTAAGTCTCACTTTTAAAAGACAAGAGTCTAATCTAAGTCTCAAACCCAGGTCTTTCGCTATATTTAAAACTCGGAGACTCATTGAGACTGTGCCTTGGCGACGAATGCCATCCACGTCAACTCGAATACCAGTAGAATTCGAGACTTCACTTTTGAGACCCTCGTCTGACTGGAGTCCCAAATGTCATGGACTGATTTTCCGGAGACAAAATTCATTGACTCAAAAAAAAAAATAATAATAACCTCTTTCAGAAGAATAAAACTGCATTTCAATAGCATGCAGCGTTCGGGAGATATTAATTTTCAAAGTATTGGAATTTTCCTTGAGATATAGTGCATATATCAAATAATAGTGCATGTAGTGCATATCTCATGCATATATTATGGGAAATCTATGATGTCATTGCGACGCATTGACTTGATGTTGCATTTATTTGCAATTTTTATGTCTCTAAGGGGAATATTACGCTTTGTTTGATATACATATATGGTGTAGGAAAATGATAGATCTACAGGGAAAAAATATTCAAATATTCCCAGAGTATCAAATTTTTAAGGACAAACAGAACGTTCAATTAAAAGGAAAAACAATAGAAATATGAGACAATGTACCCACATTACGTTATTTGCCGTGGATTTGTTGAAAAGTAGATTTGTTAATTAGTTAGTCAGATGAGATTTAATGACACGCCAACAAGGTGTTATATAGTGTCAACTTGCCGTCACTCAAAGAAATTTGCCAATTAAGAATTCCTGTGGACTACCAAAAAAATTGTTGTTTGGGGCGAGAGGATTAGCCTTTTAAAATCATGCTAAATTTGCGAAAATTTGAAATTTTAGAAAGATAGTTTGGACAAACTCATTGCAGCTGACCGGCGTCACTTAATGATGTGGTGTCACATATGACAAATCAAGGGGTGAAGGCAGGAAGTTGTCAAGGCAAGGCGAAGTCTTTAAACAAACTCTCAGAGCTCTGTGCCACCATCACAGGGTTGGCGCAAGAAAACTTGTCCGAAATGACTCCCAAATCGATGGGGATGAAACTTTTGAATCCTTTTCACTGCAAATAAATCAGAAAATTCTATAAAGATAAACATAAAAAATATTGAAAATATGCGCAAAGGGAGCGCACCCTGACTGCCTGAACACGCGCATATGAACAAATTTCTGATTATTTCATTTTTTGATCCAGGGGCAATCGCCAATCGCCACTTCCTCCCTATAGTTACGGCACAGGGTGGCTACCCTTCAGTGTCATCGTTAATATAGTTATCAATGGCCGTCAAGTTAACATAGCCCCTATAAGCCTACTACTCGACCTCTCTTCTTAACAAATCGTTTTCCTGGTCGTCGTACCGACCGCATGGTCAAGTGGTTATAGCATGGTCAAGTGGTTAAAGCATCCACCTAGCAGCTGGGAGATATGGAGGTCGACAGCTAGCCAAATCATACCGAAGACTTTCAAAATGGATATTACTGCAATTGTGCTTGGAACTCACCATAAAACAATTGAGAAGATAAAACAAATCAGTGAGTCACAACTGTAAAAAGGCCGTGCCCCGCCCGACCAAAAACAATTGGCTAGAAACTCAGCTATAAAACCTCATGTAAATGATCGTTGAAGTTCATGCCGGTGAATATTTGGTTATAAAACATTGAAATAATAAAATGTAGCCCACCGAATCACCGCCTTTAGGAAGAGGGCAAGGTTAAAATACGAAAGGAAGGATTACCGTTCTATCGCGATTATTAATGTTTCATTTGCGGTGTGCGGTTTAACGGCAAACATCTTTGGAACATCCTGTACCGTGTCCGGTATGGGGTTCAACGGAACTGCGACCGTTGAAGCCATAATTGTCACATAATTTTGTAACGGAGAGAATGGAAATGAAAACATCGTTTTTTGGCCCTTAAAGGAGGTTATGGAGATAACCCAGGGTCGTATGTCGCTTTTAGCCAGAAATAAACATTTAAAGAAGTCAGGGTCAAAGGCTTTTGAAAGGGAAAAAAGCTTACTCTCCACCTTGGCCAAGACTTGAACCGAGTGTAGGTTGTCATCACATCCGGGATCTGGAATAGAACAGGTTCGGAACTCTAATTTGGCAGCCTCATAGACAAACTATAAAGGTCGATTGAACTAAAGAATAAAAAAATACGTAAAAATGCCTCAGCTGTAAGAAAATGATTGACTGTTGCCATTGTATTGTATCGATTGTTTTCTTAGTTTCAATTGACCATTGCTAGTTAGAAATTAGGGCTAACTTCAGCCAGTTAGGAAATTTCTTGTCAAACAGTGCGCATTGTCCCAAAATGAGTTTGATAGCGTTTAAGGGTACACTTCCACATGAAAATGCTTACAATTAGCATGATTAGCCCTGTTTCATAACCAATTGAATTTAGTGGTGTCTTGACTTGTAACGGTTTTGTTCATAACTTGAAAAAGGGTCTGGTCACGATTTTTTGAAAAAAGAATTGAGCACTTTCCCATTAACAGTTATTTGATGCAGGCTATGGGGATTGTCTAACTTTGACCATTTGTCAGTGGTATATGCAAAAAAAACTTACCAGCTTTGGTGAAAAAATGTAAAATTTCATGAACCAACTCAATAAGCCGCTTTAAGAAAGGACTACGACCCGATTTTTGTGAGGTTCAAGTTCTTGTTAATCTTAAACGCCAAAATAAATGGCCCCATATGAGTTTATCCATACGGGAAACATATAGGTTTGCTACTTGGGCTTAACGCGAAGCAAGTAGTTAGTCATCCTGACTATTGGTCACAGGTGCGACAAGGATGTTGTCATTGTCAGTTAGATACAATGCGCTCAGTGCCGGAGTATATTCTTTGATTCTTTGTGGCCTGTTCAACAAGTAATATTTTCCTGTGTAAAAGCATATGCACGTGTTGTATTGACCGATTGAGTTGTAATTTGGTCAAAGTTAGTTACGTAAAGAGAGCTGCCCAAAATAGAATGCTTTCACGTGACGTCTCAATTGAAAAGCCCCTCTCACTGTCGGGCGAAAATCAACAGTGTTTAAATGCAACACTTCCACGTGGTCATCACCTGCTTCTTAGGAATAGACGAATTTATACAGCAAGTGATGGTCTGGTTTTAGTCGGTCGTAACTGGGGTCTATAACCTTTTAATTTTTCGATATCCTTGATTACCTGTACCATGGATGGTTGTACACTGAATTGTATCTTGATTCCCTCAATTTCCCTGTATATGAGGGTTTGGAATTCATGAAGACAGTAAATGAAGACGTTATAAGGCTGATGGACCGCCACTTAAGCCCGTACACACCGCCACGACTACCTACGACGCGACAAAACTTCACCTGTCGTAGACAATCTGCATAAATCGTAGACATTCTGGCGCCTTCCTAAACCCACGAAAATACCATGTCACACCGCTCCGACATTAATCGATGGAGAGACGCTGCACGTGGCGCGCCATCAATCAGGCTATTCCAGGTTTGAGATTTAGGCCCTACAATAAATTTAAAATGGTTCATTTTTTGGCCTCTGGGTCGCAATTAAGAAATTATTGGCGTGTACAGGCTCTAAAGTAGGCCTTTTACACTGTCCAAAGTTGGCGTATCGTGTCCTTTAAAAGATTGAACTCGGTATATGAATTAGTAAGTTAGATGGGCTTTAACGGCTCAGTTTCTAACCGAATTGTCAAAGTCGGGCTGGCCACGGCCTTTTTTCCAGTTGTGGCTCATTGGCTTGCTTCTCTTGAGGGCTGTGATTTCCCTGGGACGTAGGCTGGAGGAAGGGGTGCGTGCGGACGCACCTCCCCGCACCAGCTGGAGTTCCGCTCAAAATGAGGCAAAAGAATTCTTCAAAAAACATAAGGCGAAAAAAGAAGCTCAAGAAGACTACGGTGCTACTCCCTGACCAGGGAGGTGTTAGGACCTCTAACACCTCCCTGCTCTGACCGCCGTCTCCACCCAGCACGCTTGTGCCTACATGCAAGATGATGAATACAAGTCGGCTATTGCAGATTTATCTGCCAGCCTTCGTAGGCGAACGAGTGTCTCACAAAGGTATTAACACTTGTTATTTTGAAAAGAAATATAGAAAGAAAAATATTCCCCTTAAAAAGGAAGTAATTTCTAATTGGCTCGGTATTCTAGGCCTACGTACATGCTTGAACATGAACGCACAATGACTGGTTTGAAGTTAACGGACTTGTTCCGTCTTTTTCTGTGCAAAGTATCTTCAAGTGACGCACTTTTATAAGTGCGTTCGTTTTCCGAGCACGCAGAAGTTTGCATCAACTAAAATCCTGATAATACCTGCTCTCGGTGTTGCGCAATAAAAACATGCCGTAACTGGAACTGTGTACCATGGGTGAATGCTGCGCTCTGATTGGACAAACCGCATGAGGCCTGTTTGTCGCGTCGAAGACGAGTTCACACCAACACAACGAGTACCGCCTAGACCCGACTACGATTGAACATGTTTAATCTTGCCGACGGCATACGACCCGACGGAATCGTAGTCGTGGGGGTGTTCACACCGCCCATACCCCAGCCGACGCGTTGGGTGGTCGCCGTCGTGTCTTGGGTCGTCGTGGCGGTGTGAACCGGGCTTAATGGCTGTCTACAGTCACCAAAACAAGCGCTGATCGGATTCGTCTATAGATGCACCGACGTCACTGCGTTGCGTGTCTCCCTATTTTGCCATCCAGACTTCCATTGTAAAACAACTGTTACTCAGGTGCTGTCGTCCGTCTGCGCGTATCTGTAACCCACGTGCTCCGCATGATCAGTTACATCCAGTATTCCAAATCGCAACGCACTGACGTCACGTACATAAGCTCTATAGCTATACTAGCTTGCGTACTTTACTTTTTTGCCTGCCAAAAGGGGTGGGGTATGGAGGGGGCGGGTTGTGACGTATGTGAAAGCACTCTATAGAGTTGGAAAATCCATTTTGAAAATGGAACTTGTTTTTCCGTCTGCGGAGGACTCTGCAGACTGCACTCAAACACTTATCCGAACTGCATTTTTTATATATATAAATACAAATCATTGCCATGTAAGAAATGTAAAAGTAAGCCTGCATATACCTTTCGCTGATTTTAAACCGGAGACGAGAGACTGAAGACTTATATTGTGTGGACTTCCAATGCAAAAGCAAGTCAAATATTGTATGACGATGTTCATGGACAAATTAGTGATCGTGTAGATGGGGCTTAATTTTGTTAAATGGCAAAATCATGGTTTTAGAATGCCACGAAGCTATATAAAACTTACTTCAAAACGTATATAGGATCGGTAGAGCATGATATGAAAAAAAGTAACTATTAAACTACTTTCCCAATGGAACTTTGAGGTTCATATCTTACTAAAAAGGATCTCCTTGCTTTTCATGAAATATAAGCTCACTTTAGTTTCATCAAAATTCAATTACCCAATTTTTTCCTATAGACCAATAAAATCAGAAAAATGTAGGTATAAAAATTGTTTAATAGGAGAGTCCATGCCCTCCACTCACCTTACAGATCGTAGGTCGTGTTAGAAAAAATGCGCGGGTCTGGCAGCCATGTACCAGTGAGACTTTCGTTAAAGATTTGTACGCCTAGGGTACTGTGAGAAATGACCTTCATATTTTCAAGGAGAATCGTCATGTTAATACCGTCACTTTATAGTTCCCGAGAGAGTGACCTGTTTAATATTTTGGTGCTGTGCCATTTTTAAACTATTTTTTCATCTTTCAAATTAGCTATAATGCAATAAACCGTACATATATCTTGCACTTGGCATATTGCATAAGAATTTCAGTCCCCACGTGACCACGGGAATAGCATGTGGAGATCACGCTGCGTGGAGCGATCTATCGTCTCAAACCAGTGGAGGACTCGGAAGTGCCTGTTAGGTTCCAAAATAAAATTATCACTTCATCTATAGTTTCAGTAGGAAAGAAAGGAAGTATATTTTACACAAACTCTGGTATTCTCCTTTTTCGGAAGAAGTTTATCCTCCTTTCCTATACTAATAAATTTCAGCTGGCACTTTCAAGGCAGCCATTCTTCAACTCAAACGACAATTTTCTCGGTAGTCTACAGAAATTCTCCATTGGCACAGATCTTTGATTGCCATCAAATCCAAAACTGCATAATAGGCCTATATCAATTTACACAGCACAGCACAGCATGCAATGAGAGTGGTCTGATCAGGGAGCTGTTCCAAATAACAGCTCCCTGTTCTGATTCACACTCTCCTTACAGGGTCCTGTACTTTCCCCGAGTATAAGCCCTGCATGAAGCCATGACATGGGATTGAGTCTGGATGAGGATTAATTTTATACAGTTGCGGGGGGGGGGGGGGAGGGATGGGCGGTAGAGGTATAGGTTGGAATAATTGGAACTATCTGAAGTGAATAATTGCCTTTAAAGGCCCAGTTCTCTCACCCCAAACAGTATCAATTCTCATACCCTTCTTACTTAAGCCCATCCCACAATTGTTTGAAATTCATCCTTATTCAGATACAATCTCAGTTTATTGCTTCAATGTGAATATAGAAAAAACTCAATATAATCAAAACACTCTCAATGCCGTTCATGCTGTGTGATATAAGCTTTGGTACTCTGCACTGTTGGAATTAGCTCTCAATCAAAGAGCTGAGCCAGTTGAGAATTTCGGTAACACCGTACCAAAACTGTGGCATGGGATGAGAGGTTTGGCCCTTTAATTGAACAAAACCGTGAAAGATAACTTTGGACTGAGGGTCGCTGGGCGGGAAACGATTTGCATTTTGATATCTCTTATTGATGGTATACGCAAGAGATTAACTAACCTTGTGAGTGTGGTATAGGGAGGGATAGATTAATAGATGTAGCAAATTTGTGTTGAGAAAATTGGATACTGGAATGAAACTGGCAGCCTTTCCCCTGACATACACTGATTAAAGACTATTTATTTTTTTCGCTCTATGAGGTCTTCAGTCCTATTTAAGAGTCAGAAAAAACTTTAGACTCGATCAAAAGAGGGCATTCACACTGTGAGTACCCCGCGGAGCGGACTCTGCATTCTCAGGAATGCGCGGCACAGTCTGCTTCGCAGGCAAGACTGGGAGCGATGATTATTAGTAGTTAGTTAGTTGGATGGAGTTTTACGGCCCAGTTTCCAACCTATTGGTTCAAGTCGAGCAGGTCATGGCTTTTTTGCAGTTGTGGCTCACTGGTTTGTTTTCCCTATACTCCTTGCTCATGCGGAGCATCACGCACAACGGCAGTAGGTTCCATTTTTAGAGTCTTTGGTATGACTCGACCTGGGAATCGATTAGTAGTAAAAGCCAATCTTGTTACACTTTGCATCACTACTCGAAAAAAACACGAGAATCTAGCAGTTTTTGATCCACGATCAATCTTACATGTGGACCTTGATGAGATAAGTGGGTTCCCAATCCTTACCTTTAATCCGACTTAACTTAGAGTAAGTTTCACTAATGGGTATGATAACCTCCAGGCTCTGGTTGCAAAGTTGTCTCAGTTTATCAACGTATGCATTAATAAAGGATTTAGAAACTTGGTGATAAGAGAGCTTCTCTTTCAAGATCCCTTCTTTTGTCATTTTGTTTTGGTATTGTCTTCGGTAAAAGCTTATCTTCAGAGAAAAAGTGTTCAGACTTCCGCCGTACACCTCGTCACATTCGGTTTTGTTAGAAACGTCACCTCTTAAATTACAAATGGAATTGTCTTCCAGAAAACTGTACACTGATAAAGAAGTGTATTAATAAAATATTTCGGTTGAGTACAGAGTCATAAAAAGTTCATGTCATTTTAAGCTTGACTTTGACATCATTCTTTCAAGCTGTCACCTTTCAATATGTTTTGGAATAAGAAATTTCTTATTCTTCATTTGTGATCAATTATATCTGTGATCACCTTTTCATTAAGGGGCTACTCGTCCTACAGGCAAGTCTTAAACATGATCTTATGGGAAGGAAGGGCTGGCGCTACAGCCCCCTCCCATTGGCCCTAACCTTGCTGAACCGGGCATACTTCGGTGCCTCATTGAGGCAGAGATTGATGTTCTGGGGTGGCATATGGGGTCGGGCAAAAGTCAGCCCCTGAGAGAAAGAGTCTCTGATGACCATGGTCTTAAGTTGTATGCACCACGCACGATCACGCCATGGAATGTCAGGGAAACAGCCCCATCAGCCCCCTTCCCCACTTCTTCTAGTCAAACTTCCGGCAATATGAGTCTTTGGTATGGATATCATAACATAAAAGGATAGAGTTAGTTCGTTAGTTAGTTGGAGTTCCACGGTCCAGATCCCAACCTATTGGTTCAAGTCTAGTCGGTCTTTTCTGCAGTTGTGGCTCACTGGCTTGATGGGCACAAGAAATATGATGAATGGGCGCAAGATATATGCCCATCAACAAGTAAGCGTTCCTTCGGCCAATTTATTTTTATGGTGTACCTCTGTGTGTATTACTGTCCAATCTTCATCATCATGGTACATTTTTCAATTGTGAATTGTTTGCTAAAAATCTTTTGCTTTTTTAATTTTCTACAGACACATATCCCTCCAAGATGCTTCTTTACGCGTCTGTTCTCATCTTGGTGCTGCTTACTCTGTGTTTCATCATTGCCATCGGAGTAATGCATTATAATCCACGACTGTCGTCCGATCTGGCCTATCTTACAGACATGACACGGTTAGGTATTAAACTGTCGCGATGCGAGACCGGCAAACCGGCCCCTTACACCATAATCGATAATTTCGAGAAAACTGCGCAGAAATCTCCGGAGAAAATTTTCCTTATCTACGAAGACCGTCGGTACACCTACAGCGAAGTGAACATAATTGCCAACAAGATAGCGAACGCCGCCAAACGATGTGGATTCAGATGTGGCGATAAGGTAAATCATTTTGGAATGAGTTTGAACCAAGGACATCCTATACATGTACAGGGCATACAACACGGTACACTGTCGCTACCGTACGTGTGAGAAAAAGCGTAGCAAGATGGCTGTCTGCTATGGTTTTGTGTGAAAGTTTGGACTTGCTCAAGTAAATCAATTTTGCAAGAATGTTAAAATATTTTCGAAATAATACAGGGTAATGTCAAAATCACTACACATATTGCAGGGATACGATACTGTTTCTCATTCAAGTTAAACTTTTGTTTAAAATATCACAACGTTATCGTCAAATCATACAAATTATAGCTTCACGGCGGCCATTGTGGTGCGCCTTTTTTGTCCTAGCCGGAGGCGACAATCTACGGATAGGACGTACGTGCTACATGCTCAGTCCATGTATTTGGGAAGTCCGCGGTTTGAACTTATAGACGCTTTTCAAACGTGCACCACTGCTTGCTTGAAGCAGTTTAACTTTTGGTATAAAGTGTGATTACTCCAGTAACCGGCCTATCTTACACGAAATTTCAATGTAGATTTACACCCCTTGCTAGTATAACGGTGCCTGCACATGCACATTGATGTATCAAATGAATTCCAAAGACGTCATTTGTAAGTCAAACATGATCACTGCTAACTTGAAGACAAATTCATAAAACATACTTACCACAAAGAGTCTTAAATACAATGATTTTTTTCGTCGAATTTACATACTTTTGGATTTTGTAAACCGTCTGCCAAATGAAACGAATTTTGTCCATATGCACGGTAATCCTGTATCAGATGAAATATCAATTGTCAATTATTTTTTTTATGGTTCCTTCGAAGGGTACAAAATTTTTGGGACAAATTTCCAAAACACCGTCCCCGAGTACAGCAGGGCAAGAACAAACATGTTTTCGTAACGGTTCACAAAATATACTTTTTCCAAAGTGCCGTTCGGCGAAACCAAACGAAGAAGCTATATGTTCACTGAAGGACAGCTTTTTTCTAAAAGTCCCCACGACTCTCTGGCGAAGAGCCAAGGGGCGAAAACCAAACGATTACTCCCGGAGGAGTTCTGCTCCCTTAAGGAGCTTAACGTCCCAAATGGACAAGTACGCCCTCCAAAGGGCAAACACTGAGTGGTCCTGCTCTAGACTGGCTGAATAGAACAGAAGCCACAACTTGGATGCATACCCAGGAAGCTATACGTTCACTGAAGGACAGCACAATGTTTTTCACATCGCTCTGGAAAAATTATCTGTCCCTAGAAAATCAAGATTTTATTTCCTTAATGTAGTTTGCTTTCGTCCCAAAGGTATTGGCTATATCTTGCCCCTTTTCACTCGGGTACTTTGTCTAGAGAAATAATCTCACCTATTTCATGAATGGTTCCTGAGAATCACCTGATGATATTTCGCTTACTGAATTTCCAACGTTTACGAGGAATAGCTCCTTTTTAAAAGGGCAAGAGCAGTGATACCAACTTGAAAAAGTGCAGTAGACTGTCCAGTTTCATGATTGGTTGTTAAAAGTCATGTGACAACTCTTTTCTACTCAAATGTGAAATTTACTAGAGTTCACTACTTGGCTAACCTAGCATAGGGCCTATGCAATATTGAAGTGATAACTTTTTGTAAGAGATTCTTTGAAGAGAATTAAAAAGAAAATGGTGAGATTTAGATGTTGCTTCAAAATAAGTTTGGGGGACTGCATGCTCTTGACATTTAAACTCGACTACGTAATGTAATGTTTTTTCTTAAAACATCATGAAGGATAGTTGGAAACTAGAAATGAGAAGACATTTGTGAAATTTAGCTGTTGGGTCAAAATAAGTTTTTGGTGACTGCTTTTGTCGGTTGCCCATTTGAGATTGCTTCTACAATTCCATGAAAAGTAAAATGGCAATAAAATGAATACCATGTGAAGACCAGGTTTAAAACGTATACGTAACAACAATCTAATGAGAACAGTATCAGTAAGGAAGTCCTCACATTGTCGGATGTCATCAGGTGTAATTGTTGTGAGTGGAAAAGAGGTTGCAACAAAAAGTAGCAAAATTATCTCCTTTGTAAAAAAACATTTACCGGAAGCGTTTCTGACGAACATTGGATATGTAGTTATTCTGTTAGTCGGTCAATTACGAAGTGTTTCCAATTCCAAAAGAATAACACTGTATCTTAAGGATAAAATTTAAAGGGTATTTTTCGACGGAAAGCTTGAAAAGGGATGTCGTTGAAAATTTCCGAGAAAAGGAATGAAAATAGTTCGGTACTTATATGTGAAAAAATAAGTAGTAAACACGTCTGAGCCTACAGTCGAAAACCGAGTTTAAATTTGCAAATAGCCAATTTAAATTTACCCAGAGAGTTGTGGGACTATTTTAACTAATTTTATTTTTAGTCCGGCCCGCGTTCTTTTTTTTCATAGGATAGCGAGTGGCAAAAAAAAAAAAAAAATGACTTTTCTAAAAAAGTTAGAGTTGTTTAAAAAATCGTGGCCAGGATTAGAATTATAGGTTATGGTAATTTAATAGATTAGTGATAGTAAGACCGACTTTTCATGATCCGGTATCAAAATTTCAAAAAATGAGTGACCGAAAACTGTCTGGAATTGGGGTAAGGCCACTCTCCAAGAAACTGATTGGTTCGAGTCTACCTTCCCATAATTTAAGCTAATGAGTATCTCAGCATTGTTCCGAGGGGCATAGTGTAATTTCTCTTGGTCATACTTCCTATTACACTGTACCCATTACTATGATTTGTCAAAATTTATAATCATCTTCCACTCGGACAAGTCTGAATTCGAAGTATGAAGTTCTACTTTGATCTGAGGACTAGATCTTTCTTTGTCCATGATTATCGAGACATGAATTCACTGATAAGCTACACAAAAAGAAACTCGTCTGGATGAAGAAGCCTTATCTGAGATGAATGTTTTATGTCTTCCTCTTGTTCATCTCTAACAACCCTCTGATTTCTCCAAACCGGAAGAGGTCACATTTTATCCTCTGTTTGTCTAGTCTGTGACATTCATTATAGATGTCGACCATGTTCTGACATTCGCAGTTTGAACATTTAATTATCGACTCTCGAGAGGAAAAGAAATGAATTGGATATGTAACACACCGATAGCTCCCACGTGACATCAAACGAACATTTCACCATTTCAACCATGTCTGAGGGTGATCCCGGTTTGTGTAAACGGGCTTGTTCTCAGATATGACACCTCGCTGTGACGTAACTGGTAATAATAAGCATTTCGAACATGAATAATCATGATCAAAATATTAAAATAACACTCAAACTCCATTTTCTGTCAGATCCTTAACTGAAGTTGGGAAAGTAGAACACGTCCAGGGCCTGAGTGAAATGAATTCTGGGATATAGGAAGCATGAGTTGGGACAATATTTCTGTGACATTATAGTAATGCATCTTGAACAGCTATTGAAATGAGATTGCCTGGGGTTAACCTACCATCCTCATGCTGACATGCCTTCGATTCTTTCAGCTTTAGTCAAGAGTCTTATATCTTAACATTTTATGTTCTTTAACAACAGCGTCAATTATACCCAGCTGCACTCATGGGTGAAAAAAGTTGAGGCAAAAAAAAAAAAAAAACCCTCTCAAGCGTAACACTAGTCTGCATCTCAGCCCCCTTCGTTAAGCATAAAATTCCCCAAGGGGGAAAGAACCCGTAGGGAATTGCTGGAAACGCCACTGTACACAATTTTTTTATTACAGTAGGCTTACTTACAATCACAGACTGAAACATTGCAACCAGCAATGGTCAAGGTACTCGAAACTAGCCGGTATACTAAAGGCTCACGACAACACCAAGCGTTGTGAAAGGGGCAATGAGAGTTTGACAGAGAATATAAACCTTGTGTTCCAAGACCTAGTTTTTCCCTTCTGAACTGATTGTTTACCAGAATATAGAAACATTAAAAACGCCTCTCAGGTTTAGAAGAAACGTCGAAGTTGTGTTAACTATTGTTGAATAAAAAATATCTGAATATTTGTCGGGTAAAAAAAATCTTCAAAGATGCAAGACTACACTGAGACCAATCACGGCGATAGACCATGTACGGATAAGTCTTTGTTAGTTTTACGTCAATATAAAAATGTGATGTAGAATTAAAATTGTGAAAATGGTAAAAACCAACCCTGATTGATGGAGATAGTGTCCCTCTTTCCTGGCAATTTTTTTGTAAATTTTCAGATCAAAAATATAATTCGCGTTTTACTCGAACTTTGATGCAGTCTTAAAATTTGTGTCAAAAGTTATTTCAGAAAGTTTCTCAGCCTGAGGGCAAACTCCTTACCCTACCCTTTTTTTCAATGAAATAAGTTTCTATACGTTTTGTCATATGGAAGATCGGGAGGGTCACAAACATTTTTCCATCTAAACATCTCAAACATTTCTTTGGAGAAGTTATTATCTCCCTTTACACTTTACAACTCTTTTCTCATGTTTAGGTGGCGTTACTTTTTGGTAACGAACCCGCCCTCATCTGGACAATGATCGGATTTGCCAAAGTTGGGGTCACGTGCGCACTTCTGAATTTTAATCTCCGTTCACAAAGCCTCCTTCACTGTCTGGACGTAAGTGAAGCAAGTACACTGGTAGTGGGGTCGGGTAAGTTTCTTCTAACTTTTGTTTTCTATTACGGAGGTCGAAGTATATTTTAGACATTCATGCGAAAAGCGTCACGGTTTCTGTATTCCTAAATCGGTGTTGTACAAAGTGGTACCAACCGCCTCCCATAGGGGCGCTACCGAATACATGGTCGATGATAGGCGTTGGAATAAATTTTGGGTTTGAATGATCAAATGATGAACCACATTGCATCTAATGGTAATTATATAATCAATGAATATCTCAGAGGGGAGGGACAACCCTTCCCTTTCAGTGCCTCTTATATTTGTACAAATTCACGATGTTTCTAGATAAAGACTGGATATTGAATGTTCAAAACACTCTCATTAGGGAGTCTATCTTGTATGTGGATTGAGCTAGGACAAAAATTTCAAACAGCCGGTCGAACCCGGGATCGTGTCCCGGTCCGGTACGCTTGTAAGCAATCCACCCATACGAACGCGAGTGCACACGTACACACAACAGAACAAACATACATACACATTCATATTGACACGAACGTACACTCAATTGAAGCCCAAAAGTAATCTGTACACCACAATGTGATATTTTGTTTATTCTTCTTGTTGTTTTTAAACTGCCTGAAATAATTAGGGGGAAGGGCAAAATGATATGTTAGTCCACTAATATTTTCATTTGGGTGGCAATTTGCCCCTACCCCAGGATCGACGGCCCTGTTCTCCATGGACTTCACACCTTCCGAGTAATAATACAGTTATAAGATTTAGTTATCAAATGATTAAAGATCATTCATGAATTTAGAAACCATCAGGTCATAATAATTTCAGTAAGGTGAATGCATTCCCCCTTTAAAGTGTATTTGGTTTGTTTATTCTATATATAGGGGAAAATCAACACGCGTCGTTAAAGGGAATCCTCTCAGAATTGGCCAAACGCAAGTTAGTCATCTGGCAACAAGATTGTACCGGAAACTTTCCTGATATTGAGAGAGCTTTGAATAAAGTGGATATCCCAATCAACGAAGCCGACGATGAACTGGACATGCCTCGCGATGTTAGGAAGGGCTTAAAATTTAGGGACCCATTTGTTTATGTCTATACCTCAGGAACAACAGGTTTGTATTTAAGTTACAAGATTTTGCGACTAATCTAAACAAAAATACTGTCTACGTTTTGTTTAACTAGAAGAAAAAATACAATAAATGCATTTATTTCATTTTAGCATGAAATCAGAGGACAACGTTTGCATGTAGCCTAGTATCATGCATTTGTCATATCTTTTTGTGGGAGGAGGGATGGAGTCAAAGACGAGCCAATAAACAACAATATGAGGACTGAGCCTAGACACCGCTCGCCCCCTCCAAGCTCAGGCACAACTTTAACATTCGAGCGAATTTTGCCAAAAGGAAAACTTGTTAAAACTGTTCTTCGAAAAAAACGGATCAGCGCTTCTTGAAAACGTATCATGCAGACCTGCATGTGTGTAGTTTCTCGAAGTCAAAGTCACCGTTTCGTAATCATACGCATTTATGTATGGGTTTTTCATTCATCTTTTCTTGAAAACACAAAAATAACAACAAGGCGAACCCAGACTAGATATCAAACTAGTCGCAAACTTTTAGATTGTTCTTTTGCTCTCAATTTAATTTTAATTTTTTTGAAGGTTTTGTTTTTGGTTGTAACTGGTAGTTTCAAGAATTTTCATCTTTTGGACAGGGACTGTTTAAGTCCTGCATACACTCTAAAAACGTGTTTAGCTATTAAACTCTTATTTCCCCGTTTCAATTCTTAACATGTTTAGAAATTAAACACTATAAGTGTTCAACAATTAACCGTGTTTTTGAACGAAATTTTTAGGGGTTAGACACTAGTGTTGCCTCTAAAAATGTTAACAAAGTGGGGGGCAAAAAGTATTAGTAAAGCGTTCAATTCCTTAATACCTTTTTGTAGTGTAATTACATTAGACGACATTTCGTTAAAAGATGTGAAAGGAACATATTCTTTCCGAGCAATGTCCTTGTATTTGAACCCAGCATTTAATTTTTGTTCTCTAGGCATGCCAAAGGCAAGTCGACTATCGCATAAAAAGATGATGGCTGGTGGTCACATGCTTCGTCGTTGTGGAGTGACCAATGAGGACGTCTTTTACATTACTTTGCCACTTTACCATGTATCAGCACTTTTCATTGGCTTAAGCAACGCCATTACTGCAGGTTTGTATTAAAATATCAATTAAAAAAACAAACAAACAATGAAACAAAAAAAAAAAAGAGAACAAAATAGTTTCTGGGGGTGGGGGTGTGGTTAAGCCAAGTTCTAGGTATCTGTAAATACATCATTAGCAAGCTGTCATTTTGCCTCAGAGGGATAAAACAGTAAGGCGGTATGAAATTTAACTTTTAATAAGGTAAAGTGTACATCAAGTAAAAAAAAAATCAAAAATATAAAATAAACAGCATCAAAGATGAATTCTAAAAGTTTGACTCCCATCTTCATAGGACATTTTTGAGCCGAGATAAAATATTTTGAGTTCATTCGCTCAAATTAAAATGACACATTGCACAATAATTTGTTATGTCATTGTTGTATTAGTTACTCAAATTACAATCTTTGTATTTCTTTACTTTTCTGAAAGTTGCTGCACCTTGTACCAAGGTGTGATAGCACTCTTACTCACTTATGGGGTGATGTAATTGACTAAGCCTTCATTCTGTGCACAAGATGTAAGCAAACTAGAAGTATTTAAGAGGATAAAAACATAATTTTAATTTTAAAGAGAAACAAAGCAGGTAATGCTATAATGTGAGTTGTACAAAAAGAAAGTCACAAATTATTGTGCAATTGACTGATTTGTTCTGAAGTGAATAAACTTCAACATTTTATATCTCGGCTCAAGAAAGTCCCATTAAGATAGAGGTTAAAGTGTTAGAATTCATTTTTCATGCTGTAATATAATTATTTTTGAGATTTTTGACTTAGTTACTGGTATGGTACACTCAAATGGCTCTCCCAAAGGCATGATTTACAGCCGGACCGAGTCAAAGATATAGGCTTGCCTATAAAAATGACCTTTTCGATTTTCTTATGGGAAAAGGTAGGCCGCTTGGCCTAGGGACGGTTGTTTGTCCTCTATCATCCCATAGGGCCTGATCTATAACGGTAATATGTAAAAAAACACTTTACCGGTATGTGTAATTTATTCAGATTGCTCAAAATTACAAGGGTTTTTTCGTGTACGTAAACTTTTGCAGAATTCCAGAAAAAAAGAAGAAAAAATAAAAAATAAAAAAAAAACATGTTATGGACTTATTGACTTATTTCTCCAGGTTCCACAGTTGTTTTGAGGTCCAAATTCTCTGCATCTCATTTCTGGGAGGATTGCTTGAAATATGAAGTAACGGTGATATTCTACATCGGAGAACTCTTTAGATACCTATTGGCTACGCCAACGGTGAGTATGTATACAATGTCTAAGAATAACTGCTAAAATAAGGGCGCCATCATTTCACGGAAAAAACGTCCCCGGTTACAATATTTATTGACATTTTACGTTGAAGGGCTGGTAAAGTTTCAATGCTTTTTCAATGATAGATTTTACCACTTTTAGTCAACTTGAAATAACCGTTCTTCCAACGGACGTGCAACCATGTCATCTTACGCACTCCATATTGGACGGCAATCTGTCATGTGAAAATTAAATAAGCAGTGCATGTATCAGCCCATCAGCGTGGCAGTTTTCTGATCAAAGTGGTCGTATAGTGGTCGTCCAATGTGGAGTCTACCATATATGGTATGTCATCTACACTTCTACAAACAAAACACAGAAGAACATACCCTGTACATTTAAATATGGCACTTCCTAAATTTACATATAGCGGCGCGGTTCTTGAAAAACGGCATGTCTTCACTTTTCTTCAACAGTCTCCTGAGGAGGCCGAAAACAAAGTTCGACTCGCGGTTGGCAATGGCCTTGGAGGAGATATTTGGGGCGAAGTCAAGAATAGATTCAACATAAATAAAATCGTGGAGATGTATGGAGCTACGGAAGCGAATTTTGGAATAATGAACACCGAAAACAAGACAGGATCTGTAGGACGCTGGTCTCCTTTGCTTGCAGTGAGTCACTTTCACTTGCTAATCTACGGTCGTAAAAAGTACAAGTCCAAATATTATTTAATTTCTGTTAAACATAATTACATTGTTAAGTGCAAGGTTTCACCTTTGCGTTTTTACAGAAATCGTGAACCTACAAAGAACGGGAACCTTGTGGGTTTCTTACTTGTGCAATATTAACCCCGTTCTCTAAATATATTTTAGCTGTATTCATCACACGGACTATATTGACCGTATAGGTAAAATGATTTTTGTGTAAAATAAATTATTTCAACGAACCCCCAAAATATTTTTTGATTATAATTATTTATTATTGGAAACAAATGAGCCCGATCATGGCGAAATGAGAAAGCAGTCTTATTTTTGAAAGACCTCACCAGAAAGTTTTTTCTCTTAACAGAAACTGTGTCCCATTGAGCTCATCAAATATGACTACGAATCTGCCCAGCCGGTACGAGATGAGAGAGGGCGTTGCATCAAAGTGAAATCAGGTATTGTTTGGCAGTTACTAAAATTTACGTCACTATGTTTTTTGTTTTGGAAAACTGAAAAAGGCAGTCTCAGTTATACCGGGATAATGGTTTGCACTGTTGGCAGTATACTTACATGAACTTAAACTCCCATTGCCACAACTTCGCATAACAAGGTAGTGGGTGTTTGTCATAACTAGTTTAACATACGAAAATTGAATAATTGAAAAACCAAATATCAAGTTACATTTTTTGACTGTTTGTTTTCCAATATCCGTTCAATGATCGGTTGTGTGAGTTTATCGAAGAATTACCGTCAATTCTGGCATGAATCTGACTTGTAGCCGGGATAGGCTTTTCAATTTTTTTATTTTTTTTTTGAGTCAATGAAAAAAACTTGGGGAGATCGGCACTCTTTAACAAGAAATTTCCTACCTGGCCTAACGATGGCCTGATCTCTAACCCTAACAAAGGGTACAATCGATACAATACAATGGCAACAGCCAATAAAGACACACCTTGTTAAACAGTGCCCACCTACCCAAAAACTTCACTATAAGTAACTTAAACATCGTGATTTAAGTGGTAACTTGGATTCCTAGGGTTGGGGGTGGGGCGCTGGGGTCAAGATTTAAGAGGTAAGACCACAAATTTACAACCGAGCAGGATATTTTGCAATACTTGATAAAATGTATTGTTTTTTTTCTCACAACGGTACAGTTACAGTTTCGGCAAAGGACCCGAAGCTCCGCTTCCCGTCAGTAAATGTAGGTCTATGAGCTCATGGATACGTTTCTTGTCTTTATAGGTGAACCAGGTCTCCTTGTGTGCCCTGTAAGTAAACTTTTTCCAGTAGAAGGCTACGTCGGAAAGAAGGAACTAACCGAGAAAAAAATGTTAAGAAATGTTTTTGAAGAAGGTGACCTTTACTTCAATAGCGGTGACCTGCTAATGAGAGACAGTGAATATTACTTATACTTCAAAGATCGACTCGGTGATACATTTAGGTAGGTGTAATTTTTTTCAAATGCATCGGTTCACTATGGGTCGTGGCAAAATAAAAAAAATGTTGAACAACTTAAAGGGCGGCAAATTTATAGAAATGGGTAAATGCATTTTCCTGTTAAATCACGTCGTTGGATCGAGAAATTCTATATATTTTTGCCATGTAAGATATTTCGATTCCTCATGGTCAGATAGTTTGAAGACGAAATAACGACGGACTTTAACATTTTGTGTTTCAGGTGGAAAGGGGAGAATGTAGCCACAACAGAAGTTTCTCAAATCATTTGTGAGATGGCGGACGTCCTTGAGTCTAATGTGTACGGTGTCCCTGTCCCAGGTAAGAATACATTTTTAACTGTAATCGTGACGTTTTATTTTACGTAGGATATTCATCTTGGTTTATTCTTAGTGTGATTTGGGTGTGGTGGAGTGCTTATAGTAGGTCAAAGCAAGCCAGATATTCCATAAAATAAAAACCATACTTATTGAAGCAAACCGTAATTTTTTTCGCTTTCTTAATTTTCAAACAGGAAATTATGGCAAAGCGGGAATGACGTCTCTGATACTAAAAGCAAATACCGTCTTTCAGCCCCAGAAAGTCTACGATCACGTGACCGAAAGGCTTCCCAACTACGCATGGCCAAGGTTCATTCGTTTACCTACAACAATGGACCACACTAGTACATTCAAACAAATGAAGTCAATGCTGGTCCAGGAAGGTTTTGATCCCTGTCTAGTCAGGGACCCCTTGTATATCTTAGACCAGAAAGCTAAAGCTTACGTTCCTCTAGATCAGGAAGTTTACGCAAAGGTGATAAAAGGTGAAATACGTCTATAAGCTTGTCACAGAGACTGTACTTGTTAGACCTAGAGAAATCTTCGTTGTCACCCTGTACGTGTACAGTACCTATACAAGGATCGAGTGCTGTCTCCCTGACAATGTCAGTCAGTGGCCCATATGCCCGACGAAAACACTAATTTTCCATCGGGTTGGCAAGAATCAGACCCGGGCAATCGACCAGGCTGTACATGCAGACTGGTCTGTTCTCTTCTAAGTTTTGTAGGTGAGCTTATAGACAAAATCCGGGCACTAGTTAGTTAAGTCGGCCATTAGTGGGGTCCAGCTAAAATGATCTTTATTTTTATTTTACTGTCTACATGCAATTCTAAACCGTCATATTCACTAAACTGGGGCAACCAAGAGAATTTTGCAAGCAAACCATCCATGATACATGTAAGCAAAGACATAATCTGAAAGACTAATGCTGATGAACCCAAGCTATGTTCGGATTCGTTGTCTATAAGTGACCACACTCTTAAAAAGTTGGTTAAAAAATTCAACACTGGTCACGTATGTCAAATACCTGGAATTGGTTAAATTTTACCCAATAATTGTTGATTAATGGGTTATCAAAGAGGTTTTTTACCACTTTATTGGGTAACCATCCTGTGGGGTAACCAAATAAACAACACATATTGGGTAAAATTTAACCAATTTCAGGTATTTGACATACGTGACCAGTGTTGGTGAATTTTTTTAACCAACTTTTTAAGAGTGCACGGTGGTCGGTAGAAAACGCAATACTAGACTCAAACTCCGTTTTCTTGTTTTCACGAATAATTAAAGAAGTATGACGCACAATAAAAAAAAAAAATGGGAAAACATTTTGAGACTGGAATTGTTGCATTACCTGACCGTCTGAGCCGAGAAGGGGCTGCAACCCAGGAAGTTCAGTCCCGCGCCAAGAGTGAAGCTGTTCTTGCGTGATCCAGGCATAATATTGTGAAGAAACATAAATTTTCTGCAAAATTTCCAGCTATAGACACGTTTCTAAATGGCAATTGCAAAGAATCGTGGAGTAGGGATTGGGTACGTGCTGACGGTCTTTGCCAACAGCAGTTTGCTGTGGCAAAAAACGACCCACACAACAATTTATCCAGTTCCTGTCCAGTTCTTTTCAATATGCTATTTGGAAAAGGGTGCAATAAATATGGTACGGTCAAACCGAATATAGTAGGAATTTAAAGATATGGAAATCACTCTTCGTCGAGCTACATTTTTGTGAAGAGGGGGTGAGAGTGGGATGGGGTGGCAAATTCTTAAGTGGTTGTGTTCTTTGATTAACAAAGTCAGTTCAGGATATCCAGTATCCAGGTTATTGCATATCACACAACATGCACTGACAGTGTGTTAATTACACTACGGGCCTTGTTTAATCACCAGGATTAACAGTAAATTAAGATTGTGTCGGTACATGGCAGTTGTGGGAGGGGATGGGAGTAAATTTATATGAAAAAATTGGACCTACACCTGTATGGGGCGAGGAGATTCATCCAAATCAAATTAATGAAGTGTACCCGTATAAATCGTCTTTCATTTTATGGCTTTGACCAAGATTTGGTTCTATGCCGTCAAATTAAAGATAGAGTGTCGTCATGAAAAAGAATTCTTAAAACGCAAGCCTTCGGTGACCTTTTCACGGATTACGTCACGACCACGTGACTTCATAATTAATATTTGAAATATTCATATTTCAGATATTAATTATGAAGTCATGTAGTCCTGACGCAATCCGTGATAAGGTTACCGAAGGTTTGCGTTTTGAGAATTCTTTTTCATGACCACACTCCATCTTTAATCTCTTTTCAACCCTGAGAAGAATGGGTGGGTGTTTTAACGCTGCGAGGACATCGTCGACAGGGGCGTCGATCCTGAGGGGCGGACAGGGGGAAATTGTCACCCAATGAAAATATTGGGCGTAAACATATCGTTTTGCCACCCAATAATTCAGGCAGACTAAACAACAACAGGCAGAATTAATAAACAAAATATAACATTGTGGTAAACAAATGACTTTAGGGCTTCCAGAAAACGTCCGAGCGTATATACGTGTCAATGTGAGTGTGTATGCGTGTTTGTTTGTGTGTCTGTATAGGTATGCGCTCGCGTTTGTATGGGTGGATTGCTTATATTACGGTCCCGCACACGATCCAGGGTATGACTGGCTGTTGCAAATTTTTTTCCTCCCAATCCACAAACCATATCTACGCTCTTGGTCATCGGGTACTCCAAAATAGGCAAGTGAAATGAAGGAAAATTCTTGAAGTGTGTGTTTACCGATTTGGTGACCAACTGACGTCATTTGTAGCGACCTGTCAAATCAGCTACGCCCTAAATGATAAGAGCACGTTGTCACCCAATTTGAATAAGCATACATAGGCTACTACTATTCATGTATGTTTAATTAATATAACAGTTATAGTGATAGCCAAGTATGCTTATTCAAGTTACTTTCAGTTAAATCGGTTTATCGTGTCTCATCATTTGTTTTTCACCACAGAATTAAGGCGACTTTTAAAACTGAGGTTATCTTCAATGTTTTTAGGGGCATTAATTAAGAGTTATTAGGGACATTAATTAAGAGTGACAGGAAAGACGGGATCATTCCGCCTTACGTTGCGTAAATTAACAAATTGGGTATACATATACCCCGAAGTGCCCCAGTCTGCCAGTAATGGTAACACGTTGGTCCAACTTTTGGGACCCTTTGATGGTTCTGCTAAAGCAATTTCATTTCTGTTGTTCTTCCTTTCCAAGATTCTGATGGCGGTTGTTGCACTGGTTGGACCGGGGTTGAATGGTTAATTTACTAATTTATTCACTTTCCGTTAGTAGATATTTTAAAGTTGTGGACAGGAATTAATAATCTTCCTTTCAGTTCTATCGAACTACTTTGTTGCAATACCATTGCTGCACATTACTATTTTGCGGAGCGTGCCAGATAGGAAGTGAAAGAATTGGGAGTTAGACATGATTACATAGGCCTACATGTAGGGGCCCGGTGGGGGAAGGAAGGGGGGGGGGGGGGTAATATTTATTGTGCAAAATAACAGTAAATTTGGAAAACTGAAATTTCCCGCTTCTAGGCCTATTATATTTTTTCCGTCAGTGAAAGAGCATCATGCCCGCAGAGAGGTGGTATTCTCTTGCATGTTGTATGCACATTGGTACTACAAACCTGCGTGCGGGGAAAGAGGGGGAAGGGGCTCTATTCGAGAAAACATGCTTTATATTCGGCAAATATGTGTTCAGCGCCCAGCTATCAACCATTTGAAAATGATCAACGTCTGCTAGGAAGAGTGACACATTTTATTAATTTGGTACTGCCAACGGGTGGTCTTACACACTCGGGCCAAGGGCGGGGAACCAAGGGCCGGTCATTTACATAATGACACTCCTGCGCTTAAGCTGACTAAGCTCTTGTCTAGTGAACATTGATATTGCGTATGGTTTACGACAATTGAGTTCTCTTTTATGGAGTGGAGGGGAGGAGAGGGAAGGAAGGGGGGGGGGTAAGAAGTGTTACATAGTACTAACAAACAATGAAGGTCTCAGTCGAGACTTGAAAATGTATAATTTTAATATTTATTTTCTTCGGTAATTTTGAAAGTTTCAGTCAAGACTTGATTATTCAAAAAATTCATATTTATTTTCATATGCCAGTTTTAGAGATACAAACGATCACTTTTTGGAGGAAATACCAGATCATGAATTGAATGTCTTCATATGTCATAAAATGTTTGTATATCTCGTTTTATTTAACTTTCTCCGGTCTTTACCCATGTTTTCTGGTCTGGCGTCCTGAATCATATTCTTTGCCCCAACCTCCCCCCCCCCCCCCACACACACCCCTTGCATTTGCTAGTATGCCGTATTTTATTCGACTTCCTCTGCTCTTCTTTCATTTTTTCTAGTCTAGCACCACGATTTTTGTCCTTTTCCCTCAATTCCTCTCTCTCCAAATTCTATCGTATGCAATTGCTTTAGTTTGCACCCATGCTTTTATTCTCTGACATTCCAAATTTTATCCCTTGCCCTGAGCCACCAACCTTCAAATTTGTTTTGCAAATATGTCCTTCAAAACATGACCTATGAGACTAGTTTGGTAGACTGACCCACTGAACCAAATAATAATATTTTCTGCCATTAACAAGACTTAAGTGCCAACAGCGGCTAATGAACCATACCATACCTGCCTCACAAGCGGTAAGGGGGTGGAGGCACAGGGAACTATTTTTCACCATTGAGGAAATTGCCTAATTTGGTCGGGCAGCCTTAATCCGTAGGTTAGCATATGTAATCACATAGCAACAACAATAGCCTACGCTTGACTTAGCTCGTGGGAAGGTCAGGTTCTTTACTAGGCCTAAGGAACCAAATTTTTTTTGTAAGACTGGCCCACATTTTTCAGATTTTCCTCCAAAAAATTCAAAAAAAAAAAAATGTGGAGGCACAGGGAACTATTTTTCACCATTGAGGAAATTGCCTAATTTGGTCGGGCAGCCTTAATCCATAGGTTAGCATATGTAATCACATAGCAACAACAATAGCCTACGCTTGACTTAGCTCGTGGGAAGGTCAGGTTCTTTACTAGGCCTAAGGAACCAAATTTTTTTTTATGACTGGCCCACATTTTTCAGATTATCTTCCAAAAAAAAAAAAATGTATGAGCTATTTTTTCAACAAAACTTTACTTTTCATGTTTTCATAAGGAAATCAAAGAGTGCCGTGAAAATGTTGTCATCATGTTTTCAGCAAATTACAGTATAGCCTTTAAGGTTTACTTTATCCACCCTTCCCTCCAAGAGCTTTTCCCTCTGTTGGAGAGATGTTAATGTCAACTGTGCTATGAGTTTGGATTTGCTACACCTGCTGAGCAGTGGTGCAAAGATCTTCTAGCCCACTGTTGAGCTTATAGGGAAGGGGACAGACATTTATCATGCTTTCCCCCTAACTTTTTGTAAGAGCAGGGGGTCTACATCCCACTGATTGGTTCCTCTGCCTATGTAATAGCCTCAGAAACTTAGAAACACAAGCTCACAAGGGGAAATCCAGGTGGAATTTGTTGGATGAGGATGTTAATAGTAGTTCATTTATACTTGGCAATAATCCTCAACTTCCGTTGGTCTGGAATGGTCAGCCGACTGTGTATAATCCAGGCATAAACTCATCTTGGGCTATTCCATTTCCCCCAGGGCTGTGTTATTTGAATGTCGTTGTTTCTAACTAAATTTATTTCCTTTTCTGTCCTTTAAATAAAATGTATTGCTGTGTATGAATGATCAAGACCAACCAACTCTGGACCTGCGCATTAGAACAGAAAAAGGCATTCTCTGGGGTTACTGCATTGGATTGATGCACCCTCATACATCACTTGCGTTCAACTCAGATCCTGCACTATCATGAGCTTATGCAACGTCCATCATTGTCTATCCTTCATTCGTACTTCCTGATAACCCTGACCTTCTATTGGTCTATTACAAACACGTGGCCATGCATTTTTTCTTCATAAACTTATGCTAATAAATAATGCACCCATATTAGGGTTTTGCTGCATAGTTTGCATGTATGTGGTTATGTTATGTGGTAATATTATAAACGAGATGTTATTTCAACTTCAAGGCAGCTTTGATGAACAGGGCAGTTTATGAACGCAGGAGTTTCAATGACCAAAGGCAGAGTTAAATTTACAGCCCCCATTCCTAATGAAATATATTTTACATCAGGCTTTCACTTTGCCAAACAACAAGACTCAAGGCAAGAATGCCAAAAAGAAAAACAAAGCATTTCTGTCCCTTTTATCTGATTTTAATATTTTAAAAAAAGAACAAAACAAAAGGAAACTGGGTATAAATAATGATTAACTTAGGACATTTGACATAAACGTTAGCACATACAATTCTGTATACCATCCCCTAAACTATTAAATAAATGCTTCAAAATGCGGACTACACGGTTTAAGATTATCTACCAAATGACTACATGAAAGTGGCGATTTTAACTGGAAATATTGTAAGGACTCACTTGAGCAAATTTTAATGTCAATGGACTGTTCATGATACTGTACATATACTACTACTACGGAGTATTTGATGACAAATTTAGCTGGAAGAGGCCACTTTGGAACACTTGTTTTAAAACTTACAATAATTTTCCAAGATGTCACATGACCTTACAAAATAATGTTACACAATCTACACAATGACAAAGGACAAAACCACTGAATAAAAAAAAAAGATGAAATTGTAAGACAGTTCTGAAGGTAAGAACAAAATTTTAAATAGTATTATACCTTCCTGTCACTAAAAGATTGAAAGAACTAGAAGAGGGAGGGATGAGAAAGGAGGGGGAGGGGGATGGGGAGGGAGGGGGAAGGAATGTGAGTAGGGAAGAGGTTTTCACAAACTACCTCTTTGTCTCCACCCATCTCTTTCAATAACCTGATCCCCATAAACAAAATGCTACTAACTCTCCAGGCTACAATTTAGCTATTAAATATTTATCCACTGAAACTTGAAACTAGGGTAGGATTACTCTAGAATAAAGGATTTTCTCTTAGGTCATTGCTTCTATGTCGTTATTTTTTTCTGATACAAGAATTGGCTCTACAAGCTAAAACAACATGATAAATGAAGGCTGAATTTCTTCACCAAAGCATTAAACTATCAGGTCAACTTTGCAGGTGAATGTTGTGACCTGTTCTCGGCATATCATTCATGAGACACACCATTTGAATAGTAAAGAGTCTTCTGGTCCTTTCCTATACACATTGCGGGGACTGGAAGAGCACTTCAAAATCATCCCAGATTTGTGGAAGTATTTTGACTTTGCTGCGTACATCACTCAGCAAGCGTATTGAAGGTCTTACCCTTAGAGATGTTTTTATCTTTCAGGAATTGATTTGTAACCAGCTTCTTATCCACAACAACGTGACCTACACGATGCACATAAAACATGCTGCAAGTTATTTCTCCTGAAGATGATAGCCATTAAGGCTACTGCCTATCTTACTCTTGTATGTCCCTTACTGGAGCACTCTTCATCTGTCTGGGGCCCTAATACGGCTTCCTTCATTAACAAAATTGAGCAATATCGGCATAGGGCTGCAAGGTTTGTCTGGCATGACTATTCTTCCCAAAGTAGTGTTACTGAAATGTTAAGAGACTTGGGGAGGGATAGTCCCAAAGATGGACATAAAACTAGACTGGGCCTTCTGGCCTTGCATCTTGTCAACCTCTCACAACTCATCCGGAGGTCTTCTTGATACCACCACCCGAACAGTTATTCTATCATCTCAACTACAAAGGACTGTTACAAATGCAGGTTCTTCCCTTGTACTGTAAGAGAGACACTGAAACCTACTCACCCAGCACATAACAGATCTCGAGGATCTTGCGCAATTCAAGAACTCCGCATTGAGGATTCTCAGACAGAAGGATTGATTTCCCATGCACACACCTAAGCCTACATGCTTGACTCCACCTGGAGAGTTGTGTAGTATTTTTCCAGATCCAGATTCAAAGAGCTCATTTTCACTTACTCTTCCATGATCCCAACCCATGAATCTTTGAGATTTAGGAGGAGGGGTTCCTGCTTCTTGAAGGCCAGAAGCGATTTCAGCTGATGTCAAGACACAAATTTCTTTGTATAACATTGCACGACATATTTTGTTTACAGCTAAATGTATGTTGGGAATAAACGTTTCTACATTTTTACAAATGATTACACAAAACAAAGCTTAAGGCTAGATTGAAGTAAAACAGTAAAGTAGCTAGAAAACCTATCCTATAATGAGGCAATAATTAGAATTACAGTATTTTAAGCCACACGAGGAGGACGAGCAACTGTTCAGTCTCGATACAAACGTAGCAGAAGAGAGAAAACTCTGAGTTGATGTTCATATATCATCTGAACTGCTGCCATGTCACTTGGATTCGTCATTTCCGAATATATTGGTCCACACTGGGTTGGTTACTTTCTAGACAGTATATGATGGTTGGTGGGTAGGTGGGTAGGAAGATTTCAAAGAGCACCTACAAAATAAATAAAAAAAATTAATAACAATAGAAAAATATACAAAAATGCTACAAAAGCCCAATGGGCACTGTGGGCAATGTATTGAAACTGAGCTATTACTGTACTATCATACAGACAAAATTTAGGGTAGTTCTATGAAGCTTGCCTGTTACTGTGGTAACCCCTACATGAACAACTACAGGTTATTGGCACTGAATGTTGCCTACATCCATCCACCAAGTTCCTGGTATTGAGATCTATCTGAATTACATGGTTTTCAGTATTGATCCTCCAGTGGCTTCATATGACCTTTGACCTCTCCTATGCTGTTTCTTTTTGCCATAACACTCCTACATATCAAATATGAAATCTATACAAGCTTCCTATTCACAGATATCATTTTAACAAGGTTTGTAGTGTTTAACCCACGGCGACCCCAATGGCCCTTACATCCAACAAATATACCAGGATTTATCTTCACACCATAATGCATCCACAAACCAAGCATGAAATACATCTACGCTTCTCAGCTTGAGATATATCTTTTGTGTACAAGGTTTATAGCATTTTCCTTCTGCTGACCCTAAATGACTTTTGAACTCCACCACAACTGACTGGATTCATCTTCATTACGTGTGCGGCTCGGTTACTTGCTGTTTGGTCTAGCCCCGGAAAATGAAATGATATTCTGGCTCTCACGTGATCAACGAAGACACCAAATGTGCCTTCGCTATCTCTGAAAACACAAAATCCTGTGATTTGGTGTCTTGATTTTGTGTTTTCGAAAATAGCAAAGGCAGATTTGGTGTCTTCATTGATCGTGTGACACCCGGAATATTGTTTTATTTTCTAGGGGTAGACCAAACGGCAAGTAACCGAGCCGCACACGTCATGTCACACCACAATGAATCAACATGCTAAATATGAAATCTATCCAAGCTTCCTACATCGAAAACTCTGTCAAAAGCTATTCAGTTTTTTATCCCCAGTGACCCCAAATGACCATTGACCTCCACCAAAAACTACAGGGTACACCTTCTCACTATAGCAGTTATATTTACCAAGTTTCATGTCAGTCCAAATTCCCTTCTTTGAGTTACAGGGTAGCATCAAAAACACATAGGTTCCTTTTGCTATTGCAAGGAGTCAAAAATCTTGGCTAAGATATTTCTTCCTTTAAATATTTAAATAATTTGGAAAATTACCTAACAACTGAATAAATGAAAGGAATTAAAAATGCCTAGACAATCTCATTGCCAAGACGTTTAGCCACACAATACTACTTTTACATAGAAATGATAAATGAATGGGACTGGCACAGAGCGGACAATCTAAAAAAGCTTAAGACTAAAATAATATGCAAAAAGACCCAGTGTCAGGGATGGGAAAATGTTTCTTTTACAACCAATTTTCCATGACTGATTTCCTACATGAATGCATGTACAGCATTTCCTTCTTACTGTCTGAACATTCCTCCCAAAGACTAAACAGTCCTTTCAAGGACCTTCCCATATTACCAATTTTTTCCAACCATGTAATTCCCACCTTTGTCCAGTGCACTAATTGATTCCTACTATGTTTCATGACTGAAAAGGTCTTGCATGGCAGTTGAATTGGGAGGGCATAAATTTTTGCCAAACTACAGATCTCATTCCCAGGGCATGTCCTAGAATATAATGTCCCACTTTCAGTCCAATCTCCCCCATTCAATCAGGGTTCTTGACCCCTTTTTTTTTTGGGGGGGGGGGGGGCAGGGGGGTAAACTTTCCTACTAACTCAGGGTTCTAACATTTTTTTTTGGGGGGGGGGGGAGAAGGAACACCCTATATCCTGACGTGTATGGCAAATGACTATTGACTATGAGAACTTACCAATACTAAACTTCTTCAGAGTTCAAGTTGCTCTCACTACCAGACTTGGTAGCCTGCATCTGCCGCTGCATCTGAGCAAGCATCTCTTGCATACGCCGGAGCTACAGAAGTATAAAAGATGAGAACTGAAAGTGTGGCGTTTGTTTTATATACAATACAAGTTATTGCATGAGACAAAATAAACGTTATTGCAATTCATTTGCCAGTAAATATCCCTGTGCACTGTGATACACAAATCACATAAAACAACTGACACTGTTCCATATTATGACACTTCTCAAAAGTCAATTTAAGTAAGCAATGCAAATTAACCATAGAGTTTGTCGAATCGATATCTTATGTGCTATGCACAACACTTTGTCTACCAGAATAGGTTTGGAGTTGAGTATGCTTCGTGACTACCATCAAGGCCTCAAAATACTTTGGCAACGCTAAACTGTCCATTACTTGCCTCCTTACATATCATGCTGTACAATGACATAAAACTGCAAAAAAGTACCCTCCTTCAAAAGATATTTTGTGCATCAACTACTGAGTCACTGTAGTTGATCCCCAATTTGCTTTTCCTACCTCATTTCCTGTGATCCCTTCACTACAGCTTGCATACTTTTTGTATTTATTTTTTTGGGGGGAGGGGAGGTGGACGGGGGGAGAGGTTAGTTCTCTTCGTTTTATTAATTAGACTGTCAAAGGGTACTGCTTATATACGTTTCTCCTTTTCAAGTTGTTGTCAACCTCCTTTTTATAACTCTAATGTATGTTTCATCAATTTTTGATGTGGAAAATAAACCATCATGACTTGAGTCGCAACAGCAAAATCGCTTGACTAGAAAATCCTAGCTGAATTTCCCAAATTGAATTTAACACAGTGACTCCAGTCATAATTTTACTAGAGTTGCTAAAATGGCTGTTGTTGAACTGCACCCCCCCCCCCCCCCCACCCCCAGAGAAGAAAACTAACTTGGTTACAAATGTGTAGTTTATTTAGTAAGATGAGGTATTTCTAACCACAGCCTTTTTCCAGTTGTGGCTTACTGGCTTGTTTACAACTCTGTAATGCACTAGTGCACTCTACAGGCTTCTTAAGGTTGGGTTGCTGAGCATTTATCAGGTCACCAACTGGTTCCAAGAGCTAAAAAATTTAAAAATTGTTCATTCCTTAATCGAAACAGTAAAAATCACTTGTCCAGCACCTCTGTATTGCACAAGATGGCTACACCAGGCATGATTCTTTCTCAAGGTTCAAGATCTGCTGCCACCTAAAACAGGGTTGCCTCAAGGAAAAGGTTGGGTAATAGGGTAGATAGAATTTTATGTCTATACTTCTGGTTTTATCCAGTGATTCACAACTGGAAAAAAGGCTGTGGCCGGGTCGACTTGAACCAATAGGTTGGAAACTGGGATGTTAAACTCCATCTAACTAAGTAACTTGTTTAATCTAGGTGCCCACAACCCTTTTTTCAGTTGCTAACCACTATATTGTTATTTCAGGGGCCCATTCCACAAAGAGTTACACCCAATCTTAAGTTTGATTCCCCATACTTAAGTCAACAGTAAATCATACTTAAGGTTGTGCGTAACTCTTTGTGGAACAGGCCCCTGCTCTTTAGTTGCTTATGAAGAGCATCTCACACTTGGGCAGTAGGTTCCAAGTTTGAAGTCTTTGGTATGAACCCATCCTGGGAGTCGTATCAAGGACCTGGGTGAGAGTCTGATGCCCTGCTTACTAGAATATACACTCGGATAAAGCTTGGGAACCCCTGCTCTTTACTTACTTCAGCCTCTTTCTGTTGGAGTAGAGAGTCTTTATCATCATCACCAGCATTTCCACCTCTGGCAAGGGAAGAAACAAACCAAAGATATTTTAACAAATGGTCAAGAAGGGATAACAGTTGTAATTACTATACTACTGTTCAAAAGGGAAGGTACAGATTCTCTAACCTTTGTTGGGGAGGCTGTGCTGCTTGTGCTTGTCGTCTTGGGGTGAGAACAGCAAAAAACCCGCGAAAGAAAGAAAGAAACAATTAAGCTTGTTAATCAACATAAAAAAAGGCCAAATCAAATATTTTTAAAATTAAACCCATATATGGTTATGCTGATGTGCTTGCATTGCAAAGGCTTTGTCATTACTTTTAAGCAGTTACACCAATTATGAAAAGACTGACAACCTGAAGTTATTGTGGACAAATAATGTATGACTGCATGTGATGTGTGTAGCAGCAAATGGGTACATAGAAGAAATGGACTAAGGTTGCAAATCTTTTTATACTGTACAAAATTTTAGAACAGAGACCATAATTATCTTGGCCCTAAGTTAACCTTTGGAGGCGATGAGGAAAACTTTCCCAGAAGGGGACAAATATTTGTCTAGGGTGGGGTTTCCAAAGTGTAAAAGTTAATGGCATGGGAGGCTTTACACTCCCAGGGAACAAAGAAGGGGAAGATATTGGACTGATTTCACTACTCCATTGTTCAGGAACAGCATTATGCACAATGGAAGTAGGTTCCATTTTAAAGTCTTTGGTATGACTTGACTTGGGAATCAAACCCAGGTTTTCTGGGAAGTGAATGCTGTACCATATTTACAGAAGGAACTTTATTCAAGAGTGTTTTTAGGGGAGGGGGAGAACACTAACTTTTGCGTTTAGGGAGTATTTCAACATAATTGCACAGGCAAGGGTAAAATGACTAGGTGGGCTTCTTGCTATTTTCTCCCCCAATCATAATTTTGATATGGGCCAGTGGTTCATTTGCTGTGCATGTTCTGCAAGGTTAGAAAATTATGAGACAATGCATATAGTAAATTTTGAGTTTAAATTACAACATGACCTACGGGTTAACCAAATGAGGGGTGTAGCCAGGATCGTGCCATGGGGGAGGGGGGCACCTTAGGAGTATTAAACAAAATTATAAAACCATTTCTTTGGTCTTCAGATGCAAAATGTTATATTAATTTTGTGACTTACTATTTACATGCACAAGTTAAGTGATGCAGTTTGTTGACATTTTTTGCAAATATTTTGTTTTTCAATGCTTGGGTAATGGCTTCCCCTTCCCCTTAATACATACCTAAAATAAGCACAATGTTAAATTTACTTCTCACTTAGGATCTTGTTAAACTGAGTGATATATGATCATGCAGCATAAGTGATTCAATTTAATCTTTTAACCAAAATGTGAGAGTAAATGAACAACACAGAAGTTATCATTTTAAAATTAAATGCATTATTTGCCCATTTGAAAATAGTTAGAGGTTACAAAAGTTACAAGTCATATCTTAATTTTTGCAAGTATTTTAGTCACTCCTGTAGCAACTAGCCTGTCTCCTTTAGCAAAACAGGCTGATACATTTATACCAACTACATGTAACCTTCTAAATGGCCACTATGCAATTAATAACAAAGTTATAGACACCATACAACTGAAATAATAAATAATGTGCTCTCATGTACAGCAAAATAAGGTCAGGGACATAAATAGGTTCGGCCATGTTTTCACTGATTTTAAGCTAGACCCAATGTCACCTACAGTATGACTTGGAATATGTGATGATTGACCTTTCAAATATATAGAGCATTCATGTTATATTCATGACTGATTTTTGTGTTTAAAGGCCTAATTCTCTCACCCCAAATTGTTCCAATTCTCCTAACCCACTAACTTCATCCCCTCTCACAACTGTCTAACCTTCATCCTCATCCAGGCACAATGTCAGTTTATTGCTTCAGGGTGAGTATACAAGACCCCAATGTGTAATCAAAACATTCTCAGTACAGTACATGCTGTTTACTATACTCTGCATTTTTTGGACTTGCTGTCAATCAAAGAGCTGTGAGGATTGTGAATGCCTGTACATAGGCTACTACAAAAATCGTAGTTTGGGGTAAGAGTTGACTGCCCTAAACATCACATAACATCTGCCCTTACTTTGACTTTCAACCACAATGAACATTACATATTCAAGCCATTTGATGGGATGGGATGTTTTGTTTGACCTCATAAATATAAGAATGGGTCTAGCTCCACCCATGATTGGCTATGAAATAAGTACTGTAAGTCATTCAGACACAGACTAACAAGAGATTACCATTTGACACACACACACAATCACAGACACATGTACACAGTAAACAGCTCATACTTGCCAACATTGCCTTCTCCAAAAACAGAATATATATGAAGCAGATGATCAACTTCAGTGGCAAGCACGTAAGTGCTAACCTCAATGGGTTCAACAGCCCAGGGGATAAAACTCTTCTTGTCCCATTCTTAATGTTCACATGAACTTATATTGAAATCACTTAGATGTTACTTTTGTCAAGCTGTTGCTTTGCAATTTTCTGATCATTTAAAGTATTACACCATTTTTTAAAATTTAAGATCAGAAAAAGTAACATTCTAACTTTTATGGGTGTATAAGCTCAGAAAATGGAACAGTTTTGTTTAAAAATGGACCAGTTGGCAAGTATGATGTCAGCTGCACCATATATTTTCCCCTAGAGTAAGGAAATTATAAATATGTGAGTGCAGCCTAAAGGTTTCAAATAGAACTCCAAATTCATTCATCAATCAAATTTTACAGTCTTACAGATTTCAAATTTTAACCTCCAGGATATACAATGCTTAAAAATAAAACACTCTTTAATATAGCATTATTGGATGGTCAACTGAATTTTGCACAAAAACATTGTGAAAGCAGTGATATGTTTGGAAAAGAATCCTTTTTTTATTACTTGCCAGAATATAATGAAAACAAATCATGTGCACATGTTCCCAACAAAAAGGTTTGCAGGTTGGTTGAAGTTAGAAATTAGTAAGTAGACAACTAGACGCTCAGTATCCAGGGTTTGAACACCTTCGTGGAAAGCTATGAGGAGCATATTGCAAGTATTTTGCATGGATCACAATATCTTCTCAAACATAAACTTGAGACCAAAATTTGAGTTTAAATCTCAGTTTTTGAAGATGTATAAAATTTAAAATGGAGTTGGTACCTGGAGGCTCCTTCACAGGTATTAGGAGAATGAAAAATGCATTCAACCCAGTCAACCGTACATCATGCAGGGATCTTAAGAAACATGTCAAAATGTTTTTTTTCTTAAATTTGCAAATTAATGAAGAGTTACTACTTTGGTTTAGCTTCAACATGTACTTTTCATACAAGTCCTGTAATATCATCACATATACTTGCAACAGAGTAAAGAAAAAATCTGAAAATCTTGCTCATTTTAAAATTTGGATGACTGCTTATCCTCTATACACACTTTCAGGATGGACTTTTCAGTCTGAGCCCTTTCAAGGTTTCCCACAAAAGTGTACACACCCTCTAAATCAGAAATAAGGCTGTTAATCACAGAAGACGAGAATAATTTGGTTAAAATACAATCATTGATGAGTCTAAAGGAAAATGAGATAGGAGAAAGGGTAAAGGTGTCATCAACATAAAATGTAGGAGGTTAATAAGGGATTCCGTAACAGTTAGGAAGGTATACTTCAAGAAAAGCTAGGTGGGGAATAAAGAAAGAAGGAAAGCATGGAGGCAAGAAGTTCACAGGAAGGACAAGCAGTGGCAGAACTAATGACAGACAGATGGGTGGTATGGGAGTCACATAGCCTGTCTATTAAACTTTTCTCTGCATCATTCATTCTCCCCGTTCTCTGCCCACCCTCCAAAATGATATAAACACACATTCATAAACACCTGTTTTCATTTCCTGCATTCTGATTGGCCAGAAACCATTTGAGACCGGTCTCAAATTGCATTTAAGACCAGCTGGAAGAATTAGAATACCGAGCTCAACATGCCCATAGTTTGAGCGTGTTCAACATCATCTAAGTGTTTGTCAGAGTACGCCTTACTATTGAAAACAAACGCGCACGCCACACAGTGGAAGTAAACGAGTTTCTCACAACTCATGGTATATCAGTAACTCCTCACACTTCATACTGCATGCCGCTGCGTGTACGTGTGTAGCTAACTACTATGTATGTTGTGTATTGTGTGTAATGTGCAGTGGTGTACTGTGCATGTTTCCATTGCTTGATTACACTAACCCGTTGTATCAATTTGACTATTAAAGGTCAGTAATGTAAGACAAAATAAAGCATATTCAGCCAAGACATCGTATTTGTTAGAGCAATTGCAAATTTGGTTCAAACGATTGGGTTTTACATAAATTTGTTCTAAAAAAGTGAAAATATTTGCGTGGTTCTTCCCCCTTTCTTTTGGCTTGAGTTGTTGGCTTCCACCTCAAGAATAAACATGACATCACAATAAAGCCCTAACTAAGCTGGGAAAATTAAAATGTGACCTGTAAAATTTTGTAGGAAATTCAATGTTTTTGTTGATTACCAGCATTTTAATTTTGAGTGTTAACAAAATGGGGATAAAAGCAGGGTGGCCCAGTCTTAAATGTAATTTAAGACCTCTGATGACATCACAAAAGAAGCAGCGAACCTCTACTATCACCTCGGTCCGCTCAGCCTCTGTAATGATTTTTCCTTGAAAATTACATTTAAAACTGGGCACACTGACATTTATCCCCTAACTCAAAAACCCAGATACTGCCACTGGGGACAAGGTCAGCAGGTAGGAAGGGTGCAGGAAAAACATAAGAGGGAAAAGGAGGTGAACTGGCAGGAAAAATGAGCACCAAGGAAGAAAGCTATGCTGCAAAGAAGAAGGCACTGGATAAGAAAGGAGAAAAACACAGGAAAAAAGGGAAGAGATCTACATCAATCTATAAAACTTTGATGTTACCATCCAATAATTCCCAATCTGCAGACGACTTCTTTCTTCTTTGTCTTCTTGCTTCCACGGTTACCGAGATAAGGGTCAGGGTAGGAGGCACATCTTCATGCTATGGGCCAGACTGGCCTCAGTTTTGCTAGAGGTTGCTGAAGGCTACCTCTCTTTCCAAATATACAAGTTTCTTACTAACATAGAAGCATACATTACTTCATGGGGACCATTCAACATTTTTTAATTGTAGTGCCAGAACTGACAAAGCAGGAACTTGAAACATTTTGCTTTGTAACCCTTACACAACTTGGAATATTCTACCAGTTGAAGGAAACATGAAAATGAAAATTTCTTTCCTTTCCCCATGCCAACTCCCACATATCCAATATTGAGAAATTCCGTTCGTCAGAGACTACAGAGCCACTAACACCATTTCTTCACACGTCTCTTGTGTTTTTAAAATACCCTTCATGCATCATTAATTGGTGTGACCTGAAGTATTGCACATCCAAAGGATTTGGCAATTTTCAGAGCCAGTACTCATGTTCTATTTGATTTCCCTGTTGATATTTTGGTTTGATTTGATTTTAAGGGACTTTCCAAAAGACTACAAAAGAGTTCTAGACTTTTTGCAGGTTACGTACATTTTTCTTGGAGTTTCATGACCCTGTTTGTCAACGACAAATCTGGGTCTTTGTGAAATATCTGGAGTCATTAACAATTTATCCGGGGCTTGAAACAAGAAGGGAAGATGAGAAAATCAAGTGGTCGCCAGATGGAACATGTTAACCAGGACACCAAAGCAGGAGTACGGATGGGTGTGGGGGGAGGCAAACAGAGGACCAAAATAGGCCCTATGAGGCACCCATTTCAGTCGACATAGCAAGCTATTAAACCTGTGCCTTAATGTTGGTACCTTTCAAATGGAGGAGAAACTGTTGATGGGATCTTATGAGTATGGTCTTCCATCTTGTTATTTTACTCTTTCACTTACGCAACAATTTCGCAAGATACATGAGAGAGAGAGAGTGTGACATGCACCCTACAGCTCTGTAAGGCTTGTACCAGACCTTCTTCACTTTTTATGGAGTTAATTATGATCAACTTGATTCCATTTTCGTTTCTGGCTTGCAAGAAAAAGATTCACAACTAGTCCCACTGGAAGTGGTCATGCTGGACCATGTCATATCTGGACCATAAAAGAAGTGGAAACTGCTGCATACTTCACTACACCACTTTTCACATTTCACTGTCTTGTTGCACCTGTTGGCTAATATCTTTACCAAGACACTGAGACAGTTTTGAGATGGTTGTCACACATATAACAATGGCATAGGGAAATGAACATTTAACAGTGTTCTGTACTGAAGTGTATCATCTAAAACCTTTTCAGCGAGCTATCAAAGGTTGTTGGTGACGCTGTCAATATCTAACCTACAATTATGAGAACTGACCGACTAGGACTGATCATTTGCACAGACTGGTTGTGAGGACAATGGAGTTATGATGGAATGCTGATAATATTATTGCATGTGGTACACTTTACTCTGCTTGGATCTGAAGGGTCAGTTACTTAGGTAGGGTTAGAACAGCATACCAACACAAATGTGTTACACAGAGTCAGCAGGATAGATAGGCAGTATTTTCCAAGTTCAAATATGGTTCAAGTCCCCCCAGTTTAGTCACCTCTTATGACAGGCAAGGAATACCGTGGGCATATTCTACAACCCACAGCCCACAGGGGGAGAGACCTGAAAGGGCAATCAGTCACAAAATACATTACATCTTTGAACTTGTCAGGATTGGTCCGATTTTAAAGCTAACATTGATTTCTTCCAAAGCATTTGCTTAGCTGAAGTTTTCGAAGACTGCTTTTTGTTGTCACACTAGAAGGTCTAGAGGAGTTCTGCCATTTTGAGCACAAGGGTGCATGTCACATGATCTCAGAGAGATCTACCAAACTCACCTGTCACCCCTGCCGGTAGACTTGCCAAAGTTTTGGGAACGGAAGTTCTCATAATGTACCTCATGGGTAACCTCCTGCAAGTCTTGCATGTGAGTGCTGATGAAAAGGTAATTTGAAATTTGAAAAGTTTGAAAATATTGAAAAACTTGTTGAGAATATGATGTCATGTGCACACGCTGGTTAGAATTTTATTTTAATTTTTGTCCTTTTGGTCAATTCTGTAAAATGAATGAAAACCTCTAGTTTTAATGGAAATAATCTACACATCTCTAGCTGTGAGGTACTTTATTCAAAGTATATCTGCATGGGTAAAATTTACATGAGAATGGTAAAATTATTTTTACTGGTGGATTTCAAGGAAAGGCAAAACAAAACAAAGCAGAGTTCCCAACATTTCAGAATTATAACAAGGAATAATCAGTTTTGAGAAGTGGGAATGTGCACAAACTGCAAGGTGAATCGAAAACCAACAACAGGTAGGGACTGGGGGCTCACACCAGGACCCCTGGATTATGTCTAGGGGCAAAGCCCAAGAGCAAAGGGAGTTCCAGGTGGTTAAACCCAAGAATCTACTGGCTTCAAAATGTTTTAGAGGCTTCAAGAGATACTGTCAAGGGATAATTGTAATAAACAAAACTATTTGAATATTTGGGTTCAATGCAGGCTACAATGCACCAATATCAGACACTCATTTGTAATGTTGACTGGGAAGGAGTAAAGAACATTTGGGATATAAAGTACCAAAAGAAATATTGGAAGGAAAATAGCTGGACAAAACAAAAGGTGGGAACAAAGTGAAATTAAAGGGAATTTTCTGTTTTTTTGTTTCATCTGAACTCCTCAAAAAGCCAAGACAAATGTTGGTGTAATTTCCTTGATAGTTCAAACATTTTGCAGTTTATCAACCTATGCAACTTATGCTATTTCTTCATGAACACTGAAGAAGAATTTTAAGCAAGGGTACTGGTAGTAAAATTTTGTCTTTTGGGTGGTTCTGTAATTGTCAATGAAATTATTACACTTAAAACTTACATAACTCAAAGTGGAACTTAATAAATGAGAAAAAATTGCCATGCATCAATCTAAAACTGACCAAGAATTTAAGATTGTATTATTTTTATATTTTAACTTAAGAAAATTTAACATTTGGTACAATCATTCTTCCAAGATAAGCAGCCCACTCATAATGGAATTGATAAGTTAAGCATTTTTCTGGATTTCAAAATACTTCCAATAAAAAAGAAAATACGGGGAGAGAACAAAAGATAAGTGAAACATGAACACTTACATTAGCATACTCCTTAGTTTGATAAAGTCACAATGGTCAGGATTTTCAACTGTTGAAGGAAAGAATTATTTCAGTTATAAAAACCTTCAGGTTTAAAGGCCCAGTTCTCTCACCCAAACAGTACCAATTCTCCTAACTTTCTCACTGAAGACCCTCCAACAATTGCCTGAAATTCTCCTCATTCAGATACAATCTCAGTTTATTGCTTCAAGGTGAGTATTCAAAAACTCAATTTATACAATCAAAACACTCTCAGTACCATACATGCAGTGTAATATAAGCTTTGTTACTCTGCATTGTTTGAATAAGCTGCCAGTCAAAGAGCTTAGCTAACTGAGAATTAACCCTGTACCAAAATTGTAGTTTGGGGTGAGAGGTTTGGCCCTTTAAATATCAGATCTTGAAAACACAAGTTGCATATTATTGGCAATGTGAAATATTTTCAGATATGAAAAGAACACAAAAATTTAAGCATTTTCAGTCCTTTCCATCTTCATCTTGTACACATGTGTACAACTGTATTAATACTGAATAAAACAAGTGTTATTTTATATCCCTCTTGATATTTAAAACAGAAATTTCACAGACAATTTTGCTTAAGGCAACTTTTACACTGAAGTAATTTTCTTTAGACTTTGTAAAGATAGCAAAATCTCAGGTTTTGATTTTTATTTGAATACTATGTACCTGAAAAGGTTACATGATTTCAAGAAATGGAGAAAATCAACAAATGACCAGTAAAGACATGGAGCAAGTGTTAGAAGCCACTACAGAATCACAGCTGGGTCACAAAACATGTGATTTCTTTTTGTGTTTGCAATGCATAGAAACTCAAATTCACGAATTGGTTCATCTTTCCTAAAGGTATTCATATGAAATATTTATAGATAATTTGGTAACAGATTTCACACTGTTGCCATGTTGTAGGATTTGATAAACAAACTATGAAAGCAAAATACAAAGTGCTAGTGGTGTTTCAATGTAACAAACTTTGCACAAGCTGACACCTATGAGTAGCAACTTCTTTGTATTCGGAGAATGGCTTTTCCAGTGACAGAACAGAACATTAAAGTGTTATTCACTGAAGCGCCCCCTTTCTTCAATCCCTGCTTCTTCTTATGTATTAACTTCAATGAAAAGGTTTGTTTCTCCTTCAAAATTTGCTAGATAATATTTCAACATACCTTCCACAACACCCCATGGGTATAACCGTCCTCGGACTTTTCGACCTTTGACCTCAATCAGCTGACTTGATCCGCACACTGCAAATGGCACACTATCCTACAAAGGTAACAAGAGAAAAAATGAACACATGACGGGCTTCAAATTAACAAAAGCATGGATTCCGCAAACTGACTACCAGAAGAACAAGTGACACATTCCTAATCAGGCAATGCTGTACAAATAACTTATAAAGCATATAATTAGTTCAATTTTTACTCAAATGGTATGCCTACAAGTGAAATAGAGAATTTTGGTAGCTAGTCAGTTGAAGTTTCACTGCCCAGTTTGGGTTCAAGTCGAGCCGGTTATGTCCTTTATACCAGTTGTGGATCACTGGCTTGTTTTCCCTGATCCACTGCTAATGCGGAGCATCATGCACAAAAGCAGTAGGTTTCCTTTTTAGAGTCTTTGGTATGACTCGACCTGGGAATAGAACCAGGGCTTCTGTGTGAGAGGTGGATGCTCTTGCAGTTAGACAAAACTCGGGGTCTCTGTGAAAAAGAGAAAGGCCTTTTCTTTTCTACCCTTACATTATAGAGTTGTTCATTCACTTGATATCCCAAAATAAGTGCAAAAATTATTTGCAAACGTTGAAATATCTTCCAAACCTTTAGAATCAACTTTTTCTGTAAAACTTGAGAAATTTTGACTATGTTTTGTATGTAAAGCAATAAAGCTGAAAACATTTGTTCAAATTTTGATTGTGGTGGAAATTGAACCAGAAATGACATCTTTCCAAGTCACTATCAATAGCTAACTTTTGAGCTGTGTAGAGTGCTACTTTGGTAACAGGCAAGTTCCTGTATGCATGTCCTGCAATGTCTCACCTTTGCAAAGTTTTTGCCAAAATCAAGTCAATTTGTCTTAGCAGTTACCTCAGCACTGCTCATTGCAAAGACCATTTTAGAGAGCTGCAGGGTTCCTGTACTTTCAGACAATAAAATTTCATGACTTTTATGTGACCATTTCATGACTTAAAATGACTATTTCATGACAAAATTATATCTGAGATTTTATTAAACTTTAAAGGCATGACAATTAGGACAAAGACCGAGAATATTCAATTACTTGTAAATAATTAAAAGACTGATCTGGACTAAATTTCATGACTTTTCTAAGCCACAAGAATCCTGGTGCTACTGTCATGAGCACCAAGGGGGAAGGGGGAGGGGGGGAGGCTTACACTGGACTTCTGCTTGGCAGTTGTGGCAAGTTGAGATAATTGTAGGATAAGCCAGATTTGATGACGTAAATAGCAGCTATGTTCCACATATGAGTACATTTCTGAGATCCTATGCACTATCACTAACATGGTATAGTAGTATGTGTTACAACTCATTTGATTGATTCTTTACCTTGGAGAAACTTGTTAGTATGCTAGTCTGATGTATGCTAATTATCATTGTGACTCATACTTTCTGTAACATAATAATTCAGATTGGAAATGGAGGGGGGAGAAGGGGGAGTGGGATTAGGGTTTCTACCCCTTCCTTTATATCTAACCTTGAGTTGTCTGTTTTGTTCTTTAAAGTCTTCATCTTCATCTGAATCAGAGGCTGGCATGTGATATATTTTTATGCTGTGGGCATCTATTTCATCCAAAACCTGTAAAATTTAGTGAAAAAATCCCCTTCTAAGTGTGTTACACACCTGAACATGATACAAAATAGTATGAAAACAAGAGAATTGTAACGACTACCATTTCTTCTGCGATTAATAGTTAAGAGGAGTAGTCAAATTAAAACAGTGCAGAAAAGATGAATGTACCACAATCTGCAGAAAAGATGTATGTACCACAATCTGCAGAAAAGATGAATGAACCACAATCTGCAGAAAAGATGTATGTACCACAATCTGCAGAAAAGATGAATGTACCACAATCTGCAGAAAAGATGAATGTACCACAATCTGCAGAAAAGATGTATGTACCACAATCTGCAGAATAGATGAATGTACCACAATCTGCAGAAAAGATGAATGTACCACAATCTGCAGAAAAGATGTATGTACCACAATCTGCAGAAAAGATGTATGTACCACAATCTGCAGAAAAGATGTATGTACCTCAATTTGCAGAAAATATGAATGTACCACAATCTGCAGACAATATTAAATTTTGTATTTGAAGAGGTGTTGGATCTTACAGTGTTATTGCCACGGCAAAATACTTCTGGATCTATTAGAATGTAGTGAAATTCATGGGGAGGGGGCATTTACAGGAAATGCTTCCACATTATTATTATTTTCAGCTACCCAAATTTTACTCTCATAGCTTAAGAAGTTGTGCATTGCATGAGATGTAATCTTTGATACACAGCACCATAGCTAGAGGTTGGACCTCTCATTGCAGTCAGACATGGCATCATTTCTTATCTTAGAAAAAGATGAGAATAAGTTTACCATTTCTGTTGTTATTGAAGTCTTTCTGGGGAGAGTCAGATAACATAAATGACAGGGCATCAAAGACAAAAGCCTTATGATGAAGTTTGCCATCCAGCAAGATACTGCTGTAACAACGTAAGTGCAGGACCATCATGCTACAACATCCCACAATTACTCTGACCCTTCCATACATACTGTTCTGCAATTCATGAATTTCATTTTTCATTGTGACCCCCTACCTGAAATATGATGGCTTAACAAATACTCTATATATTGGGATGTTATCCATTTGTACCAATCTCTCCCTAGCAAGTCACAACAAAGTATAGCTGTTACTCCAATGACCTTATACCAAACAGTCTTGAAACCCAATCTGTGGGTCTTAGGTTGTAAATTTACTTCATTTCTTTACCGTATACTTATATCCACATTCTGACTCTGAAAATTTTGTAAAGGGATACAAATCTGAAAAAACCTGCTACAAATAGCTGTGGCTACAATCTCTATGGGGAAACATCAGGTTAAATGTCAACATCCACCCAGAGACCAGAATTTTACACTGTTTAGTATTACATGATATGAAAAGGGCTATTCATATAAAGGTCTGGACACCACTGACAAAACTTTTAAACTTACCCTTCTCTTGAGATTGGCAATTTCTTTTTTTGTCAGAGTGTCAGCTTTTGCTATGACTGGAACAATGTTGACCTTATTGTGCAGAGCTTTCATGAACTGGACATCCAAAGGTTTCAACCTTTTAAAACAAAAAGAAACAATGGTATAATGGTTGGATTCTTGTGTAGTAAAATGGTTCAAATTGCTGTAAACCACTGCATCTTCAATTAAAAGCTTAGGGTTGAATTCCACTCCAAGGCACAACTTCTCACCCCTGACAGTTCCTCCCAGTATGCAAGTTTGGTAATTATTGAATGCATGGGATTGTGGGTCACATGGTGGGTACACAAAGCGAGCTCACCATATACTGTGTGCTGCATTTCCTTGTTTTCATGCAGTATGTGCACACAACACTAAGGGCATATCCAAGTGTCTTGCCCAACCATGCACAAATAAGGGTTTTGTGCCATTTCACAGAAGATGAAAGTGCAAATTTTTAAACCAAAAGTTTGATTTCCATACTGTCTACTGCACAACACAACACTTAAGTCCCTTCCTTATACTATGTATTAATAAAGAATAATTCCACAAGATTTTTCAGTATTTAGTCAAATTTGGTAACACCTGTTATGGGTATGGGAGCACTTTTTTTATTCCAACCATTTGAAGGATGTGCAGATGTACATAAACCCCAAATCGAATTACCAAACTTGCTTATTTAATCCTTTCACCCTCTTCTTTAACTGCATCTGTTTCCTGTTTGTGCAGACACACAGGTAGTTAATACTGAAGAACATATTCTGGTGAGTGTACAAGGCCCTAATGTGTAGTCTTTACACTCTCTGTTTAAGTTGTGCAGTGCAAGCTGTTCTACATCTTTTGAACTTGGATGTCAATCAAAGGGTAAATCACCTATAAGTCAGTTCTGTAATTCATTTTGGTTGCTATGCACATGAACACATCCTCCAAATCGTCAGTATGAACAAACCAATTCTGCACCTACAACATGTATTCCAAACTATAAGTTGACATGAAAATTTGGTGAAATCATTCTTTCTTAATCTATCCGTAACATAAGGAGGGATCTCAAGTGTGGTTTTGTGCAATGGATTGTGTCTAAAATTGTCTTTTTGGTGTAAACATTTGCGTTTTAACCTGCCACAAAGTAGGACTAAGACCTATTTTCATTCGTTTGCTACACACTTAACGTTGTATGCTCATACTGGCCAAAACAAGGGAATGCCGTACATTATGTGTTGAGCTCGATTTGAGTATCGCAGGCTGTGCCCCACATTTCTACAGGGAGGAGGTTACAGGCAAAACGCCTGTTCCCTGTGTGACCATGGAAGACCTCTCTGGTATCTCAGAGCCATCCTTCTGTCAATTTTGTTTCCTTCAGCCCAAGAATATAATACTGATGGAGAACGTAATGTACAAGTCCCAAAGAAGGCTCACCTTGGCATGATATGACCATCCCTTGCTCTTCTGGAATAACCATGGATACAGCTCAGACTTGATTAGCTTTTAACTTTCATAACTTTAAATTTTTGAATCAACTACCCACTTTATGACAAACCCAGTGAGCTCTTGCAAATCCTAGCAACCTCCTGAAACCTCAGGTAGGTCACTTAGTGGAAGAGTACTACTTGCAAGGGGCTGAAGCTGACAAATCATGATCACAAGATGTTGCAATATTTTCAACATTTTTTAAAATCATCCAAGCTCTTGTGAACAGCCCTCTCCCAGCAGGTGGGACTCTCAGGCTTGAACCCTTTGACTGTTCAGTCAAAAGGCAATTTATGTGCAATTTGAAACTTAGTCTCATGTTGAATATTAAAAGCAAAAATTTTATGTGGTAATATTTGTGAAAGCAGACTTACCCATGGCCAGTAGGGGAAATGAAATAGAAGCAGCAGTGTACTCTGTTATCGACAATGTTCCGCCTGTTCAGACCACTCTCATCATTCAGGTAACGCTCATACTGGTCATCGATGTACTTTAAAATTGGGTCAAAACTGATTCGAAAAGTAAGATACCAAAATTACGGTTTGAACTTACAGAAGAATCCAATTTGGAAAATACTATTCATTTTCCATTTAAGTAGGTTATTCATAAAAGGGTTGCCATTAGTATAGTTTTAAACTGAATTTTTTCCATGGAAACTTGTCTTTAAGCTCAAGTTTTTGACTGACTGTGCTGTCTTCAAAACTATTGATGCATCATGCTGAAAAACCAAGCTCAAGCCTTTACAGACATGATTTGTAAACTTGTAAACAGATACCCCAGTAATGCACCACTTTTATGCTGCCACTATAATATGCATAACAAAAAGCATGTTTTGAGGTATCTGCAGCTTAGCTAACCCAGATACAGCTAAATGGATTTGAAATGGTACAGTACTTTAAAAAAGTTATAATGACAATTCTGGGTTATAAATTGTCTATTTCAGCTTTTTTGATTCAATGGATAGCAGTCACAGCTTGAGTTAGTTAGTTTGAGGGAGTTTTCCAGTCCAGTTTCCAACCTATTGGTTCAAGTACAGCCGGCCACTGCCTATTTCTAGTTGTGGCTCACTGGCTTGTTTACCCTATTCCATTGCTTATGCGTAGCATTATGCACAATGGTAGGTTCCATTTTCAGTCTTTGGTATGACTCCACCTGGGAATCGTACCCGGGCCTTCCGCATGAAAGGCAGATGCTCTACTGCTAGACCAAATACGCGTTCTGTCACAACTTGATATACAATACTTCAAGGCCCTACACAGTGCAATCTGAAGGCTTTTAACAGCTATTTCTTTAAGTTCATATACTGCTGCAAAGGTGTCCTCCTTGTAAGAAACCAATATATTGATATTTTTTCATTTTATACCAATAAGGAAGCAATTTTACCCTCCTTCTACTGGAAAAAAGGGGAAAATGTTTCCTCCCCTCCCTTCTACCCACTTGACAGAAACACTGACATGTGACATTTTGACATTTGCTTGTATAACAATTTTAGCAGAATTTTACCCTTTCTTGGCACCTCTCGGTTGATTTTCACCTCACCAATACATTGGTTTTCTTATCTACTTGACACTTAAATACAGAAAGGCAATTTTGGCCTTACCAGTCATTATTGTTAATGGCATCTCCGTAACCTGGGGTATCCACCACAGTAAGTCTCAGTTTAACACCCCTCTCTTCAATTTCAACTGTGGAAGCATCAATGCTTACTGTCTTGTCAAGTTTCTCTGCAAATTGAAACAAGTAAGGAATAAATGAGGTTTTAAATTTATGATAAGATAAAATGTAACTGAATAAATGTTACTGAATAACAACTTTAAAGGCATTTGCCAGAGGCAAAATTCATTGACTTCAAAATATGCAAAAAAATTTCCTTTTTCATAGGGTGGAAACTGCATTGCAATAGAATACAGCATTCAGGAGACATTTATTTCGGTGAAATGCAATATCTTCTTGAGATTAAGAGCATTATGGATAATCTGTGATGTCATCATGGTACATTCAATTAACTACATTGCCATTAATAGGGTTGGGCGGTATACTGGTACTAACTTCAATACCAGTGCTAGAGGTACAGGTAATGAAAATACCAAAGATATTTGGGGTGTCATTAATACCGGTTCTTGAGAAAATACTGGTACTTGAAAAATTACCGGTACTCATTAAATTCGCTGACAAAAATAACTGTTAGGATGTGTGGATGATTAAAGTATTTACACAAACATTTAGAGCAGAGGTTCCTGCACAGTAATTAACCCAATCAAGCACCCAGATGCATTAATGTGCAGGATAACATGGGGACCATGCGTGGCTTAAGTTCCTTCCCATCCAACTTCCCTACCTGAAAGTTGAGATCCGGTACTGCCTCAATACCAGTTCTGTGTGTTTTACAACACAGGTACCAATACTTTCATGGAACCCCCCAACCCTAGCTATCAATGTATTTCTAATTTGGATGCTGCTGTTGGGAATATTAAGCATCATTCCTTGCTATAGTGTGGATCCAACAGTATCAAATTTCAAAGACAGACAGGACATTCAATCTTGAAGAAAATTGTGAGGAGTCCAAGGCAATTTGCCCATATTAAGTAAGGTTCTGTGGTTTTATTGAGTGTAGAGATATTTGAAACAAAACTAACAAATCTTTAAAAGCAGATATCTTGAGTTAGGAAAAAGATATCACAACATGATCTAAAGGACAAGATCTGGAATTTGTCTGTCTTTCTTATGAGACCGAAGCAAAGAGCCCCCAGAATATGCCTTTAAGAAGAGCTGGGGTTTGCAGACAAATATGTGAAAGTCAAACCAGGAACTTAAAGAGGTCATTGTAAAACAAAACATTTCCTGTGTGATCAGAATGGTTGAAATACAAAAGGTGGTCCCATGTATATAACAAGGGTGAAATGTTGGGGACTATCGCAGTTATTAAGAAACTGGTTCATATTTCAACACTCAATACAACTTTAACATTTAATGTCATTGCTGTGTTCATACCATGTAAATATTGAACATGCCAAGCAATAGTTAATGTTCAAGTGTGTACATGTAATGTTTAATGTTATGTTTCATTTACACAATTGCTTTTCTGTAAAAGTACCCAAAATGGAAGCTTTGTCACTTGCCATGAGGTTTCTAAAATATGGAAGAGTTGACTTCAACATAAAATGAGCAAATATGAATCAGGAACCAGGGCCTGCAAATGCAGCATATCAAAATCTTACTATACTACTACTCTATGAGTAATTATCAATGAGAAATAACTGCCTGCAAAATTCCTGCACCTTCATGGCTGTATCAGTCTTTTAACAAACAGAAACAGTTACAATGATGCAAAATATCACAATGAACAAAATTTAATCACAAAACAAATCAATACTGTGAGTTTCATCTCTAATTTCCACACAAGGGTAGTGAAAAGCCCATTACTCATAGCATACTGCACATTAAACATAATTTTTGCAAAATAAGTTCTTCTTTTTTCAAGCAAAAGACAAATAGAGTAAAAGCTTAAAAAGCAAAATGATTTAGCAGAATGCTTAACATCAGGAAACCTTTTAGCTTTTTACATCCTTGCATTTGTGAGCAAACAAAATAGTTGAACAACCTTTCTTTTCCATTAGAATTTTCTAGTACAATGACAAAATACTAAAATTGAACCAAAATTGATAATGATGAAAGACACTTCAACTATACCTGCAGCATTTGGGATGTGTCTCTCTGGATACAGATCTGTAAGGAACAGACTGTTAATGAGGGTAGACTTGCCGAGACCAGATTCACCTGCCAAAAATAAGTAAACATACAGATCAACTCAATTCCTCAAAATCTTCTTTTCAAACAAAAGTGGGTGGAAAATATTTTGAAACTGGTGGGCTCTGAAACTAGGGTAAATGGAGGAAAATTCTGGCTTCCGGAGGGAAATTTTGCCTTTTGTACATGGAAATTAGCGACTGAGGAAAGTTACCCACCGTTCCTGGAAATAACTATTTTTGACAGCACTACCAACATCTAAAAGATTCTTTTAGAAGAAAATGAAGCAAAATGTTGACCACTCACCACATACATATATTCCATACATAAAACTGTCTTGATTAAAATATGAGCCGAAATCAATAAAGGTATTGTATCCTGTATTTTGCAAAGAATTTTGAATCTGGAAGCATGTCATTTTACTTAAACATCAATTGACTTGCATAGTGAAAAACTTAAATATGTGATATATTCAACTGCAATATATACAAATATTTAAGGAAAGGCAAATCAAAGGTTTTCAAATTTACCTAGAAAAAGGCAAGAAAGGGGACCTTCTTAGCTCTCTTAAGAGGTCAACACCAAATTGTAACAATTCTCATTTGCTTGCTAGTCCAATGAATACCGTAGGCACTTTCCAGATGGGTGGCAGTCTCAGTTTGACAGAGAATATTTGCATTTTGTTCCAGCACCTTATTTTTCCCTTCTCAACTACATTAAAAAGGTTTTTCAAGTTAGAAGATACATTCATTTTGTTTTTATTACTGTTGAATGAAAATTTCTAAATATTTGATGAATAAAAGGATTCTACACAGATGCAAACTAAACAGCTTCAGCAGCACTGTGATGAATCATGATGTTAGACTGTGATTACAAATTATATTTAGTTAGTTGATGTAAAAATTTGGTGTACAATTAAAGTTGAAAAAAGTTGTAAAACAAATTCTGCTTGCCACTTTAGGTGCTTGAAGCCAATGCCATAAGAGTTGCCTCACATTTGGCCTCTTCCTTGCTGGGCTCTGTCGACAAAGAAGTCCTGTATTGCCTAAGGCTCTCAAAAATTGACTTAATACGCTTTAACAAAAGTTGAACAGCTTAAACATAGGTTAATTCCTTCTTCCTGGTTGTATGTAAGTCTCGGGACAATTTCAAGACGGGGTTGGGGGGAGGAGGGGGAATAAATTGGAGCACCTACCGACAACCATAAGAGTGAACTCAAAGCCTTTCTTCACAGACTTGCGATGAACTTGGTTTGGAAGATTTGCAAAACCCACATAACCTGGGGTCTCAGGGTTAGAGAACTGAAAATAAAATCAAACTAAAATAAATCATGAAATAAATACAATATTTACAATTTCTGGGTGAATATCACTCTTTTCCTAGATATCTAAATTCTTCCATGATAGTGACATAAACACATTTTGGTACTTAGAGTACCATATTATTGCAATAAACTGTACTGTACAGTATCTTTAAGTGCAAATTATTGTCTACAATATTCAACTTTCCTATAAACAGTGTAATAGGTTGCAATAGGTTCTTGAGTATTTGCATAAACTAGCAGACATGTTTACTTATCACAGGCAAAACAAACGAAACTGCATCCTACAGTCAGCAACCATAGCATGATAGCAATCAGACTTCTTTAAGATATAAAGTCTTGAAAGGCAATAAAATCTGCATGCAACCTATTTAGCTTGGAACAGTTGTACTGTGTTGGGAAAACATCACAACATACTGTAAATTGCTATGGATGTGTAGTAACTTGCATCTGATACAGTATGGAACCATACTTCCAGCCATGTACTGCATACTGTGTATACAGCTCAAGCATGAAAATGGTGATCAAACATTCTCGTATTGCTTTTCCTGCCGACATTGCTTTTTCACAGGATAGACGGAACCAAGCCGGAAAAGCAAATTGTTTTGCAAACATGCAATGTTGAGATCTTCATCCAGTGCAGTATGCAGGGTACATGTACACTAAATTTGTGTCACAACGTTTGCTTCCAGTTGTTTGAAGTGAACAACAACCAGCTGTAAGAAGTGCACAACACATGAACCACAGTGACAAGTGACAACACATTTCAGAGAATAATTTATCTGGTATTGCATCCCATTTTGCTACACAAAATGAACAAATGCAAAATTTTATAGCAGAATTTGCACATAAAATATATATATGGGTGTTACTATAAAATGCTAAAAGTCAATCTAAAAGTTAAAATGTCATATCCATATGACATTTTAACTTTTAGATTGACATTTAGCATTTTATAGTATATCTGCTCCTACTTTGTTGAGCACTCTATCATCTGTATGGTCCCAACCTTCATATTCCTAACTATATGGGTGTTAGGTGATTTTGTGATAGAGGAGTCAGAAACAGCAAAATGTGAACATTAAGTTGTTCCCTGATAACCTATGTACAGTATCACAACCTCCCTTGCTTGATTTAGTCTGCATATCATTTACTCATAAAATGCTTTTTAAAACTTACACTGACTGTATAACATACCATACAACATACTACTGTACCATACTTAGATGCACTAGTAATATGCTTGAAAACAACCACCGATTGGATGACACTGGATTTATACTTGTACATAAGATGCACTTACATCTTCCTCACCATCCATCTTTGGTTTCCTGACGTATTTTTCCAAACAAAAAGCAAAACCAAATTCACTCCAACATAACCGGTAACAACGACACAAAAACTGCCTGTTCTGACTACAGTAGGAAACTAGGCACTTTCTCAATTGTAAGTCAAATTACGTCCAATCAGAAATTCATAAAATCAAAGAGTTTTCCACATCCCAAGGGCACAAAATAAGTCTTTAAACTGTTGAAACACACACAGCATACTGTAGATACAATTTTTGCTAAAAGTTACATTGCAAATTTAAGACAGTTAGCAATATCCCTTCACTGCTCCTTAGACCACCTTTCTCCTTCTTTCCTTTCTGTTTAATCAGTTTTCACTTTCAAAAGTTACTTCAAGTCTGTCAATATATTTGCGCAGTTTTCTCCTCTGGGACTCTACATATGGGTTACTGCAGTACTTTCAACAGAAGATTTGTAGCATACCGACCATACAATTATTCAAGCAATATTTGAAGACCTATCCTCTATTAACAGTACCAGCACATACCTATCAGATGACAAAATGTATGCAAATTTTCTATCTGAAGCCAATTGAAATGACAAGAAAAGCAATATTACAGTGAGATAACAGGCTGATAAAAAAGTTATTTCCTTGTATAGTACAGTGAAATTAAGTTGTAAATTGTACAGAATGCCATGTCTTAATGTTAATCCATATGGCTGAGCACTACTGTACCTCAATTGTTTATTATCTATCATACTGTATGACCACAGTGCATATCTGTATATCTACTTAGTATAATAAGTTTTCAAAATTTCTTACAGAATGTTCTCATGAAAGGAAAAGGAAATTAGACCACAAGTATTATCAAAGGAAGGAGGCAGTTTACAGTACACCACAGTTAAGTATCTTTAAGTTTGTTTTGGTTCAAATTTTTGATGTAATTTAAGTGAAGGTAAATGGCATCTTTCATCCTGATTAAACCATGAAATTGATAATTATTTGGTACTGTATTTATCATTAAAAAAAGGTCAGACTAGTCCATGCTATGTTATTCCAAGCTGAGTAATGTATAGTATGTCAAGGATTATGCAATATTTAGGAAGGTGGGAGGAGGGCTTGTTCTATGAGCCACATCCCAGGGGTGGGACTGGAGAGAGAAGGATGTGTCCTTCTGGTTAACACCCAATGTTTTTGTAACCATGTAGTTACTAGTTAGGCCTATTGACAACCGAAAGGGGTTTAAAATAAAGGTTGTGTGATTACAATGATATAGCTAGACAAAAGATGTGAGGTATATTTTGTATTGTAGTCAAAATACAATGAGGTATCCTGCTTCGAGATGCTACAGATCAAATAAAGTGAGCACTGCTTGCAACTTTAGGAGGTGACATTTTGTACCCATGGTGATTCTGAAACATTTAGCCACAAATGGCTTGATGTGGAGTGGAGGTACAGGTCAATTTAATGCATTTTAGGACTATTTTGTTCAGGATACTGTAGATCCACAGAGGACATTTTACATTGCTGAGGCCAAGTGACTGATAAAGGTAGCTGAAAAAGGTATGGGCATCACAGACACATAAACTTTTACTTTTTGAAGTACAAATGAGGTACTTTACAACAACTGGGGCCCGTTCCACAAAGAGTTACGCACGATCTTAAGTTTGATTTACTGTTGACTTAAGTATGGGAAATCAAACTTAAGATTGTGCGTAACTTTTTGTGGAATGGGCCCCAGGACATGTCGGTGAGTACAAGGGGATAAAGCCAATAAAAGAAGAGCAAAGAAGTTGGAAAAATGATACTTTTTCCAAGGTACCCTTGACACTGTGGCAAGTACTGTGCAATGGCAAAAACCAAACCTTCCACCAAAATGGCAAATAAAGCTCTAACTGACATGACCAGCCTCAACATCTAAAGAGCTTCCACTTGCCCATGCATCACAGAAATATGGAACCCTACGTACTGCCATTTTGCTTGGTGCTCACCATAAGGTACACAGTACGGAAAACGACACTGAGCTACAACTTGAAAAAAACCGTAGCTGGCCAGACTTATAAAACTGATCACAAACTGAGCTGTAAAACTTTATTTAACTAATCCTTGCATGGTCCAATTTAAGACTGCAGTACTGTAGCTGAAAGAACGGACATAAACTGCACCCCATTTGTCCAACATGGGGGTTCATGAAGCACTTATCCTGGAGTCGTGACCTACCATAATTACAAAATATCTGAAAATTTGTCATCATTCTAATGAAAAAGTAACTATTACTTATCCAGCAATTCTGTATTGCTAGGGACAACAGACTAGTAACTTTACCAGTCATACAGAAAATAAACACACTGCCTACAGCACAGGCTGTGAACGTGTAGCGATTCATTGATACACGATCTCATGTGGAATAAACCTAAATAGTCCAAAGCTACAAGCGATTAATCCCAAAACCTTTTTTGACAGTTTTTTATCCATTTGTGTACTCTGATGATCCCTGGTTTTGGTTAAATGGAACATTCTGGGCATATTTGAACCTTGTAGGCTTCAAAGTTTCAGAATGATTTGATTTCACCATGCAAGATAACAACTATTACTTCTGCATTACATTACATACAGTATCAATCACTACATACTGAAATTATGTTTTTTGTGATAAGGTAATCGCGATTAATCACTAAACAGTCCCAAATTTTTGAGGTTAAACGTTTAGTTATTTTGCTAAACATTCACAGCCCTACTACAGCAATGCATTAAGTTCAATGCCATCACTGTCCACCAGACAGTGGTGAATTTGATAATGTGGAGATTACAAAGTGTAAATACTGTAGGAGGTACTGTACTGGAGGGGCAATGTAGATTTGTTAAGTTTACTGCAGTCTCGTGATTGAAATGGACTGCCTCAAGAAAAGGTTGGGAAACCCTGCACAACACATCTGGTATACAAATGCTCTCTACATACACTGTTCTGTACTCTGTACATGGTCAGGTATACTGCAGCACTACTCAAGTACGCTTTTCCCCTTGAAGGGACAGGGAAAGCTTGACAGAGAATATTCATTCCAGAACCTCATTTTTGCATTCTCAACTGATTGCTTACTGGAATAAAAGAACATTGAAGAGGTCTTGCAGGTTGGAAGAAATGCTACTTTTGCATTAATTACTCTTGAATGAAAGTTTCTGAACATTTTTGGGGTAAAAAAATTTCCACACAGATGGAAGACTAGACAGTCTCCACTACACTTTAACCTGTCACTATTTACCATGATCACAGATCATTTTCGATTTGTTTTAGTTTTAACTTTTTAAGTCAATGTACAAATCTGGTACAGAATTAAAGTTGTGAAAAATTGTAAAAATAAACTCTGATTTTCACAGTTATATTGCATACCTTGAATTTCTTAACTTTCCCGGTGTGTTACATATCACACTCCTTGGGAAAAGTTGTGCCAGTCGATTAAACTGTAACCAACTTTCCCTGAGGTCCTATTCTTTGTCTACTAGGTGTGCAAAAAATCACTCTTCTCACTGTGATTGGAAGGGAGTGATGTCATGCAATCCCACTCTCATGCATCAGAATTCAAGGAAAGATATTCTTCATTGAGTTTGTAATTAAAAATAGTTGTGCAGCACAGCATATCTAAGAACACATTTTACCCACCCGCACGTACTAAATCAAAGAACCTCACAAAAGATACAAATTTCTATTTTATACTTTGTGAGCTGTCTGATGTACACTACATGTAGTAGGGATATTTTTAGTTCATTCTTTCATTAGCAGTCAATTCACATTTCAAATAAAGCATTCACTTTTCTTCATCAAAAGCTGTTAAAACACCAAAAGTGAAACCAACTACACAACCAACAGTTATACTGTATAGTTTTGGCTAAATGTGTTTGTCTATTTTGTAAGAAAGATAATGCCTGTGGGAAATCATGGTATGATTGCCTGGAAACGATAAGTAATGATATCAATTGGCTTGACTACAGTGGGTACATACTGTATATTTTCAATCTAATTTTTTGCATTCTATTTTTAGAATTCATATATACTTTCAAACTTTTACAAATGGAAATTCCATAGGCTAACATACAAATAGAAGTTCAAAGTGGATATTGCAACTGCTGTGAGAACATAAGGGTTAATATGTACAATGCTGTTAACTTTCAAAACAAAAGGCCAAGTTCTATGGACAGTGTGTTGCACTGAAAGGGATTTCATGCACCCACATTTTAAGGCCAAATCTTCTCACCCCAGACAGTTTTAATTCCCCTAAGTTCTAACCCTCTCATTTAAGCTCCTCCCACAACTGTCTAAAACTCATCTTCATCCAGAAACATCTCAGTGTATTGCTTCAGGGTGAGTATACACAACCCAGTGCATAATCAGAACATTATCTGCACAGTGCAGTACAAGCTGTGTAATATTAGCTACCATTCTCAGAATTTGCTGGCAATCAAAGACCTAGGTGCCAATTGTAAACAACTACAAAAATTTGAAGTTCGGGTAAGAATTGGCTGCCTTTAAACAGGTGAATGACGATTCATATACTCACTCCTCAGGAAAGTTAGGAGTGTGGTAGGTTTGCTGTTTTATGAAACTTACATTCATATGACCTCCAATTTTCATCTACCGGTACAAAAAATGACACTCCTCATAGTTATTTGAGGAGAGTGAGGGTGTTCAATCGCACCAGCAAGCCTCAAAATTGCAGGTCTGATTCTGTTAAAAATTTGGATACAAGTTGTAAGTCCCCGACATTTCTCAAATGAATCCTAGTAGATGCACTCTTTTAATCCCTAAATTCATATCTATCTGCAGTACATATGCTACAGGGAATAATTTATCCAGTATCACATAGCAATTTGCTACACAAACAAGCCAAGTGGCTACACAAATGAAAAATTGTGTAGCAATTTTCTGTGTGCATAACCCTTGCATTTTCACAAACAATGTGTGAAAGATTTCAAATATCTTCAAAACTGCTATGCAAAATTTGAATGCTAAATTATTCCCTGTGCTATGCAGTACGTATGCCCAGCAGTGATTTTTCCAGTAACATAAAATGAGGTGGCCATGGGGGATTCATTCCTGCTAAGTCTTAATTGATGCTATCCTAGGCTCACTTCTGATACTGACAGATCAGGAATCATGTAACACGTTCATCATGAAAGACACTGTGCTGCTAATTAATACTGGGCCAGCTTATTCACATCTAAATACTGTAGTATCAAACATTACCCTAAACAGGAATTCTTCCAAAATAAAGTTCTTTTACAAAAATGTGTACAATACTGTTAGTCTACCATGAGATGAGTGCTAGTTGAATGGAATGTTTATACTGCCCTGGTAATGCAAAGGTAGCCTTATTACATATTTTAGCATGGGATGGAGCATCGGAGTCCAGTCAAATGATAAAGCTGGCTCAAACAATTCATTTCTCTGTTGGGTTTAAATTTCTGAAAAAAGCCCTGACTTTAATCCATCCAATGGGCGTTTGCTCTTGGTCTTGAAGCCATTACTTGACTGATTAGTGATTATATTAAGAATATTCTGTAGCCTGCTAGTGACTGCATCTTGCAACAGTCAACATAGCACTGAAAACATACCTTGTGTGTACTGTAGAAGGCAGATGAATGCCCAACAGTACAAGGAAGCCTAATTTGCTAAATTTGTGGTTTTGTTGGGAGGTACAGTACACTTCAGAGGGCAGGGTTTTGCTTTGTGACTTTATAGTAGATCATGGATACTTGAAATACAGTAATGAGGTTGGCATGTCAGCAGGTTTAGGTGTTTAATGCAGGGACAAACACATGACCACTTTTATCACCCTTAGCCTACTTAACATAACAGGTTTAACACCCCATAAGATGTCCTACAGTTCAACCCCCTCAAACAAGCAACTTACCCAGTCACTTACTAACACTAGTTTAATTAGAATCTACCACAGTCATGGAAGAACTTTTCAATATTAACCTTGCCCTTAAGTCATTGCACAGATGGGGGGATTATTATTCACTGTCACAGACTATTCTACTAATTGACAACCCTTTGGGAGAAACTGAACTTCCTAACTTATCCAGTCTTGTGAAGGGCAATTCCAGGCCTGAGGAGCCAAATCTCCAAAAACTAAAACTGAGCAGTTGCTATGGAATTTGGTATCAAATTGAAGCAAAAAGTATGAATTTTCCAGATGTAAGTTTAATTTCCCCATATTACTGACACAAACGACCAAAAATTATGGATAATGTGAAAAATTGACATTTTGTTGAAAAAAAATTGAAATGAAAGTGCACCTAAATAAATCCCCCACAAGTCACTCGTATAACATTAAAAGTATTTCATTTGAATACTGGCAGATAGTTTCGGATTATGGCTCTGTGCTGAAAACTGTTTTCAGTGGTTTGTATATCGTTGCCCATGAGTGAACACACAGGAATGTCAATATAACGAAAATATGTCATGCTGTAACCAAAAAACTGCCTCTTTTTTAAACATCTCAAAAAATTGAAATTGAAATCAACTGATATTTTTTACCAAAATCAACTGTGTAGGCACTAGATAAATCCACATATTATTCTTAGTCTAGAACTTTTTGTATGGGAATAATGAAAAAATGAAGTATGTCACACTGTAATTTTTGGTCACAGTGTGACAAATTGTTGGTTACAGTGTGACAAAAACAGTGTGTTTCTATAGGGAGAAGTGCACATACTTTAGAAGTTAGAATTAGTCCCAAATTGCTATGTTATGTACATCTTGGTACCCTTCAGGCTTTATTGGCATGGGAATGTTAATTATTGAATAATCTGCCCTGATTTAAATTTTGCACTGTAATTATGGTCATTCCTGGGCTTTGGTGCTCCAGTGATCATCCATCAATTTCTAGCTTGTGCATTTTATTGTTTGAATAATGAGGAACAGCACAGTGTCCAGTAGTCATTGAAAAGTACCCAGTTTATACAAAAAGGTTTTTGTTCGAGTACAGTATAATACAATTTATCTTTGAAATCATGCTTAACATTTACTTACTGTAGTTTGCACAACTCCTTGCAGCAACTTCTGAGGTATCATAGTTAGATTTTCAACAATCATTTCTTTTTGGATGGTTATGAATACCAGTATTGTTTCATTTGGAAAGGTGTCATGTCTGTGTTATCCACTTGTTAAAGGCCTAATCCTCTTACCTCAAACAACGATTTTCATAGTAGTCTACAGAAATTCCTAATTGGCACCACTCTTTGATTGAGAGCAAGTTCAAACAAAGGCAAAGATAAACAGCATGTACTGTAGTGAGACTGTTTTGATTACAATTTGTGGTCTTGTTAAGTCATGCACCCTGAATCAATAAACCGAGATTGTGTCTTGATTAGGGTGAATTTTAGATAGTTGCTGGGGGGGCTCATTGAGTTGACAATGATAACTTAATGAGAGTGTTGAAGGGTTACTACTGCATGACAATGTTTATAGTTAGTATAATGAGTCAAGCTCCATATCAAACAGTTACTGAAAAAGGTAAAATTTTCGAATTTGGTAGTGTCATGACTTGTAATGGCTTTGTGCATAATTTGAAAAGTGTCTGGTTACAAATTTTTGATAACTGAATCGAATCATTGAGTGTACCCTCTCATAGAACAGTTTTTTTGTAAGTAGGATTTGTATGTAGGATTTGGTTATTGTCTTAGTGTGACTATTTGTAACTGGTACTGTATGTGAAGAAAACTTTACAGTTTGGAAAAAATTGTTGAACTTCATCAACCAATATCAATAAGTCGCTTTAAGTAGGTCTGGAACCGTTTGGGGTGGGTGAGAGGATTAGGCCTTTGAATCAGAACAGCCCTCCTCACACTAGGCCCACTGTATTCATAAACCATGGCAAATGTTTTTTGTATCTTCCACATACTGGAGCACAATGCTGAGCTGGTCTCATGAAACTGATGCAGTGTTGAATTTGGTACCATCTTAGACTGGTCGGCACACAGTACAGGTGCTATTGTAAAGGTGCTATTTTATAGCATATTCAGCATTATATAAAATTGAACTCAACTATATAACAGGGAATAATTTAGTGTTCAAATATTGCATAGAAATTTGAAAAATTTTCCCTCCTGTAGTGCAAAATTACTGAAAACCCTATGGTTATGCACACAAAAAGTTGCTACACATTTTTGAATTTGCATAGCAATTTGGCCAGTTTGTGTAGCAAAATGCAATGTGATACTGGATAAATTATTCCCTGTATAACCCATAGTCTCTTGATGAATGCACATATCAGCTGGATATACCATCTGACAGCTACTAAATTGTTCTTTCTTACTAACATGCAGAGAACTAAGAACTAAGAACAGAAAAAAGTAGTACAGTACATCATACATGTTTCCCACAAAACTGCCTTGGCAATTTTTCCTTAAAATATTTTCCAGAAAATATTAGCCTTGTCATCAGTTTGTAACTCTAGCAGTTCCTTCTTAATTGACAGATTTACATTTTATTTTTCAGTTTTATTATCCATTGAACAATCACATGTTTGGGGCCACACATAGCTTGATACTGCATGCTTTTGTGTGGCACACCATGTGTTGCACCTTCTGTCACACTGGAACCATGCATTGCTATAGGTGCTTAATCTGTGAAATGCTCACATCACATGATAGTTAAGACTATGCTGGATAAAATGTATATATTTCCAACTGGGATGCACCTTGAACTTCAGAGCGTTTTAAGAAAGGGTATAAAACCTAGGTATTTTTCATGTCACACTGTAACTGCAGCATATTTTTATTGATATGCAAAAATTATTAATTTACATCCCTCAAAAATTGTGCATGTTTTAACAGTTCATTGTGTCCCCTCTTGCACTGATAAACCTTTCTGAAGATTCTAATTATATAGGAAAACAGAATTGCAATGACTAAACATGTGTTTTTTGTCACACTGTTACCGTGGAATTGCCCTGAAACGCTTAACAAGCTCTTCACTGTGGCCACGAACCTGAAAATTACTTTGAACCTTTAAACAACTACAAGACAAAGGAGTATTTGTGTGAGAAACAAATTTGAAAACATAAAAGCATTTTGCCCCTTTTCAACTCCAGGATGATAGGCCCAAGATGCTGAAGTCTAGTATGATAAGGTAGGTACTGCTGGTATACTATAGGGCATATGGCTATCCTTTGGCATAGCCAAGGCCACACCAGAAAGTACATTTGCCAAACACCAAGGAATCATGCCAAGGTGGAGGTGTTCGGAATTATACGCCACACCAATTGTTGCAATTGTTTGCCAACTATTGTAATTTTCCCTGTAGCAGCTGTGAACGCCATACGCCAAATTTGTTGGCGTACATTTCCGTATGTTGGCGTACATTTCCGTACGCCAAAGATCTTTCCCTGAAAGGCCCTACTTTCCAGTACATGGAGTCAAGGTGGCTACCAGTCATTTAGCCCATTTGTGAGTTTGCCCCAGTCATTTTTTCCCCCTTTCCAGTTCACCCCCAAGTGGAAATCATTTCGCCCCCAAAGTTGAAGTCATTTTACCCTCCAAAATACTATTCTACCTTACTTTATTAGACTTGCCATCATAACATTGCTTCATTTATATCGTAAAACTATCATGAAACTGCCTTTGGTGAAATTCTGACAAAAACTAAACCACTGAACTTTCCAGCAAGGTTGCATTTGCAATCGACAATACCAACAACCAATGATATTTCAAGTTGATCTCTTGGACATCCAGAATGAATTAAGCTTAACATGCAGTTTCAGCAATTTATTTGCACAATTGACTAGTTCTAAAACAATCAATGTGCTGAATAATATTGTTATAATTCACATTTCTATACTTGTTGTCACTACTTCTTGAAGAAAGTCCTGAAGTACATGAACGACTGTAGTCAAGATGAAAGACAAGTTAAGTGCTCAACTAAACACAATGTAGAAAAAAATAGTGCACGAACGACTTCTTTTAACATCTTTTACCATCTTAAATCAACATTACGCCATCTTTAAGATATTTTAATTCACTGGTATTTTTTTTGTCAATAACAGTAACTTTCTGGAAAGGAAACTGCTGGGGACATATAAGGGGGCAAACTGGTCAGTCAGTACTACTGTAAGGGGCAAACTGGTTAACACTTGGTTCTGGTTCTGGTGAGTTACTGCATAATCTCCACAAAATGGGATGTAACATGCAGGCACAGAAGGCTGAGCAGTTAACTAATTACTAGAATGAGCTTGCATGCTTAGGGGCACGCAAACTCATATTTTGGAGACAAACTGGCAAGGGGCGAAACAACCAGGTACCGTCAAGCCATACTGGAAAATAGGGCCTTTCACACAAAGATCTTTGGTGTACCGAAATTTATGCCAACAAATTTGGCGTACGGCGTGCCAGGCTGCTACAGGGAAAATTACAACAGTTGGCATACAATTGCAGCAATTGGTGTGGCGCATTATTCCAAACACCTCCACCTTGGCGTGATTCTTTGACGTATGGCAAATGTACTTTCCAGTGTGGCCGTCAAGTTGGGATCTTACCAACTGCAAGTTATACAAACAACGCCTTAAAAACAATATCTTTCCTGAAACTAATGGAACTTGATCTGAGCACCACTAGCACTTGCAGTAGTAGCTGCACCACGCTGGAAAGTGCATTTGCCATACACCAAAGACTCATGCCAAGGTGGAGGTGTTTGGAATTATAAGCCACACCAATTGTTGCAATTGTATGCCAACTGTTGTAATTTTCCCTGTAGCTGCCAGGTACACCGTACGCAAAATTTGTTGGCGTACAGTTCCGTGCGCCAAAGATCTTTCTGTGAAAGGCCCTACTTTCCAGTATGGAGCTGCACACTGCTTAGATCATTCCAAATCCCCTGTAGGCTACTAACAACAACCAGATCTTTCTCAAATGCTACACTCATTGCCTAGGCCTAATTGGGCCTACTTTTCACTTGTCAGAATTGAACGACATCTAGCCTACCGAGACCAAGAAAATACTTAACGTAAGGCCTAACGTTAGCCTAAGTTAGGCCTAAGCCAGGCTTACAAAAGCACAGGCTGTCAGTGGCAATACTCAGCAATAACATGAGCATACTTAGTCACTGAACATGACCGTATAATCCGCTCCTTCTAGTCACTCCTTACTACGGTCACTGGCCTACATGTACAAAGGTAACGATGTTTTAAGCCAAAACAACAAACTGAGCTCTAATTACTATGGTATGGTTCATAGAACTGATTTGAGTTAACATAATGATTTTGAGCATTCTTAAATACCACTTATACCTTCTGGAATGTTTAATACCAGCGAATGCATAGCAAAAGGCAGGAAAAATGTGGTGCCATCCTTCGCAGTAACATCTTGATCATCTGCTACTGTGTTGCTGCTGCTGCATGATGGGAAGGACTTCCGCTCGACAAGCTATCGAAGACCAGTTAGTAAGCGCGGCTAGTCAATACTTGTACTTCATATAGTGAGCTCTCTGTACATTACAAAATTGTACAGTCACTGCGTAGACTTCCCCCTTTTATATGAGATCACATGACAAACACTGACTTCTTCCACTGAAAAATTACTCTGCACAGGCTTAACGTTACTCGAAGAATTATCCAGCCAAAATTTCCCTTTTAAAGGTCTTATTTCTTTAACAGACTTGTGTGGAAGGAGAATGTGATGACAAAGATCATCTGTGGAAAGTTTGGTTTGTTAAGAAAAGGTATCTTTTTGGGGGACGTGAGGGATGCCTACTCAGGCGTGAGTAGGCAAATGAGCTGTGTTTTTGTACCCACACTGTAAAAAAAAAGCTCTTAATTTAAGTAAAAACTCTTAAATTAATGGTGTCATTTCAAGAGGTCAAGGTACTTGAATTTAATGTTTAACTTCTTAGAATAAGTGCTATTTCTCTTAAATCAAGGGAAAAACTCTTAAATTAATGGTGTCATTTCAAGAGGAATAAGGCACTTAAATTTAGTGACACTTAATTGCAGTATTTTTCAACTGAATTTAAGAAGCAAATCTGGCAAAACAGGCAACATTGGTGAAACAGGCAACACTGTCACTGGATTCAAGAGGGGCTGAAATTCCAAGCTCTAGATTGAAGAGCAGTTTTTTTTTACAGTGCACCAGGCAAGGGCCCAGAAATGAAGTGTATAGCATAGGAACGTAATGCTGGGTCCTGTTCAAGGATTGGAGCATACTAAGCTGATATTGTAATTTGTGTATCATTCAACCGCCTCAACTAACGTTATGTGAATCATCGATTGTTCCTCCGAAATACACGACGTGAGTAAACTAACGTTTGTAACCGTTGAGGCCTAGCCTAGCCTAAGTATGTTAACGTTAGGTCTTACGCTGGCAAGTAGTAAATTTATGATACACCAAAGACAACATTGTGCACTGGAAGTGCAACATTGACTGCGGCGAGAGTAAAGGATGGGAGTGGCGAAATTTTACTCACCGTTGATCTTCCGTCTGTGTAGAGAAATTTTAAAAAAGAGAAAAGAACGTTGTCATTTTATTACAAAGAGCAGACTCATAACAATAGAAATGGCACAAATACTGAGGATGATTTTCGGATAAACTTGACAGTCAAAACTACTCACCTGCAGCCATCTTTAACTTCAAGAGAACTAATATTTCACAACTGTTTTGTAATGGAATAATCCGAAATTCGTTTTATCAGGTTTCCTTTTATTTTTGAAAATAATTACTGTATCTTAGCATACAATTATCTGAATGAAAATATTTTAAATTCATTTAGGAAACATTTTGTCCTTTTTATTTTCCAGCCACATCAAAAGTTTGTGAGTTGAAATATACCATTAAATATGAGGTAATTAACTGTAGTGTGGATACACTTCCCGCATTCTTTACATACTTTCATCTTTGTTCATCAACCAGTCACCCATCATTTGGCCCAGTTTTTTAGAGGAGAATAGGCTTACAGGTAAACGTGGCGTTTTTTCCTTGCACTACGTTCACCACGTGAAAACCAACTTATCTCAGACAAAGGCCAGCTTTGCAGGCTACTTCCCAGCAAGCAATCCCGGTTGGGCCCCAAGTGGGTTTTACTTGGGAAGCTTGGGCTTAGTTGGGCTTGGGCTGAGGTTGGTATTGTTACCAGGTCCCAATTGGACCCCAACTGGGCTTGCCAGAAAGATGGGAGAGGTTCTGTAAACTCTTTGGGGCCAAGTTGGGACCAGGTGGGGCTTAATTGGGCTAAATTAGCCCAATTGGGGCCTAATGAAAGTCCACTGACAAAACTAATTGTGCCCCAATCGGGAGCCCAATTTGGCCCCAAATGGGACCCAGTATGGTGTGCTGGCAGGGTTTGGGGCAGCTGGAATCCCTTGGTCACTTATCAAGTTTAACCAGTGGCGGGGATGTCAATTACGGGGAAGGGGGAGGGGAAGGGGGCGGGGAAGGAGACGGGGAAGGGGATATCATATGGTCAGTCAAGGGACACCAAAATTACAAACCGGCACCCTTTGTAGATTCCTAACTTCCTGCTCACTAGCCGTGCACATCCTTACCCTTCTGACCAAAACCCCCGCACCACTGCAACTAGTATCAAGCTGGCGCTGCTACCTGTCCTTGCCATCCCGAATGGGAAGTCGGTCTAAAATCATGTCCGGGAAATAACTTCAGTATTAGTAAGTCTGAAATTCCGGAGCTAACTCATCTTGCCGCCCACAGGCCTTTAAGATGAGGTCGGCTAGCTGTATAACTACAGAGACACTCACATCAGGGGCGTAGAAAGGGCTTTTGGTGCCAGAGGCACGAGTCGACTCATGTCTCCATTTTTGACCACCGTCCTTGGGGTAGGGGTAAAGGGTACGGTACTTAAAGGGTATGAGTCTTCTGCACCCCTTTGATATTTTACTGTCTTGAGGGACTTATATGCAAGTAAGACAGGCCCTTAAATATGACCTGTCTTCTCTTGAAATTGCAATAGATGATAGGTGATAGATCCCTGTTATAACCGATTAAAATTAGACCATCACTTGCTGTCGGAATTCGTCTATAATGAGTCGGCACGTGCTTTTGGTGCTTTTGGTGCTTTTGATCCCTTCGCCCTGATGGGGGATGCTGGTCAATGGGAGACTACCTTTTGATAAATTTAAAGTGCGTTTTTTAAGGAGCTTATTCGCAAAATGGTGTTACTTAAATTTTTCACTTCTTGAATAGATAAGTCGGGAATGTTTCATTGACGGTGTTTTCTACTTAGGTAGACTTACTTATCGCAGGAAAGTTGCACACAAAACGACCATTTACATTTCTAAATTGTTCCGATTAAGATAAGTTGATTTGGCCGAAATTTATAAGATACCGATGTGTCTTCTACTGGTCATTTTTCACGATATCAAGTTTTTTGACGTCACAAATTGGGGTGACTTCCCCTAAAATGGTGCTTCAACTCATGCCCAATTCCACGTGGTTTCAGCTAGTACGCCAAAATTGTAGATCCGAATAGAACCAATTCTTCTCCTCCTCTGTACCCATGACAGTAAACTTTCAGAGGCACTGAAGTTTACCCGTTTAAATGTAGCTACAAGTATTAATCCTATAAATGTAAATTTGGGATTTAAAACGCTTCCCCCCACCATCCTATACATTGATGATTTTCCACTCCCAAAAGGGGGTGTACGCAAAAGGTATATGTACCTGTAATAGCATGACAATCAGAGATACAGTTACGCCAGACCCTCAAACATAACTCCCAGATATTGCATCAATCTTTAAAGGAGCTGACGGAGGTAGGATTTACCCAACACAGGATCAAGCTCCACCAATGGTGCAGCAATTGAACTCCCCCAAAATGAAATGCTCCCAAAACTTTGATGGGGTGCACAATATTATAAAGCGCGTAAATTTGTCTTTTTTTAAAAATACTTTAAAGTGTGGGGCTTAAATTGAAGAAAACTTTAAAATCTTTTGAAGTACTTAAATTTGGGCTCTTTTAGTGGGATCGTTTGAAACAATTGTGGATTGTTTAAAAATCTCCTCTACGGATTTCAAAATCTGAGATTGTTGGGGCGACACAACACACAGTCCTTAGGACCATATATGGACTGAGTATATAAGTTTGAGAATTTTTCAAAAGGTGTATTTTCTGTTTGAGACAAATATTTGAAAAACAGGAGTTTGATTTGGAAAAATGGAATTTCTGAAAGGTGAATTGTTTTACGCGGTGGAAATTTGAAACGTTTGGTTTTATAGCAACGAAACTGCCAGGGCGACTGGAGACCGTTTGAGTTGCACGATTTATTTCATGCACAGGCGTGAATTTAGGGTCCACATGTGCGGAGACACTTTTCACCATTTGCAAATCACCTCACTGGTTGAGTCGACTAAACAGCTACACGTCCACCCCCTACCTCATTTAAAAAATCAGTATTTTATATTATGCGTATTTCAGTGGAAAAGGTGCTGAAATAGTGTAGCCGAAAAACAGCTAACACCAAAAATTTGGCAGATTTCCTTCGTGTTTTTCAAAAACTTGGAAAAGAATTGATACTCATTTTGGACCACGGCAAAAATCATGGTCAACTAATTTGGATAATGTGGAAGATACTTTGAAGGGAAATGAGGAAAACGTGAAATTTAGGTGTGTTTTTTTTTTCAAAATGAGTTTTGGGTGACTGCTCTTGCCCTTGAAGTTTCTGCAATAAAGTTCTTCTGCCTCGAAAATTTTTTAGAAAATTCCAATTTCGTCGGAAAGCCTTTAAAAGACGCCTATAAGATCATGAACGTGGATCATAGGGAACGGGGGATTGCCTCAAGTTTTGAAAGGGATGACTTCCCCCCACTCTTCCAAAAATAAAGCTGTGGTGACGTCGTCAATTTTGAGATCAATTCATAACCATTGCAAATTTACTGACCTTGCATTGTCAGATTGTACTAACATTATACTATATAGATATAAAAAAGACAGATTTGATGAGTGAAAATTTGACTATGTAATATTTGTGCACTCCTAGCTTAGAGTTAACTGACTTCGCAAAGCAATATTTGCAACAAATTTTGATAGGCCTACCGTCTGATCCGGTATACCGTTACATTTGCAACTCTTGATCAGAGAAACCTTTGTCTTTGCGGGTATGATAAAATGATCCTCGTAGAACCATTCCTTTGAAACTTGAACTTCAAAAAAAAAAATGGTGTTATAGACGGTTGAAAAATTCCGAGTAAAAATCTAAAATGCAAATGACAGTATATTTGGGCAACTTAAATAAGTTGTGGTGTCACTGTCAGTCCGTAGTTTATTTTTTAGTCGAAGACTGTAATTCGCGCGAACCGCGAAAAAGTTCAAACCACATAAATTTCCGCGGTTTCCGCGTTTTCGGTTCAGCTATAGGGCCAGTTTGAAAACGCGAGAATCGCGGAAAATTGTAAAACTTACAAATTTTTGGAGAACTGTACACATGTTTAACGTATACATTACAGAAAAGAATTTTATGCAGAGAAGAGAGGGTGAGATTTTACATTGTGTGCCGCAAAGACTGTCGAAAGGGTGTATTAGGCAAGAGGGACGCACGAGGCTCCCTTCCCCTCTCATCAGAAGGATGAAACGTCCCTCCTCTCAGCTTTTTGCATTGAAATTGTACAAAGAGTGATGATTGTTTGATATCAAACTCATTCTTTTCACAAATAACCCCATGGGATACTTTCATTTTTATGTGACACAAACCTGATATATAGGATATCGTATCAACCCTTCACACCTGAGAATCGATACATCTTGTGAATTTGAACGATGTACAGAATCTAAAATAAAACAACATGTAAGAACTGATCACTTTCCACGTTTTTATGTAGAATCGAAGTTGTGGTTATATTGAGCTTCGACAATAAAATGTTCACAGAATAAAAATGATCAAGTTGCAAAATGATGAAAAATACCATGCAGATGAAATGTACCTAACTCATTTTCAGAGAATATTTGCTACTCATTACGCTTGCAGCATATATCCTGCTTTGCTTGTTATCTTGCAAGTGAAAACAACACAGAACCAGTTCCGGCACCAGCGGGAAAAGGGGAAGGAATTTACCCTCCCCCAGTCAGAACCTTGGTCTCCCGGTTGCCCACCCCCTACTCAGCTCTCAAAGTACAGTGCCCTGAAATGAGTTTTCTCCTCAAAGTGATTCAAAATAATCCTCCAAAAAGGTTGAACCATTCCCCAAATTTTCAAAGTTAAACAGTTTTTTATAACTTCCTGTCATTGAAACATTTTAAGTGCAGGGCAAGCTTGTATAGGGGCCATTTCTACGCTACTCACAGGCTCATTAGATTCAGGCCAAATTAAACTGCTAGGGCTTTTGATTTAGTTTCTTGCATAGGCTATTTTTTCCTTCAGAACCGTACCTACTAATAAAGAAAGTTAGCTGCACTCACTCAGTCACTGTGAGGACACTTTTACTAAAACTAGAACACCTCAGGCCTATGTGTAAAATTTCACTTCAAGGACATCTGGCACAGCTACACTATCACATGTATGGCGACAACAGGAAAGACCAATTCATTAAAATCATTTGAAATCATTTTGTTGGATGTGGGATTATTACCCAGAATACACCTACCCTGAAGGTTAATTTTTGATTCAGAGATATAGCAAAACCCTGAACTTCCGGGGTCTTCGCCCCATGGACCTCCACCGGGGCTTTGCCCTGAACCCCACCAAGGCCATAATTAAGATGGGCCTCTGGATTTCAAACGCATGGACTCGAGCTTCGCCATCGATCCCGCTCTTCGCGCGAAATTATTTGCCCCAACAGTTTCTCGTGCCCACTATTTTCCCCTACGTTTAAAATCCTGATGCCGGTACTGTCAAGGACTTTTTGCAACTTTTGGCCGAACTGAATATTCTACCATTTCGAGCGAGCTCATTGCCCAGGACTATGAGGTGGCTGAAGAAAAACTGTCATAAGCTGTCCGAACAGTCGCAATTTGTGTTACATTTTATTTTTTTATGAAAATTTTACCAGAAATTGTTTTCGAAAAGTTCCCTAAATCGAGAGAGAAATTGACCAACCTGACAAAACATGACATGCACTGATGAAGTATATCATCATGATCGTCATATTATAGGCTAATACACAATTATACATGATTTTTCTTCAAATAAAGGCGTAAAACTCTATCTAATCAAACCTAAACCTTCACATAGGCCTACATTAAAAAAGAACTAGCAACTTGCTAATAACCAGGAAATTACCGGGTAAAGAGTATCATACCGATAAATGCACCTTTTTTCGTGCCTTTTCGGTGATAAAATTATACAGCAAAAAAGAAATGGTTTTTACACTATTGCCACTCTAGGGTGAGTTCAATTGCAAGGTCCACTAAATTGATGAAATTGTCTGTGTGTGAATGTCTGAACTCTCGACTATAAATGATTTTACCTCTCACGCCCTTTGAAAATATGTCACTCACGTTACAAGAGAAGTTCAAATGAATTTTCACCCAGACAAACTGGAAGACATACTCATACTTCTGTATACCGTCATGATCTGTACTTGGAAAACAACTTACCCGATTTGCCTTACCGTTTCCCGAATTTATCTGTTGGGGCAGAATAGATGACAAGCTATCAGTCACTGCATGTACCTGAATACATCCTTTCCGCCCAGGTAATTTTTCAATTAAAAACATCCCAGAACTTTTCGGCATGCCTTTGCTTGAATGTGTCGCAAATCTTTGTCATTATTTTTTTATTATTATCTTTATCTTTGTTATTATTTTTCCATGAAGATTTCCCTTTGAAATTGTATGTTTTGTTTCTCGGGCAAAGTTTTCGAAAGAATTTGGAATGCGTTTCTTTTACTTTGTTTCGGAGGTTTAAAAAAAAGCTAACGGATGAATGAATGCTTCTTTGTAGCCTATGATTCCTGAATAAGTCATGGTGTTTTCCTTTTTCGTGAAAATGTTAAAGACAATGATGGTTTGTTTCATTTTTCGGACACATGTTTGACAGAATGCTGATTTTCGACGATTTTTAGAATTCTGTTGCGGAAGGTTATGAAGTAAGATCACGAGTAATATTTTTTTCAGTTGCCAGAATGTGTATAGCCAATTTTTGTACACCTCTTGATTTTTTTCATGAAAATTTTACCGTGATCATGGTGTTTTGCGCCTTTTTGGGGGCACCTTTTTTCAATATTTTTAGGCACGCTTAGCCTGAGTTTTCTTTGTAATTGAAACCATGCCAAATTTTTAAAACCCAAATGACTGCTCGACATTTCACCCAGATTCCTGCTCGAATTTTCCCCAAATTCCTGCCCGAATATTAAATCTTGCAGAAATTTCCTTTGGGGCAGTCTGACCCTGCCCCCCCCCCCAGACTGCCTCGTATACTATGTTTGTCCTCCCCGATATTTTCCCTTATGCACTTAATAAACATCGTGCATATATAACCTTGTTACAGACCTAAAAGTGTTCTGTTTTCTAGCTCTTTTCACCTTCCTCTTTTCTTACTTGGTCGTTAGCTATGATAAACATTGAACTGTTTTTCAAGCGTCCTGTTTACAACTCTACATTTCACTATTACATCTTGTTTTTTATATGCATCTATGTAAATGTGTCTATAAACGAATTACACTGAACTGAACTGAACTAAACTGAATTGAACAGAATGTGAAGTATAAGTAGACACCCGAACGACGGAACAGCCTTTCTTCAAGCCAGCTGTAACGGAAGGTATACGAGCTATGCGTATTATGGAATGATAACAGCCCTTTGAAATCCTAGATGTGATACCTCAACAATTGAAAAATGCGAATACAATGTTTTTGCCTTTGCTGTACTGATGCTTTTGTCCTATTTCTTAAACCAACCGACACCTCTATGCAAGAAACGTATCTTTACTACCCCGGATAGCACTGGCATTCGCATGACTATGGGATGACCCACCTTCATGCCTCTTGCTTATGCTTGTTTTACTTCGTTAAAAACTTCATGAAACATTAAAAGGAAACATTAAAATGGTTTGAAACTCCCGTGTATTAGAGAAACAAATCTCTGAAGTCAACACCATCGGGACTGTTGCGCAGCATATGCGAGGTAAGTCACACAGAACCAGAAAACTGACTGAGGGAACGGAACTGCCCATTAGACCTAGGCCTGGAAAGATCCATGCAATCATTCCATTTGCTGGAGAGGAAAGTTAACAAGAACCTTGTCCTATTTCCTTTGAAACAGTTTTCTTTTGAATTCTACATAGGTTAGTTGATTAGTTAGTTATAGATGGAATTCTTCATAGGAAGATTCATTAAGTGATACGTAGCCTTTGTCAGAACCTATCGTACATGACGTTTTCCACTGGACTGGGCTGATTCTGCCCAGGAACAACCCTTATCATCTTGAGAAAATTTTGCCCTTCCACCAGGAGTGAATTTTGCCCTTCCATTAGGAGTGATACCGGTATGGAGTAATATGCCGTTATGGAAAATAAAATTTAGGGTACTCCCTACCCATCCGACACGTCACTTGTTCCGGAACAGCGCATGTGAAGGGATCCCCTCCCGGTCCCTTAGAAATTTGTAAATAAATTTTTAATGTAACAAAAACCGTGAATTTTAACAAAATATTCCTGTTAGTAGAGCTCAGGAGTGTTTTCGTGTGATTAGTATCTCGATCGTGAAACAATAGTTCAAAAATGTATCAAAACTTTTCGACGCTAATAACCGAACTTTTCGCGCCTTCCGCACTTACAATCTCACTGGGGTGCTAGGTCTCACTGGTAGTATACTCATGCTCCGTTCTTACTGGTGTACTCAGTCAAGTTGGTGTACTCATTTTCACTATATGTACTCAGTCACACTGCTTTGTTCATTCCCATTGTTGTACCTCAGACTCGCCCCTGTACTCAACCTGGATCGACTGCATGGTCAAGTGGTTAGAGCATCAGACTTGCAGAAGGAAGGTTGGGGGTTTTTGCATTCCGAAATAGTTGTTAAAAATTTATAGTGTTAAAACATTATTGATGAGAGGTGGTAGGAGGGGGATTTAAGCTAAAAATCCCAGTTTTAGAGAAGAACATCAGTGAAACATAATGAGTTTTGAGGGTATGAAGATAACTATGCAAATTCCTCATCCAAGATATCTTTTTCCGTTCCTTTTGTACTTTCCAAGAGATTAAATACTCTCAAGTCTCTGACTCCCCTCCTATTTTAGTTGGACAACTGCACATCTTTAGAATTCTATTTCAATACGGTTGCTATAATGAGCCATTTAAGTTGTCCAATGGAAATGCTCATATATGTGCACGGCATGGTACTAATCTCTTCATAGTAAGCGGACACTAACAAAAAAAAGGGGGTAAAAAAAAACAATAAAAGTATCTACGAAATGTAGGCCTATAAAAATTCCTGCAGGGCGGTTTACGTTAGTTCTAGGGGCGTCGATCCTTGGGGGAGGGGGAAGCAGGGAAAATCTCCCCCAGCAAAGGAAAGTTGAGATTCAAATGTTTTGCGCTCCAATAATTCGCGCAGATTTAAAAAACAACAGGCAGAATAAGTTAAATGTAACATTGTGGTGTACAGATGACTTCAAGAATTCTAGGAAAGCTCAATTTAAGCCTATTTTAAAGCAATTATACTGTATTTAACGCGCCATCTATCTTAGTTTTGCGTTATGCGTGTCAATATGAGTGTGTATGCGTGTGTGCTCGCGTTCGTATGGGTGGACTGTTTACAAACGGTTCAGGTCACGGACACGATCTGGGGTTCCGTTCCGGCTGTTGGAAAATTTTTGCCATCCCAATCCACAAATCAGATCAGATCAGATCTCCCCCTGGTTACTTCTAACGAAACATGTTTTGTGCAGTTATTAAAGCTGCACAGTGAGACCTATTAACACAGTTACATTTTCCATTGAAAATTCAAATCTCTGCAATACCGTAAAGCATTTAAATCTTAACATTCTTAAGCCATGGTATATCATTCAACATCCACTGCTGTATCAAGTGTTATTGTGGTATGATCTTTGGCAAAGGAAGCGATTTGCTAGAGAAACTCATGTTTTAGTTGAAACTTCTAAGCAAGAAGATAACTTCGCAATTAGTATTGACCAATTTTATCGATCACCGAACAGATGTAATTATTTTGACTGTTGTCTTTTCGGTCCCAAATCTGGAATTGTCTTCTGCAGTTCCGAAGGAAATAAAACAAGGTAACAAAAGTTTGTCGCTCTTGTACCAGTTAAATGTTGGTCAATTATGAAGCTGGTTCAAACATACAATAAATTGATATTAAAATCACACGAACTTTTACTTCATTAATTTGCTCGTGCGTTTCAAAATATATCTCACAGTTAACAAAATATACTCTATGCAGTAAACTGACAGCTGGGAATCCAGGTCTCAAACTGTTTACAGTTGCGCGTAAATCCCATATGAACCTTACCTACGAGGCCACCTTTATATCTGACATTACAATGGTCTTCAAGTGCAGGGGAAAATGATCAATAAGTTAGTAAGATAGAGTTTTACGGCCCAGTTTCCAATTAATTGGTTCAAGTCGAGTAGGGCAGCAGGCCACGGCCTTTTTCCAGTTATGGCCCTACTCCATTGCTAATGCTGAGCGGCACCAAGCATAATGTCAGTAGGTCCCGTTTTTAAAGTCTTCGGTATGACCCGGCCAGGACTTAAACTACCAAACTCCCGAAAAACGATCAAATACGTGCACCCACTGTCATATCGATGCTGTCTATAATGTAAAACTGTGAATAACCTTCTCTACCCGGAATCCTAGCTGCCAGTATTTTCACTGTTAAATTACATTTTCACCGTGTAAAGAATGGTAACGACAACGGTGTCTGAGAGGAAGTAAGTGTACAATTGATGGGGCAAGAACAAAATGACAGTATCTAAGCAGAGCGGCACTATCGGTTGACGCGGAGCGTACAGAAAATTTCTGCAAATCTCGGCCACTCAGACGGCCGGAAATGGCATTTCCCAGTCTTGTAGATAAAATCTAAGCAGTCGTTATTTTGAGCTTTCGTGTGCAATAAAATTTTCACTTCAACAATAGTTGGTGATGCCCAGGGCCTCCCGTAGGACACCTGGGGCAGTTTTCACCAGCATTCATGGATCATCGCAACGCCATATCCATCGCTAAATCTCATATATATCTCAATTTTATGATCGATTTTCTGCAAACGGTTCCATTTCTTTTTTAGTTTTTGAAAGATTAATACCGCAAAAACAATATCTTGTTTTATAAGTGTCTCTATACTGAGTTTATATATAGATTTCCAGTGAGCTAGCTAAATCTAGGGCTCAAAGCTAGGCTCAACGTTATTTGACTTGCATCATCAAGTCGTTTTCGGCAGTAAACTAAATCCGTGGTTTTTCATGCTTAAAGGTCAAAAGCAGTCCCCAAACTTATTTTGAAGCAACAGCTTAATATCACAAATCTCGACTGAGTCAGTTCAAAGAATCTTTCATCAAATTTTATTACTTCAGTATGACATATGAAAGGTAAACCAAGCAGTAACTCCCAGTAAATTTCACATTTGAAGATTAAAAATATTGTCACATGACCATCAACAGCCAACCATGAAACTGGACAGTCTACTACACTGCTTCAAGTTGGGTGACTCCTCTTGCCCTTTAACTACATGATGGATGTAGGCCAACATGAGTTTGAAGCTGACTTCACTCGTATCGTGCACGAATTTGTGAAGAAATTAAATCAAGCTTTTCTAGCAATGGAAAATTTCTCCCAAAGTGAAAATACTGTGTCTAACTACTGAGTTCTAGGTGTAATTCATTATCATGAAATTTCCATGTTTGTGTTCCCATTCCACGGACATTCGAGGAATTTTACTTAGAATGTAGATTTGAACCATAAAAGCAAAATATTAGAGTCCTTCATGCACATGTGCAAATCCACTGTCATTATCTGTGGTAGGTCCCCGAATATGTTTTCGGCAAAGTGGCATTACATGGCTTCACTACTTACAGACTGATCTTAGCTAAAGCCCTAGCATATAGGTGGCTACCCTATGCGAGTGCCCCCAATACCTTAGTTCCTGACAACAACTTTGTTGGGGTGGATGGAAGGGGTAGGGTCACGGCCACACGCGAGCCGAGGTGACCATTGGAGTGATACCCTTTTGACAAGTGTTGGTACATTGACCATCTGATGTCGATACATTTGCCTTAGTTTATCCCCGCCCTCTCCTTTTTGGCACCTCAGCTACGCTACGTTAGTCTACTAACTGTGGTAACCTTGAGAATGTGGTTCCCGAACTGGTTATCACGTAAATTCACGACAGACAGATTGAAAAAAAAAAACCACTTTTCGCTTCGGTTGCCGGTGCACCTATTGTAATTCCCGTCTGCATGTCGGTTAATGTGGATGGAAGGGTGGGGGTCATGGCCTTTGACAAGTGTCAGTACAGTGAACATAGGCTGTCGATACATTTACCTCACTGACACCCCGTTTACGCTAGTGCCCGCGGGAGTTCTGCAAGTTCCCCAAGAAACTACTCCCTCCAAGGACAGTGTACGAGGCGTCTCGGTTTAGCCTATTGACTGTACAAACACATACCACTGAGGGTTATACTTAATCCAGACTGTATTCAGGAACCTACAACAGTTAGTGGATCGACCACGCTACCTTAATACCAAAGGTTCCAAGTTCAATAGGGATTATCTCTCGTGTGCAATCATGTGTGTATTTTTTAAATGGTGACTTTTGAAAGGTTTCTTTTTTCTTCTCTTCTGTTATAGGGACTCAGGCAATCACTGATGAAAGAAACAATGGTTGTACTTACAACCAAGACTAAAGAAACTTTCTGCTTATAGAAAAGAGAACTCTGTGCGTGTAGTATTCCTATACGAAAACAACTTTGTTTTCGCTTTTTGCATTGATCGTGGTTGAAACAACACGATAGCATACATGCTATAAGTGCAACGCAAAGATTTTGTTAAAGTCTTAGAGTGCTTTCAGCCTTTCAGACGCAGGTTTATCATGAAGGGCGGGAATTTTTCATCACACCAACCAGAGATACATATATGGACCCCAAAGCCTAGTCGGTGGGGGTCCAGGCGAACAGTGTGACATAAAGACCTCCCCAAGGCCCCCATGTGTATTGAGCTGCCTATGTCAATTTTACGAGAGTCAATACACGATTGCCATTTTAAAAACTGCCTGAAACCCTGACGAATTCAAATTACTATTCCGAGCATAGTAACTCTATGTTGTGGACTTGCATGGTGATTGGTGAAAGCTGTTTTTAACACTTCGAATATGGTATTTGATGTTTCTAGCAAAGTTCCATGGCAAAACTGGGGAGATATTTTATGTAAATCTAAACTCCAAACTGATGTAAATAGTCCCTACTGAAAAGATATAAATAAGATATAAATAAATAGACTGAATAGGGGGAAATAAATACGATTATTTGGTGTCCATTCACTTCAGATTAACGTTGGCCTAGAAGGAGTATACAACAAAAGATACTTTCTAAGAACTTCGAAAGACCTCTTTCTAAGAAATACTCACACCAACACATAGCCAGTTGAAGGGAGATAAAAAGCCTGAATAACCTGAAGTGTAGAGGATTATTTGGTGTCCATTCAATTCAATTCAATTGCCTTAAATGAAGTATTTACCAAAAGATGCCTTTCTATAAGAACAACAAAAGGACCTAGAGATTGTTACTCCTATCGACACAATCGGATTTATTCCTCTTCCTTAGCAAAGCAAGAGCAATGGATGTTAAATGAACAATAGTAAACCAACAGCTCACCAATAGATCACGGCTGATTGGCTGGGACATGATCAACAAGGATGTGACGTTTACATTTTGCACTTTCATAACAAAATTTACAGTTGAAAATGTAGGAAAGTGTATAAAAAACCATGTCAACTGGTTTATTTACCAAAACCGATACCCAAAAAGGTCACAAAGTTTGATTCTCAAATGTGGACGCTTTTTTGAAGCACCTATCTTTTTATCGTCGCTAGTAAATCTTACCTAATAATGTTCGCAATAACCTTGCTTTGGCTCTGAAGTTACAATATATAAACAATCTGACTTGTTAAAGGCTATAGCTTTCTATAGGGGCATACGTCATCACTCGACCTCTGTGCATAGGTTTGACACATCATGGCTTAGGATCCGTGTCCTTCCTCCCTCCCTAGGTGGATCGCTAAAGATCAGAGTCGTTCACGATGACGACAAGGCTCGTTCATCTATTTAAAGGGGACGTCCTTTCAGATGTGGGCAGAAGCGAACTAAATAGCCTGCGCGCATTGGGCTACTCAGACACTTGACTCAGTGGGGTACGATTCTCGATGACCAGCGTCTATGAAAGCGTGACTCTAATCTTTTGCGTCTTTCAGCTTTTAAAAGTTGGTGGCGTGCTTTCGTTTTTCATCCCACTCACTCCAATTATTGGTAGATGTTTCCTAAAAGAAGCTAGCGCTATCTATTTGAAAATGGGTTGTCAATAAATTTTAATAAGTTGCTAGTTGTTCGTAAAACGACTCTAGCGCCATCTATTTTGCTCTGCTGTCTCGAATGGGGTGTCAATAAATGTTAGCTAAATTGCGTAGATAGGTAGTCAGTTAGATGGAGTTTTACGGCCGTTTCCAACCTATTGGTTCAAATACAGCCGGCCACGGCTTTTTTCTAGTTGTGGCTCACTGGCTTGTTTTCCCTACTCCATTGCTCAAGCAAAGCATCATGCACAACAGCAGTAGGTTCCATTTTTAGAATCTTTGGTGTAACTCGACCTGGCAATCAGACCCGGACATCCCGCGGGAGAGGCGGATGAGAAACTTTAATGATGAATCTGTAATCCTTGTCTATAGTGTCGATATGTTTGGGCATTGTTAGCGTCAAAGATGAGGACACTGTATTCCTCAATTCATGAATCATGGTATAGGGAAATGTCCCCTAAGTCGACACTCGAAATTACTACAGGTTCATTGTGTCATGTAAAACTTGGGAACAGATGACATTTCGTGGCATCCATTGTAGTCATGGCCGTATGGGACATTTTCTGGGGGCTGTCGAAGGGACGACTTTTCCCGACTCCAAATTCCCAACCAAAGCATAACCTCTGCAGTAGGCGTGGCATTTCAGTGGGAGCAGAAGATTTTTTTGCCCGAAAAATGTAATTCTGTCCGAAAGACTATCTACGCGGAGGGCCACCCATGGCTTGCCACGGAGCGTACAAATGTTTTTCCAAAAGGAAGCCGTAAATGGCATTTTTAAGATTCATAAGGAGGACCTGAGTAGTTGCTGCTTTTAGGTTTCGTTTGCAGAAAAAGTTCAAACTAAATTTTAACCAGAAAAACCATTTCATAGTAGCCCCACCATCAGTTTGGGCGAAGCGTACACAAAATTTTGAAAAATCGACCCAGAATATAAATGATTTACATTTTTCCGTTTTTTCTACAATGGAGAGAAAAAAGGAATAATTGGTTATTTTTAACGGAACATCAGTGTTCAGATTAAAAAAAATTGGCCTAGCCCAAGTTTTGATTACAAAAAACTAGGCAACTTTTGCCAATTTTTGACCGAAGGCTCACTGCCATTTTGCTTGGTGTTCAACATTAGGTATGGGTTTAAAAATAACCATTCAGATGAGTTAAATAAAACAGAGAGCCACAACGGGAAAAGGGGCCTTGCCCGTATCGACTAAATCAATTGATTATAGAAACTGAGCCGTAAAATTACTTCGTGTCACTAACGATTCCAACCTGAATTCAAGCCTTCTATCTGGCTATTCATGAATAGCTCTTCGTCTTTTCTTTTGTACTTCAAAGATGTTTAAGGACAATGAATTTTAAAAGAAAATCATTCAACTAAATATTGAAGCGCGAAAGGTTTCTTAGTTTGTTAAGGGGACTGATGATGAACGACGACGGGCCTTGCAATGAAATCATGTCTGTCGAAAAGTAGTTGCCACTCACAATTACACTCTAGAATCAAAGAGGGAAGTTGGTTACCTACCTCTTATGGTGTAAAAGTGTAAAATAACTTTATTAGAGGGATGCAACACTCCTAGAAGGGTGAAATTTACTCCAGGACAAGTGAAAATTAACTCTTTCTAGAGTACCTGCAATGATTTCTCTTTTTAGAAAGTGTTCACATTTAGGCCCTTCGTCAGTGAATTAATACTCTAATGGAGTAAATTCACACTTTACCTACTTTGATTTTAGGGTGTGCTAATCACTTGATCGAACACAGACACTTCATTATGCCCCAAGAATCTGTCGGTTTAATGTTTTCGGCAATTTTAGAAGACAAACTAATTTTCTGGGAAATATATATGGGAGAAGGGCAAAGGAGCTCTAAGTTATTTATCTGGACAGGGACCCCGTTTGGGTTGACTTAAAATCTCTGCAAAATCATGCTTGTCCTGTCCGACCGTCAAATTTTGAACAGTATTTGAACAGTATGACACTTTATATTACATTTGTGTTGCTGTGTAGTTAAATTATTATCTAACTAACATAACTGACCCTCAAAGTATCTGCAGCTGGTGTTAATTTGCACCGTAGTCATCGTCTCAGACGTTTACTGTAGAAAGGCGGTGGAGCAACAACCGTTCCAGCATATAATTTAGTATATTTTTTGTTAAAGGGAGTGTGGGACAATGCTAGGATCAATCAAATGGTGGCATATTGGCATGTACCCATGACAGGACACATAGGCGGAGTTTTGACTTCGGTGTGATAGAAACCTTTGACCTAAAACACCCGTCAGAATACCGGAAAAGGCATTTACGAGCCCTTTAAAATTTCGTTTTTTCTGTTTGTTCATCTGACCTACCCCTCCACAAAGATATAGATGTATTTCAAACATATTTCTTTAGATGATTAAGATTTGATTCTGTGGGGACGTAGGCTTCCCCATATGGCCCCATGCCGGCTGCCCTCCTCCCCCTTTTAAAGTTTTTGCTCTCAACTCGGCAAAGTGTTGCCAGATACAAAGTTTTAATAGTATTTGATCCATTGGTACAAATGTCCTGATTTTTATTCCTCATTTTTACAAAAGTGAAATTTGACGAGGAAGCTAATACGGCATTATTATTATTGTGCCAACCTTTTTCGCCTTAGAGCTCAACGCCAAAAAAAAAAATCACTTGTGAAGCCAATTCCCATTAGTTTCCCGATTGGTCCTATCCCTTTTTCGACTCCACCCGCTAACTTCGCATCCCCCTTTTTATTTTGCCTTCCTTCATTTAGCGATAACCCATACTGTTGGCCAAACTTCTTTCTACTGCTGACTACACCTCTGAAATCACGTTCAACTGCCATTGGATTGAATGGTATTGAAATGGTTTTGAAAAAATATTTTATGGAGAAAATTTAAACGACGGAATTGAAAACATACTTTGGTCCGTGGCTCTCGACTTGAACGACTCTTTCCCGAATTCACCGTCGCTGAATTAATGAAACTGCCTTTGAATATGTTTAGCTGCCCGGACTACCGAGTGTAAATGATTTTACTTTCAACTGCCCTTAAAACAAAAGTCCACATCCGAACTTATTTCTGCTTTGAATCACAACATATGCCCACGCATTAAAGGCACAATTATTTTACCCCAAACAGTACCAACTCTCCTAGCCTTCTTACTTGAATGCCTCCCACAATTGCCTGAAATTCATCCTCATCCAGACACAATGTCGGTTTATTGCCTCAGGGTGAGTATAAAAAAGCTCAATGTGTATAATCAAAACACTCTCAGTACAGTTCATGTTGTGTAATATAAGCTTTGGTACTCTGCATTGCTTGAATTAGCTGTCAATCAAAGGGCTGAGCCAATTGAGAATTTCTGTGAACCCCTCCAGGATTGTAGTTAAAGGTGAACAGATTGACCCTTTTAACCCCTCCCACATCCATTGAACATACCCAAAAGTCATAAATATTTATGCCTGCAATTAACTGTGAGTTGCTATTGTTAAAAGTGACATTAAGGGTATTAGTGTGATCTTTTATCTCCACAAGTGACATGCAGCAGAGCCCTTCTACATACCTCTCTCCTGCCCCACCAACCAGAGGTCAAAATAAAGAGAGCCAGTGGGCTTAAAGTCCCTAGAAATATCCCAGGCCCCATTGCCTCCACAGGTAAGGAACCTGATTGGCCCCTAAATCTGTCTAGGGAGGAACCTCTTCATGCATCACACAGTCTGTGTATTTGGTATACAGATGTCACATTAGAGTTTCCAGAAAATTTTGATGTAAAACTTCATTTTGAACTTTCTCTGCTACGAAAATAAAGACTGTATTTGTGTAATTGTCTAAGAAAGTATGGACAAAGTGATTTCGAGCTGGTTAATCTGCCTCTTTTTATTTTTTGGCCCCTTGATTTCTCATTTGGTCCCTAGATTCCCTGAGTTATGCACTCAAATGGAGACTTATTTGGACCCCAAATAACCACCCTTCATTGCTAAGAAATGTGATACACTATGCTCCAAGAAGTGTAGAAAATAGGAATGTAAAGCGAATCTTGACTTTAAACTGCTAGCACAAAATCAGCAACTCATTCAGTGGTATATTGTGTATAATTTACAGTGGCTTTTTTTATACAGTAGGTAAGGAGAGGACAGGCCTTGTGCTGAAAGAGCAAAGAGGAGATTACTACCAGGCATTGATTTAGCCAGCCCATATTTGTGTGACAACCAAAAGGAAAGTCAAGCAAAAAGAAAAAGAGAGAAAAATAAAAAAAAATAAAAATAATATCTATACAGATGTCTAATTGAAGGAAACTTCCTTTATTCAGTTTGAAAAGAATTTGTCCATACATGATGTACAGTAAATCTCACTCTATTTGCAAGGTCATCAAGGGTCAAATATTCCGTCCTTGCATTAATTATACCAAGGTATTGTACCTCTATATTGAACAGTTTTCCCAAAGTGGAGGCAGGTACACCTCCCCCAAGGTCTCTCCCAATGCTATTAGTTCAGAATGTCACACTGAAGAAATTAAAGTATGTATTTGACTATATTACTGCTTCAAGATTTTCATTTATCTTTCCATACTACTGTAACAAGAATATATCTTAAACCAAACTCTTCTGTTTTCTTGTAAATCAAAACACTTTTTATATTGCTGATATTCCAACTCTTTCTCTACAGCTGCATACATTTTCCAAGTACCCAGCTAGCCAATAAATCCATCCTTGCAGGCCCACGGTCCTTCTCATACAGTATAATACCAAAATCTCCATCCTTGAAACCCAGGGTCCATCTAGTACAAAACTGCTGATTCATGTGATCAACTCTTTCCTTTCTGCTCCTCCCACTTAGATGGAGTCAAGGTTTTCATGGAGAATGCATGGATACTTTTCAATTCCTCAGCAAGGCAAGTATTCACCATTCTGAAAGAGACAAAGTAAAATAAAGTTGGATCAATATTAAAATATGGCACTTTTAACAAACACAATTCCAACCAACACATGAATAGCAAATATTAAAGGGGCAATCCAAGTTAAATAAATAATATTTTTAAGACTTTTAAAGTAAAACCCTTTCACCTCAAACACTTTTAATTCTCCTAACCTACCTTCTTAAGAACCTCCCACATTAATTGTCTAAATTTCATCTTCATACAGACCACAATCCCAGTGTACAGTATTGCTTCAAGGTGAGTATACAAGACCCTTAACATGTAACCAAAATACAGAGACCATCACTACAGTACTGTACATGCTGTGTAATACGAGCCACAGTACTCTGCATTTTTTGAATGTGCTGTCAATCAAAGAGTTGTAACAATTGACAATTCCTTTAGACTACCATAAAAATTGTAGTTTGGGGTGATAGTTGACTGCCTTTTGCATTTGCCAAATTTGTACATTGACTTAAAACTAACTAACACTGATTTGTGATCACAGTCTATCCTCATAATTCATTACAGTGCAGTCAATAGTAAGATGTCTGGTCTTGCAACAGATCAACAGATCAGATGTTTTACCTGATAAGTAGTCAGAAATTTTCATTCAAAAGTAATAAATAAAAACGTCTGACCTAAAAGACTTCACAGGGATCCTGTCAGACACTCAAAGGGGGAAGCGAAATTTATTACTAGGCAGGGTTTCCTTCAGAGAGGGGAAAGGGGGGGGGAATTGTTCCCCCCCTTTCCAGAAGAAGGTGGGTAAAATTCCCCCTTTTTGATTCCTTGCCGTAGGCAGGCAAGGAATCTATGCGATGGTGATGTCGTCTGTGTGTGTGTGTGTGTGTATGGGTGTGCGTGTGTGTGTGCGTATGTTTTTGGTGTAAAACGGGGACATGAGCCTTTTTTCTCCGGGCAAGTGTGGATACACCTGCAAGTGGGGATATCCCCACTTGCCAAATGCAAAATTAGCCATGAAATTGAATTTTTCACGTTTCAAGGATGTACCACAGCAAGTTTGAAGCATTTTGGAGTTTCCCCAATTTCCATGTGATGGACCTAACATTGGGTGAAAAACCGTGGGCCGGTGCATGGATGTATGTGTATCTGTGTAGTACCAGTAAATCGGGGACATGAGCGTTTTTTCCCCTAGTCAAGTGTCGGTACACCCAAGGTGGGGATATCCACATTTTCATGGTTAATAAAATGTGTCCCCGATTGACGGTCAAAACATGTATGTGTGTGTGTGTTTGTGACACTTGCTTGTAAACACGATATCTTCAGATAGGAGTGACCAACACTTTTCATACTTGATATATAGATTTGTCATATTGAGAAGAAGAACCCTATTGTTTTTGGTAGAGGTCAAAGGTCATTTGAGGTCACCAGTGGTAAAATTGCGAAAACACTGAAAATGGCTTTTAAACATGATATCTTCAGTTAGGAGAGACCAACACTCTTCATATTTGGTATATAGATATGTCATGTTGAGAGACTGAAGCCTATTGTTTTTGGTAGAGGTCAAAGGTCATTTGAGGTCAATTGCAGTAAAATTGCGAAAACTTCAAAAATGACTTGTAAACACGATATCTTCAGATAGGAGTGACCGACACTTTTCATACTTGTATATAGATTTGTCATGTTGAGAAGAAGAACCCTATTGTTTTGGTAGAGGTCAAAGGTCATTTGAGGTCACCAGCAGTATGCGATAACGCCAAAAATGGCTTGTAAACATGATATCTTCAGATAGGATTGCCCGACAACTTTCATACTTGGTACATAGATTTGTCATGTTGAGAGGAAGAACCCTATCGTTTTGGTAGAGGTCAAAGGTCACCAGCGGTAAAATTGCGAAAACACTGAAAATGGCTTGTAAACACAATATCTTCAATGAGGAGTGACAGATACTCTTCTTATTTGGTATATAGATTTATCATTTTATCATGTCGAGAGAAAGAAGCCTATTGCTTTTGGTAGAATTCAAAGTTCATTTGAGGTCACCAGCGGTAAAATTGGAAAAATCCAGAAAATGGCTTTTAAACATTTCTTCAGATAGGAGTGACTGACACTTCTCATGCTTGGTACATAGGCTTGTCATGTTGAGAGGAAGTAACCATTGTTTTTGGCTGAGGTCAAAGGTCATTTGAGGTCATCAACGGTAAAAATGTGAAAACACCGAAAATGGCTTGTAAACATGATATCTTCAGATAGGATTGCTCGACAATTTTCACACTTGGTATATAGATTTTTCATGTTGAGAGAAAGAAGCCTATTGCTTTTGGTAGAGGTCAAAGGTCATTTGAGGTCACCAACGGTAAAATTTCGAAAATTCTGTGCCTAAAATGTAAAGAAAAATCTATCAAGCACTGTCAATTTGAAAGCAGGTAAGGTATTTGATGGCAAGGAATCACTAAGCCTTTTGGCTTTCTGGTTGTTTCCATAGAAATTAGAAAATTGTCAATATCTTGGTTTCTTACTTAAAAAGATGGCACTTTTGCAGCAATGTTTGAACTTACACAAATAAATGGCCTTTAAAACCTTCAAACTGCACCTTACAGGGGCCTTGAAGCAAGCTTTTGTCCCGCTGAACCCACTCATAACTTTAGCCTAGGATAGCATCAATTTGGACTTGGGGTTTAGCAGTAATAAATCCCCCCTTTTTTGTGTTTCTGGCAGAATCCCTGCTAGGTGGTGCCCTCGACCAAAGTTACAAGTGGGTTCAAGGGGCAAAAGTTTGCTTCAAGGCCCTTTAGTAAGATGAAACCTGCAAGTTTTGAATTTTTACACCTGCCCCAAAACACTACTGTATGTAGAGTGTGATTTCTAGCACACCTGGAAAATCTATTTAACTTAAAGCCTGAATGTGATGGTTTTAAATAGGGGTGCACCGGATATCCGGTCCGGCCGGATTATCTGGCCGGATAATGAAAAAATATCCGGTTCCGGTCGGATTTTTTTTAAATCCGGCCGGAACCGGATTTTGCTGTAAACTTGGGTAGCATTATGTGTACATGAGTTAAAACAAACATGAAAACAGCAGTAACTGCCTCAGCATTAATTTAAAGTTCATAAATGATAGCTTATCAGTGCATGTTCCAGTATAACATTTGAACACCTTTATTTAACCCTTAAAAGTGACTGAACCAAACAGGCAACAAAGTTATAAAAGTAACTGATTTACATGTACATGTAACAAATATGACTTAAAATTCCTCCAACTGTTGTGAAATAAACTGATTGGATGAAATGAACTTTCATGCAATTTAAATAAGTCTACTGCAGTGCACAGTAGTACTGTACAAAATGGATAATCCATATTACAGTTGTACCTGAATCACATCATTCGAGGCAGTGTTTTAGTTTAATTGCATTGGGTTGTCTACAAATACACACCTTAACACTTCACTTTATTTTACTTTTTAACACTTACTGTACTTGCCCATTAAAGTTGTGTTGTACAAGCAGAAAATGTGTTTTATCTTGAATTTCAGAAGACATTACTGATTGCAAATTAAAGTTGCCTATGGGGTCAATATTAATGTTTTCTGTCCCTAATAATTAATCACACACAAGTATACACAATATGATGAGTGTTCGACTGATCATCTGTTAAGTAATCAACATCTAGTCGATTATTCCGTCATCGGTAAATAATCGGCATTGGTAAAATTCTGCCATTCAACCAATCATTGCCACCGATTATTTGCAAACTGGAAAAAAGGGGCTAAATATACTTGAAAAAGGGCTCTTAGTTTCGTTAAAATCCCTGTAAATACTCAATCCATTAACTTCCCGCCAAAACGAGATGCATTGATAATCACAAACGTATAAATTTAACCCCTGCCATGGGAATGATTGTTTGATATTTTCCACTATAACCCATTTGTTTTACCTGAAATTAGATTTAGAATTGCATTCAAGGTGTATTCCTTGCTGTCTCTCAGAAAGCACCGCGTAAGTTGCTGTACAAACTGTTCTGCACAATACGCATAGAACAGACTGGCTTATATAGCCAGCTAGCGAAGCCGGGTGAGTCTCATGCTAAATTCACATAGAAATGGCACCACAAATATCTGCCTATGTGGATTATGTGGGGATCTGACTTACGTGCATTTCAGTTGCAGATTCTTTTTAAACAAGACGTAAGTTTTGGAAGAGAACTGCTAAAAATATACAGGGATATTTATATCTGAAAGGAACCATAAGATACATTAATCGGGTGCAATTGTTTTGCTGTCCAGGATTGCTAAGATAATTATGATTGCTCTACATGGGGTCTGTTAAGACGGGAGCTCGAGAGTAGCTACAGTACATTAATGCAGCTCTACAATCCAGTACAGTAAAAGAATGGAAATGTTCCGACATGATTGGGGGATGAAAACTAGACAGAGCATGATGTTGGCCTTAGAACTAAATTATCAAAGGGCATATGACATCGACTGCAAACAATTCTGTTGTATTAACAGTTGATTTGTATCTTCACTTTTGAATTGAAAATATTACCCCTACAAAAATTATCTCCCATTTGTGAAACGAACGGAACTATTCCCAATATTTTCTATCCTACAGTAAACTGGTTACGGTATACACCATGTGCATGAAGCAAGGGGCGTGTGCTATTGAGACAAACATGTGATTTCCCTCTTTCTCATAATCGATATCAGGCCGATTGTTTAATTAATTAATTATCAGTAATTGGGTATTACCAATTATAGCATAATAGGTTGACCACTAAATATGTTATCAAACATATAATACGTAATGTCAGAATGTGTGATATACAGTATCTCTGCCAAAAAAGTTATTGATGATAAATGTGCTTCAGTTTTTTTATACCATGGCATGTTTAAATACTAGAAAAGGTGTATAAAACAATAGTGCTGTACATAGTTAAAAACCTTAACCCTAGAGTCTTTTTACAGTACATATGAGCAGTCCATTCAATAATCACTATCCAAGGACTCTCTTTGCCAAGTATTACTGGTCTACATAATTTGTACAATTTTTTTGAACAAGTGGTGATGTACTGTAGTTCAAAAAGAACAAACTGATATGCAAAACAACTTTCAAGATTCCCTCAGGAGTTTTCTCTACAAATACACTTCAGGAGGGAAAATACAAAGAGCTCTTACTTGCCCTGCTTTGCAACAGTTTTGCTGTGCTTCTGCAGGAACAGTTTTTCATGCCTTTTTGGTTCCTTGCGGTAGCAAAGGAACCTATGTAGTCAGGATGGCGTGTGTGTGTGTGTATGTGTGTGTGTGTGTGTGTGACACTTGCTTCGGTACGCTCTAACTCAACAAGGGAAGGTTGGATGGCACTTGAATTTGGTACATAGATTCGTCATAGGGAGAAGGTGTGCCCTATTGTTTTTGGTGGAGGTCAAAGGTCATTTGGGGTCACCAGAGGTCAAAAACTAAAAAACCTTCTCAACACGATATTTCTAGTTAGGAAACTTGGATAGATGTCATACTTGGTGTGTGGATGTGTTATGGTGTAAGGATGAAATTGGATATGTTCGGTGAAGGTCAAGGGGTCATCTGAGGTCACCAGGGGTGAAACACTGAAAAATGTTTTAACACAGTATTTTAAGGTAGAAAGGACAGATTTCAAATCAATCTGTGTTTGGTTAAGGTCAAAGGTCATCAAGGTCACTGGAGGTCAACTGCTGGAAATGTTATTTAGAAAATCTTGTAAGCTAGCTAGATAAAGATAGTTTCAATAGATTTTTTATCTCACCTGGTTTTGCATGCTTACGCACCCAGACACCTTAGAAATTTGTCCTTTATGTTCATTCAGTAATGATTCCAAGGGTTGTACACATATTTTGGATCATTCAAAGTTTTAAGAGGGCAATAACTGAAATCTGTAGATTTCACTGAGCACAGGTCACTCTGCATTTAACTGGTCTCTCTGCCAGTGGAAGCAATGCATGGATTATACAGTATGTCTCTTTAATACTGCTGTGCCCTGTGGGGTAACCCAATCCTCATTCTATTATCACACTTCATTAATCACTTGCTTTCTGCTTTACTGCTGAATAAACCCTGTTTTCTGTGTAGAGGTAGCAAACAGGACAAATGGTACATTGTTTTAAAGTAATAGCAAGTTTTATTTGAGAGCAGGTAAAAATAACTTGTGAGAGAAATAAAAAGAGAAAGGGTGTTTTTCTCTCTCTGACCACATTGTGTATCATTTATTGGTGATAATATCAAGTTTGATTACAACCATAAATACATATGGAAATGAGGTAGTGTTTTTGAAGGATCACCAAGCATTACAAAAGTTGAATGTCAGTAAGGCCACAGAAATTTAATCTTTGATTTCATGTAATATTAGTACTAAAATACCCCTTGTGAAGATGTTACAAACATTGAGTGTGAGCTTTTGCTTAGCTCTATTTCACAGACTGGCTGTACAGTTCTAATATCCAGCAAGGAACCACAGTGCCCATTGGGCTCTTGTTTCTATTATATTGCAATTTTTGGTTAAAAATTAGTTAAATACACTTGTACAACACTTGAAAACAAATTTTTAGACATTTCCCATTAGTCCTTCACATACATTACGTCACAAAGCAGAAAACTCCTATCCCAGAGTTTCTCTGCTTTCCTGAATTTCACTTTATTCATCTGCATTGCAAAAATCCGGTTCCGGCCGGATTTTTTCCGGCCGGATTTCAAGTTGGTTCCGGCAAAATCTGGTTCCGGCCAGATCCAAAATTTTGGTTCCGGTGCATCCCTAGTTTTAAAGTCATGTAAGTTCAAACACTGCGGCAAAAACACTGACATTTTTGTGGAAATTAAGAAGGGGGAGTTAGACCCTTTCTTCTGGTAAGGGAGAGGGGAAAATCCCCCTACCTCCTCCCAATTGATAGAAAAACTGCCCCTTCAATGTTTTTATAGTTTATTCTGATCTCACTTGCACACTGTCACTCGCCCCAAATCCCTGTGTAGACTGTGATTTTTAGCACAATCTTTTTAACTTAAAGCCTGAATGTGATGGTTTTAAAGTCTACTTATGTACGTATGTAAGTTCAAACATTGCTGCAAAGGTGTCCTCTTCTTAAATAAGAAGCCAAGACACTGAAATTTATTTAGAAATAAAAAAGGGGTGGAACCTCGACCTCCCCCTCCTGCTTGATGGAAAAACTGCCCTTTCAATGTTTTTACAGTATATAAAACCAGAATGCAAAAATGCATTGAGGTTTTGATGATACATAAATGTTCTGTTTCAAAGAGTGCTATCATGCACCATTTATCTTCTCATTCAAATGTTAAACTAGCATGTTCAAAATAATTTTGTCATTCCAGATGACCTTTTGACCTCCATAAAAGCCATACATAGCTAGACAGACAAACAACAGACAGACAAATGGACAAAAAAACTACCTTGAAAGATCATATGTAAAAAGGTTTCCAGGCTTTGACCCCTGGAGACCCCAGAAGACCTTTTATATCTGCCAAAAACAATGAGACCATCCTCTGACTGTAATGCATCCACATACCCAAATATGAAATCTATCCAAGTTTCCTATCTTGAGATATCGCATAAGCAGGATTTTCAGACTTTGACCAACAGTGACCCCAGATGACCTTTGACCTCCATCAAAAACATAAGGGACCATCTCCTGACCATAACGCATCCACATACTACATATGAAATCCATCCAAGCTTCCTACCTTAAGATATTGTGTTAAGGTTTTCAGACTTTGACTCCCGGTGACCTCAGATGACCTTTGACCTCCAACAAAAACAACAGGGCCCATCTACTAACTATAACGCATCCACATACCAAGTATGAAATCTATCCAAGTTTCCTTCCTTAAGATATAGTGTCAACGAGGTTTTCAGACTTGAGTCCCGGTGACCCCAGATGACCTTTGACCTCCATCAAAAACGTTAGGTACCATCTCCTGACCATAATGCATCCACATACTACATATGAAATCTATCCAAGTTTCCTACCTTAAGATATTGTGTTAAGGTTTTCAGACTTTGACTCCTGGTGACCTCAGATGACCTTTGACCTCCAACAAAAACAACAGGGCCCATCTACTGACTATAACGCATCCACATACCAAATATGAAATCTATCCAAGTTTCCTTCATTGAGATATGGCATTAACAAAGTTTTCAGACTTCCACCCCTGGTGATCCCAGATGACCTTGGACCTCCACCAAAAACAAAAGGGTTCTTCCTCTCAATATAGCGCATCTATGTACCAAGTTTGAAATCTGTCAGACATTCATATCTTGAGATATCGTGTTGACAAACAGTGTCACAAATACACCCACATACACGCATACATACATCATACACACGCACGCCATCATGAATGCATTGGTTTCTCTTATCAACCAAACCAACAACCAGTTCAGTTCGGGAAAATGTTGTGTGGAACAAAGGATTGAAATTTCAGCCAAAATCTGATTCCCTTTTATTAATTTAAACTCTGGTCAAGTTCTGTTAAAAAAGTCACCATTCCACCATCATAGCTACTCTAAACCAGGTTAAGAGTAGTTTGTGTCAACACAGGAGTTGGTTACAATACTGTAGTTTGATTTCTTGAATTTCTGCTCATTTCAAAAATAATGATTATGAAACATCTTTTGTACCTACCTGTGTCTTTGCAGCAGGGGTTTCCCCTCAAATTTATTGGACACTATCACTGCGTTGAACTTAGCTCCACAACCGCCAGACTCATCTACCAGTTCCTATAAAAGAGAAATATAAATGAATAATTCAATTCAATGTTTATTTCTAGCATCTTTGTACAATACATAACATGCAGTTTGTATACATTTAATTAGTGTATCAGAATAACCAGAAAAGGAGGAAAAAGAAGTCATGACTTGTTAACATTCCTCCCTAAAATAATTCAAATGGTGCTATAAATACAGAATAACTACAAAAAAAAGACATTATGCTAGAAAAACATTACATATAATATGAAAACTGTGAGGTAACAAAGTCTACTGAGCAAATACAAACTTCTTGAAACTATATTTAAATGAGTTTATACTCCTAGTTCCTCTAATACTGTACTAAGACTCTCAAGCAATGGAATTCCAGAGATTTACTCTGCAGTATGATATGCAAAGCTGTTTTTTAAATAAATTACCGTATAGATTGTTAAACATTCTTTTTTGTACAACTCACATTACCTGCTTTGTTCACTTTAAATAAAAAAAAAAATTATGATCTTGAACATTTCCTGCATGCTGGCGTAGCATGTTGCACAGAGCGGCACCCCGCAGGAGAAAGAGTGCTATCACACCTTGGTAGAAGGTGCAGTTTATACGTAACTTTTCGAAAAACAAAGAAGTGCGAACATTGTAATTTGAGTAATTCAAGAATGATATCACGAATTATGTTATTACCAAATGTACCATTTTCATGCAATGTACTGTATTTTTTCAATGAGTAAGGTAAACAAACTTCAACTTTTTATATCTCTGCTCAAGAATGTCCTATCAAGATGGGAGTTGGACTGTTAGAATTTCTTTTTTGTGCTACTTTTTTTTTTTTTGAATCTTGAAGTACACTTAAGTTTTGATTCGCATTCATGGGGATAGTATTCCAAAGGTGATCACTTCTATCGTACAAAGAAGAATACATCTTAACAATCTCTGATAAGATTCTGATTTGAAGCAAAAAAAATGAATTCTCAAGCTTTTGCCAGTATTTAGACTAGGTCCTTGGGTTTCCATTTCCTTTTGAACAAAAGTACAAAACATGCATGAAGCAACTTGAGTTCTTACCACATGAGTACATTCCAATTCTTCTCTCAGTTTCTTTTCCAGCCCTTCACTAGTAATTGCCATTTTGCCTCACAGAATTAGGCTCTGTTCCTGTGCCAATCTGTGTAATGTAACTGAAAAATACGTTTAATACCTGTTGTGTAACAATACTTCTATGACCACTAATTACTGTAGTGTAAGCTACAGTAGGCTTGCTGACCGTGTTCAAAACGTTCACGAGAATCCAGCTTCCACAGGTGAAAAATAATCTTAGGACTACAATGGCATATGATTTGGCCTTCAACTTTCTGCAATGTTTCTAGTATGTTATTCATAAAGGGTCGAAATATTCACAATAACACAACTTCGCACAACTCCTATTTACACTAACTGTACGCAAAATAGACGTTAACTGTTAACAGTTTCTGTTGGCGACGTAATACGTTAATTATTGGAGTACGGAAAAACGGAGAAATACTCTTAACTTGAATCAGGTTTCCACTGAACTCAAAAAGAATGTTATTCCTGAAAGGCAAAGAACACCACAGTAATAAAATTGTCAGGCCCAGCTGACGTGGTTGCAAGTCATTCGCCCTCGACGTAAAACAAGGATTACTCACCACCACTTGAAAGTGCGTACCCGGAAAAAATATTTCTTCAACCTTCTTTCACTATGCGCAAAATTTCAGAGTATCTCTAAGAGAGAGCTGCTACGCAAGTCAGATGGTCTTTGGTTGGCCACAGATACTAAAACATTCAAGAAAGGAATGTCTTTTACCACAACTTTCTCAAGTAGTTTGAGCAACTGCCAAAGTGTTGGTTGACAATAACATAGGCTTGAAGAGGCTAGCTAAGTAAATATCCACTCTGCAGCAAAGACGTCAATGAGCTCGAGACTGGAGGGCCACATAACATAACATAACAGGTTGAAAGGCAAAGAAGGGCCAAGGCCCCATAAGATGCCCTGAAGTCCAAGCCCTAATCAAAAGTCAAACCACCAGAGCTTTGTCTCTCGATTCAGGTTCCAGTGTGGACGTCATTTACCTTGACTTCCAAAAAGCTTTTGACAAAGTACCTCTAGGTAGACTCATGGTCTCACTACTCCATTAGAGGAGTGTTCTAGAGAGTCAAGTGTACACCCTCAAAGAAATAGTCCTTTTAGCTCTGGTTTTGACCAAATTTTGTCAAGATAACATGCCTGCTGGGTGATGAAAGTCCATGAATATGAAAGAGTACTTGCCAGAGTGTGGATGTTGAAAATTTGGGTAAGATTGACGTTGATTTTGACTGTTTAAAAAATTGCTATCAAATGGCGGAGATTTTCTGTTTTTGTGAAGAGGCTAGGGGTGGGTGTACCCTACAAAAACTTTAAGTCCTTCTAGCTCAAAATCTAAACGGTCATGGTATGGAAATTTTGTAGTGCCATGATGGGCAAACTTGTCAGCTATCAAGTGATGGGTGTCTTGACATAGCTGTGAACTTTGACAAGGCTGCAGCGGCCTCGAAAAGGAGCTAATTTAGTGTGTAAGTCAATGGGGAAATTATTGGGGGTGTGATGCCTTTAGAGCAAAAGGTGATTTTCTTCATTTTTGATGTAAAGACACCTTATTCAGACTTAAATGACTTGTTTTAATGTCTGAAACATGATTTTGGGGAGACGTCTCAGAATTTCGCGCTTGAGTGATTTTTGGGTCAAAATTACAGTTTTCGGTAAAAAATAATACCCAGATTGGGATTGTGACAAAGATTGCCCTGTCATAGTCTATTTTGTCACATTTTTGGAAAGTAAATGAATATTTAAGAGTAGCTGAATGTTACAATGGTCATTCTACACTGCCATAGCCTACCTGTCGTCCAGGCACCCTGTATAAATAGTAGCTGGGAAGCTAGTTCCACGAACAGCTACTTGGCGATTAACGTCAGACGGCATGCTGCAGGTAAGTGTGTGATGTTGTTCATAGGACTGGGTATTGTAATGACATTTTCAACTCAATTGCAATGATGTAGTCTGTTGGAGGGGGTTATTTGTACCATTTGTACATGTAGCAAGGGGATTGGAGGGGTAAAAACATACTAACTCTAGGTTAGGCTACCGTTGCTGTGCACTGCATTTACCACACTGTACTGTAATATGCAGTATGTACGAAAGAGAATGCAGTCTAGTACTAGCCAAATCTCTGACTCTGGTTAAAACTTATATGAGGTCATTAAGGACCCCACAGCAATTTCCATCTAATGCATTGTCACTGTGCATGACAAAATACCCCCCCCCCCCTTCCTAGTGTCTCCATAGGCCCTACAGCCAACTTGCAATATTTTTTAACTTTAAGTCTACGTTAGACCTAGGCCTAACTCTGTTTCTAATTTCAAAATGCTGTTCTTCCTCCAAATATTAATTTATCCAATTTTCTTGCTGACTTCAATTTATTTAATTGCAGGTTATATTTGATTGGTACCAGCCAGATGTTTAAGGAGAAACATATCCCAACTGACTAGTTTTTAATGCAACATTGTGTGGCAGCCTGCATTGGAGGAGTTCTCGAGCAGATCAACTTTCTTTTGAAACATGAAATGGCAGTGTGGGCTGCTTGCTCGTAGGCCTATAGATGAAGTCACTATTTGGGGGTTTTAAACATGCCTGCAACCTTTTTAAATGTAAGTCAACAATTTTCTTTCCTTCTCTTTTATGCCTGCAATTCAGGGCAATTTCAACTTTTTTAGTTATTCCTAAATAATGGAGACTGTACTTTTTTGTGGTAGGCTAAGTGACAACCAGACCTAACTCAGTGACTGACAAACCTTAGTGGGACCAGGGATATACACTTTGTTGCACTTGTAATTTGAAGCATCTAGGTATGTGAAAATGAGTAATCTGTTGCTGTACACATTACATTGACTTCAAAATTGAAATACAGCCACTGGAAAGTAATACTGTCAAGAGGAGAAATTAATGAGAATCACATTCTTTTGTGAGGATTCTTTTAAGGTTCACATTACCAGCTCAGTTTTGCATCTCTCCCTAACCCACTTTATTTTCTGACTGCAGAGTAGCAGGTAACACATGTGAGCATTATGTATTCCATGTTATATAATGTTGTGGTGCATTTACTAGCTTTCACTGCATCAGGCAAGACTTGGCTAGTAGTGTACCTCAAAGTCTGAGAGGAAATGAGACTTCCATTGGTTGTGTGTATTGTTAAAAATTTTAGTTATCACACCTTTATTAAAGCAAGAAACTATTAATCTATATTCTGGAACAAACTTACCCAGCCAAGCTGCCATGCTGGAATGATCTGATTAACCATTTAACAAGATTGGCCAGCACCCATACAGACTTGTTGAGGAGGTGTTTACTGTTAGGCCAACAGAAATTCCAGCAAATTAAGGGTTATACAATGTCACATTTTTCAGACTTCCTGCATGGTGCTGCATAAATTTAACACTGTCACTGATGTATTTATGTTTTAGATAATGATAACTTAATTATTTCTTAGTCTCAGATAAGTGTAAGAGAATTTTTCTTCTGCAGATATGCTGTTAACTGCTGTCTGGGGATGGGCCAGCATCAAAGGAAATCTGTCCAAGACAGCTGTTTTGAACAGCGCCCTCAATTGGTTTCTCAACTTTTTAACCTTTTAGTCCTCCTGAGACAGTCTGAATAGTGGATTTTTTCATAAAATGTAACAAAAATGCTAATTGTACATGACCTACATGGATATCAAGTCAGAAAGTTTAACTTTTTCCATCAGATTAATGATTTTTATTTCCCCTTTCCTTTTTGTTCTTGCAGACTTGGGGGTGTTGTTACCTTATGGCCAGATGATCTGTATCACCACTCCGTATGCTGAGCTGAGACATTCTTGAAGATTAATTTCTTATATTTTTGTACAGAACATGCTTTACCACAACAGAAAACCTCAGTTGTGAAAGAAAATGAGTGCCACAAATGGCTTTGCAAGTTATTCAGTGTGAGGTATGTGGAGATTCTCACACACCTGAGTGTAGCTGTGAATGCACAGAAAAGGGCATATGTCCAGCATAGAGTTGGGTGTCCTGAAGTTGATATAGGAGGGATAGAAAGTTGAAATATGACAAGACTTGAGTTGACAATGTGTATAGAAATGAGTCTGAAGTGTTTGTAAGAGCAAATCTAAATGTCACATTTTTTTAAGGTCTCACTACTCCATTAGAGGAGTGTTCTAGAGAGTCAAGTGTACACCCTCAAAGAAATAGTCCTTTTAGCTCTGGTTTTGACCAAATTTTGTCAAGATAACATGCCTGCTGGGTGATGAAAGTCCATGAATATGAAAGAGTACTTGCCAGAGTGTGGATGTTGAAAATTTGGGTAAGATTGACGTTGATTTTGACTGTTTAAAAAATTGCTATCAAATGGCGGAGATTTTCTGTTTTTGTGAAGAGGCTAGGGGTGGGTGTACCCTACAAAAACTTTAAGTCCTTCTAGCTCAAAATCTAAACGGTCATGGTATGGAAATTTTGTAGTGCCATGATGGGCAAACTTGTCAGCTATCAAGTGATGGGTGTCTTGACATAGCTGTGAACTTTGACAAGGCTGCAGCGGCCTCGAAAAGGAGCTAATTTAGTGTGTAAGTCAATGGGGAAATTATTGGGGGTGTGATGCCTTTAGAGCAAAAGGTGATTTTCTTCATTTTTGATGTAAAGACACCTTATTCAGACTTAAATGACTTGTTTTAATGTCTGAAACATGATTTTGGGGAGACGTCTCAGAATTTCGCGCTTGAGTGATTTTTGGGTCAAAATTACAGTTTTCGGTAAAAAATAATACCCAGATTGGGATTGTGACAAAGATTGCCCTGTCATAGTCTATTTTGTCACATTTTTGGAAAGTAAATGAATATTTAAGAGTAGCTGAATGTTACAATGGTCATTCTACACTGCCATAGCCTACCTGTCGTCCAGGCACCCTGTATAAATAGTAGCTGGGAAGCTAGTTCCACGAACAGCTACTTGGCGATTAACGTCAGACGGCATGCTGCAGGTAAGTGTGTGATGTTGTTCATAGGACTGGGTATTGTAATGACATTTTCAACTCAATTGCAATGATGTAGTCTGTTGGAGGGGGTTATTTGTACCATTTGTACATGTAGCAAGGGGATTGGAGGGTAAAAACATACTAACTCTAGGTTAGGCTACCGTTGCTGTGCACTGCATTTACCACACTGTACTGTAATATGCAGTATGTACGAAAGAGAATGCAGTCTAGTACTAGCCAAATCTCTGACTCTGGTTAAAACTTATATGAGGTCATTAAGGACCCCACAGCAATTTCCATCTAATGCATTGTCACTGTGCATGACAAAATACGCCCCCCACTTTGCTAGTGTCTCCATAGGCCCTACAGCCAACTTGCAATATTTTTTAACTTTAAGTCTACGTTAGACCTAGGCCTAACTCTGTTTCTAATTTCAAAATGCTGTTCTTCCTCCAAATATTAATTTATCCAATTTTCTTGCTGACTTCAATTTATTTAATTGCAGGTTATATTTGATTGGTACCAGCCAGATGTTTAAGGAGAAACATATCCCAACTGACTAGTTTTTAATGCAACATTGTGTGGCAGCCTGCATTGGAGGAGTTCTCGAGCAGATCAACTTTCTTTTGAAACATGAAATGGCAGTGTGGGCTGCTTGCTCGTAGGCCTATAGATGAAGTCACTATTTGGGGGTTTTAAACATGCCTGCAACCTTTTTAAATGTAAGTCAACAATTTTCTTTCCTTCTCTTTTATGCCTGCAATTCAGGGCAATTTCAACTTTTTTAGTTATTCCTAAATAATGGAGACTGTACTTTTTTTGTGGTAGGCTAAGTGACAACCAGACCTAACTCAGTGACTGACAAACCTTAGTGGGACCAGGGATATACACTTTGTTGCACTTGTAATTTGAAGCATCTAGGTATGTGAAAATGAGTAATCTGTTGCTGTACACATTACATTGACTTCAAAATTGAAATACAGCCACTGGAAAGTAATACTGTCAAGAGGAGAAATTAATGAGAATCACATTCTTTTGTGAGGATTCTTTTAAGGTTCACATTACCAGCTCAGTTTTGCATCTCTCCCTAACCCACTTTATTTTCTGACTGCAGAGTAGCAGGTAACACATGTGAGCATTATGTATTCCATGTTATATAATGTTGTGGTGCATTTACTAGCTTTCACTGCATCAGGCAAGACTTGGCTAGTAGTGTACCTCAAAGTCTGAGAGGAAATGAGACTTCCATTGGTTGTGTGTATTGTTAAAAATTTTAGTTATCACACCTTTATTAAAGCAAGAAACTATTAATCTATATTCTGGAACAAACTTACCCAGCCAAGCTGCCATGCTGGAATGATCTGATTAACCATTTAACAAGATTGGCCAGCACCCATACAGACTTGTTGAGGAGGTGTTTACTGTTAGGCCAACAGAAATTCCAGCAAATTAAGGGTTATACAATGTCACATTTTTCAGACTTCCTGCATGGTGCTGCATAAATTTAACACTGTCACTGATGTATTTATGTTTTAGATAATGATAACTTAATTATTTCTTAGTCTCAGATAAGTGTAAGAGAATTTTTCTTCTGCAGATATGCTGTTAACTGCTGTCTGGGGATGGGCCAGCATCAAAGGAAATCTGTCCAAGACAGCTGTTTTGAACAGCGCCCTCAATTGGTTTCTCAACTTTTTAACCTTTTAGTCCTCCTGAGACAGTCTGAATAGTGGATTTTTTTCATAAAATGTAACAAAAATGCTAATTGTACATGACCTACATGGATATCAAGTCAGAAAGTTTAACTTTTTCCATCAGATTAATGATTTTTATTTCCCCTTTCCTTTTTGTTCTTGCAGACTTGGGGGTGTTGTTACCTTATGGCCAGATGATCTGTATCACCCCCGCCTATGCTGAGCTGAGACATTCTTGAAGATTAATTTCTTATATTTTTGTACAGAACATGCTTTACCACAACAGAAAACCTCAGTTGTGAAAGAAAATGAGTGCCACAAATGGCTTTGCAAGTTATTCAGTGTGAGGTATGTGGAGATTCTCACACACCTGAGTGTAGCTGTGAATGCACAGAAAAGGGCATATGTCCAGCATAGAGTTGGGTGTCCTGAAGTTGATATAGGAGGGATAGAAAGTTGAAATATGACAAGACTTGAGTTGACAATGTGTATAGAAATGAGTCTGAAGTGTTTGTAAGAGCAAATCTAAATGTCACATTTTTTTAAGGTCTCACTACTCCATTAGAGGAGTGTTCTAGAGAGTCAAGTGTACACCCTCAAAGAAATAGTCCTTTTAGCTCTGGTTTTGACCAAATTTTGTCAAGATAACATGCCTGCTGGGTGATGAAAGTCCATGAATATGAAAGAGTACTTGCCAGAGTGTGGATGTTGAAAATTTGGGTAAGATTGACGTTGATTTTGACTGTTTAAAAAATTGCTATCAAATGGCGGAGATTTTCTGTTTTTGTGAAGAGGCTAGGGGTGGGTGTACCCTACAAAAACTTTAAGTCCTTCTAGCTCAAAATCTAAACGGTCATGGTATGGAAATTTTGTAGTGCCATGATGGGCAAACTTGTCAGCTATCAAGTGATGGGTGTCTTGACATAGCTGTGAACTTTGACAAGGCTGCAGCGGCCTCGAAAAGGAGCTAATTTAGTGTGTAAGTCAATGGGGAAATTATTGGGGGTGTGATGCCTTTAGAGCAAAAGGTGATTTTCTTCATTTTTGATGTAAAGACACCTTATTCAGACTTAAATGACTTGTTTTAATGTCTGAAACATGATTTTGGGGAGACGTCTCAGAATTTCGCGCTTGAGTGATTTTTGGGTCAAAATTACAGTTTTCGGTAAAAAATAATACCCAGATTGGGATTGTGACAAAGATTGCCCTGTCATAGTCTATTTTGTCACATTTTTGGAAAGTAAATGAATATTTAAGAGTAGCTGAATGTTACAATGGTCATTCTACACTGCCATAGCCTACCTGTCGTCCAGGCACCCTGTATAAATAGTAGCTGGGAAGCTAGTTCCACGAACAGCTACTTGGCGATTAACGTCAGACGGCATGCTGCAGGTAAGTGTGTGATGTTGTTCATAGGACTGGGTATTGTAATGACATTTTCAACTCAATTGCAATGATGTAGTCTGTTGGAGGGGTTATTTGTACCATTTGTACATGTAGCAAGGGGATTGGAGGGGTAAAAACATACTAACTCTAGGTTAGGCTACCGTTGCTGTGCACTGCATTTACCACACTGTACTGTAATATGCAGTATGTACGAAAGAGAATGCAGTCTAGTACTAGCCAAATCTCTGACTCTGGTTAAAACTTATATGAGGTCATTAAGGACCCCACAGCAATTTCCATCTAATGCATTGTCACTGTGCATGACAAAATACCCCCCTTCCTAGTGTCTCCATAGGCCCTACAGCCAACTTGCAATATTTTTTAACTTTAAGTCTACGTTAGACCTAGGCCTAACTCTGTTTCTAATTTCAAAATGCTGTTCTTCCTCCAAATATTAATTTATCCAATTTTCTTGCTGACTTGAATTTATTTAATTGCAGGTTATATTTGATTGGTACCAGCCAGATGTTTAAGGAGAAACATATCCCAACTGACTAGTTTTTAATGCAACATTGTGTGGCAGCCTGCATTGGAGGAGTTCTCGAGCAGATCAACTTTCTTTTGAAACATGAAATGGCAGTGTGGGCTGCTTGCTCGTAGGCCTATAGATGAAGTCACTATTTGGGGGTTTTAAACATGCCTGCAACCTTTTTAAATGTAAGTCAACAATTTTCTTTCCTTCTCTTTTATGCCTGCAATTCAGGGCAATTTCAACTTTTTTAGTTATTCCTAAATAATGGAGACTGTACTTTTTTGTGGTAGGCTAAGTGACAACCAGACCTAACTCAGTGACTGACAAACCTTAGTGGGGCCAGGGATATACACTTTGTTGCACTTGTAATTTGAAGCATCTAGGTATGTGAAAATGAGTAATCTGTTGCTGTACACATTACATTGACTTCAAAATTGAAATACAGCCACTGGAAAGTAATACTGTCAAGAGGAGAAATTAATGAGAATCACATTCTTTTGTGAGGATTCTTTTAAGGTTCACATTACCAGCTCAGTTTTGCATCTCTCCCTAACCCACTTTATTTTCTGACTGCAGAGTAGCAGGTAACACATGTGAGCATTATGTATTCCATGTTATATAATGTTGTGGTGCATTTACTAGCTTTCACTGCATCAGGCAAGACTTGGCTAGTAGTGTACCTCAAAGTCTGAGAGGAAATGAGACTTCCATTGGTTGTGTGTATTGTTAAAAATTTTAGTTATCACACCTTTATTAAAGCAAGAAACTATTAATCTATATTCTGGAACAAACTTACCCAGCCAAGCTGCCATGCTGGAATGATCTGATTAACCATTTAACAAGATTGGCCAGCACCCATACAGACTTGTTGAGGAGGTGTTTACTGTTAGGCCAACAGAAATTCCAGCAAATTAAGGGTTATACAATGTCACATTTTTCAGACTTCCTGCATGGTGCTGCATAAATTTAACACTGTCACTGATGTATTTATGTTTTAGATAATGATAACTTAATTATTTCTTAGTCTCAGATAAGTGTAAGAGAATTTTTCTTCTGCAGATATGCTGTTAACTGCTGTCTGGGGATGGGCCAGCATCAAAGGAAATCTGTCCAAGACAGCTGTTTTGAACAGCGCCCTCAATTGGTTTCTCAACTTTTTAACCTTTTAGTCCTCCTGAGACAGTCTGAATAGTGGATTTTTTTCATAAAATGTAACAAAAATGCTAATTGTACATGACCTACATGGATATCAAGTCAGAAAGTTTAACTTTTTCCATCAGATTAATGATTTTTATTTCCCCTTTCCTTTTTGTTCTTGCAGACTTGGGGGTGTTGTTACCTTAGGGCCAGATGATCTGTATCACCCCCGCCTACGCTGAGCTGAGACATTCTTGAAGATTAATTTCTTATATTTTTGTACAGAACATGCTTTACCACAACAGAAAACCTCAGTTGGGAAAGAAAATGAGTGCCACAAATGGCTTTGCAAGTTATTCAGTGTGAGGTATGTGGAGATTCTCACACACCTGAGTGTAGCTGTGAATGCACAGAAAAGGGCATATGTCCAGCATAGAGTTGGGTGTCCTGAAGTTGATATAGGAGGGATAGAAAGTTGAAATATGACAAGACTTGAGTTGACAATGTGTATAGAAATGAGTCTGAAGTGTTTGTAAGAGCAAATCTAAATGTCACATTTTTTTAAGGTCTCACTACTCCATTAGAGGAGTGTTCTAGAGCGTCAAGTGTACACCCTCAAAGAAATAGTCCTTTTAGCTCTGGTTTTGACCAAATTTTGTCAAGATAACATGCCAGCTGGGTGATGAAAGTCCATGAATATGAAAGAGTACTTGCCAGAGTGTGGATGTTGAAAATTTGGGTAAGATTGACGTTGATTTTGACTGTTTAAAAAATTGCTATCAAATGGCGGAGATTTTCTGTTTTTGTGAAGAGGCTAGGGGTGGGTGTACCCTACAAAAACTTTAAGTCCTTCTAGCTCAAAATCTAAACGGTCATGGTATGGAAATTTTGTAGTGCCATGATGGGCAAACTTGTCAGCTATCAAGTGATGGGTGTCTTGACATAGCTGTGAACTTTGACAAGGCTGCAGCGGCCTCGAAAAGGAGCTAATTTAGTGTGTAAGTCAATGGGGAAATTATTGGGGGTGTGATGCCTTTAGAGCAAAAGGTGATTTTCTTCATTTTTGATGTAAAGACACCTTATTTAGACTTAAATGACTTGTTTTAATGTCTGAAACATGATTTTGGGGAGACGTCTCAGAATTTCGCGCTTGAGCGATTTTTGGGTCAAAATTACAGTTTTCGGTAAAAAATAATACGCAGATTGGGATTGTGACAAAGATTGCCCTGTCATAGTCTATTTTGTCACATTTTTGGAAAGTAAATGAATATTTAAGAGTAGCTGAATGTTACAATGGTCATTCTACACTGCCATAGCCTACCTGTCGTCCAGGCACCCTGTGTAAATAGTAGCTGGGAAGCTAGTTCCACGAACAGCTACTTGGCGATTAACGTTAGACGGCATGCAGCAGGTAAGTGTGTGATGTTGTTCATAGGACTGGGTATTGAAATGACATTTTCAACTCAATTGCAATGATGTAGTCTGTTGGAGGTAGTTATTTGTACCATTTGTAAATGTAGCAAGGGGATTGGAGGGGTAAAAACATACACTAACTCTAGGTTAGGCTACCGTTGCTGTGCACTGCATTTACCACACTGTACTGTAATATGCAGTATGTACGAAAGAGAATGCAGTCTAGTACTAGCCAAATCTCTGACTCTGGTTAAAACTTATATGAGGTCATTAAGGACCCCACAGCAATTTCCATCTAATGCATTGTCACTGTGCATGACAAAATACCCCCCCCCCCCCTTCCTAGTGTCTCCATAGGCCCTACAGCCAACTTGCAATATTTTTTAACTTTAAGTCTACGTTAGACCTAGGCCTAACTCTGTTTCTAATTTCAAAATGCTGTTCTTCCTCCAAATATTAATTTATCCAATTTTCTTGCTGACTTGAATTTATTTAATTGCAGGTTATATTTGATTGGTACCAGCCAGATGTTTAAGGAGAAACATATCCCAACTGACTAGTTTTTAATGCAACATTGTGTGGCAGCCTGCATTGGAGGAGTTCTCGAGCAGATCAACTTTCTTTTGAAACATGAAATGGCAGTGTGGGCTGCTTGCTCCTAGGCCTATAGATGAAGTCACTATTTGGGGGTTTTAAACATGCCTGCAACCTTTTTAAATGTAAGTCAACAATTTTCTTTCCTTCTCTTTTATGCCTGCAATTCAGGGCAATTTCAACTTTTTTAGTTATTCCTAAATAAAGGAGACTGTACTGTTTTGTTGTAGGCTAAGTGACAACCAGACCTAACTCAGTGACTGACAAACCTTAGTGGGGCCAGGGATATACACTTTGTTGCACTTGTAATTTGAAGCATCTAGGTATGTGAAAATGAGTAATCTGTTGCTGTACACATTACATTGACTTCAAAATTGAAATACAGCCACCGGAAAGTAATACTGTCAAGAGGAGAAATTAATGAGAATCACATTCTTTTGTGAGGATTCTTTTAAGGTTCACATTACCAGCTCAGTTTTGCATCTCTCCCTAACCCACTTTATTTTCTGACTGCAGAGTAGCAGGTAACACATGTGAGCATTATGTATTCCATGTTATATAATGTTGTGGTGCATTTACTAGCTTTCACTGCATCAGGCAAGACTTGGCTAGTAGTGTACCTCAAAGTCTGAGAGGAAATGAGACTTCCATTGGTTGTGTGTATTGTTAAAAATTTTAGTTATCACACCTTTATTAAAGCAAGAAACTATTAATCTATATTCTGGAACAAACTTACCCAGCCAAGCTGCCATGCTGGAATGATCTGATTAACCATTTAACAAGATTGGCCAGCACCCATACAGACTTGTTGAGGAGGTGTTTACTGTTAGGCCAACAGAAATTCCAGCAAATTAAGGGTTATACAATGTCACATTTTTCAGACTTCCTGCATGGTGCTGCATAAATTTAACACTGTCACTGATGTATTTATGTTTTAGATAATGATAACTTAATTATTTCTTAGTCTCAGATAAGTGTAAGAGAATTTTTCTTCTGCAGATATGCTGTTAACTGCTGTCTGGGGATGGGCCAGCATCAAAGGAAATCTGTCCAAGACAGCTGTTTTGAACAGCGCCCTCAATTGGTTTCTCAACTTTTTAACCTTTTAGTCCTCCTGAGACAGTCTGAATAGTGGATTTTTTTCATAAAATGTAACAAAAATGCTAATTGTACATGACCTACATGGATATCAAGTCAGAAAGTTTAACTTTTTCCATCAGATTAATGATTTTTATTTCCCCTTTCCTTTTTGTTCTTGCAGACTTGGGGGTGTTGTTACCTTATGGCCAGATGATCTGTATCACCCCCGCCTACGCTGAGCTGAGACATTCTTGAAGATTAATTTCTTATATTTTTGTACAGAACATGCTTTACCACAACAGAAAACCTCAGTTGGGAAAGAAAATGAGTGCCACAAATGGCTTTGCAAGTTATTCAGTGTGAGGTATGTGGAGATTCTCACACACCTGAGTGTAGCTGTGAATGCACAGAAAAGGGCATATGTCCAGCATAGAGTTGGGTGTCCTGAAGTTGATATAGGAGGGATAGAAAGTTGAAATATGACAAGACTTGAGTTGACAATGTGTAAAGAAATGAGTCTGAAGTGTTTGTAAGAGCAAATCTAAATGTCACATTTTTTTAAGGTCTCACTACTCCATTAGCGGAGTGTTCTAGAGCGTCAAGTGTACACCCTCAAAGAAATAGTCCTTTTAGCTCTGGTTTTGACCAAATTTTGTCAAGATAACATGCCAGCTGGGTGATGAAAGTCCATGAATATGAAAGAGTACTTGCCAGAGTGTGGATGTTGAAAATTTGGGTAAGATTGACGTTGAATTTGACTGTTTAAACCATTGCTATCAAATGGCGGAGATTTGCTGTTTTTGTGAAGAGGCTAGGGGTGGGTGTACCCTACAAAAACTTTAAGTCCTTCTAGCTCAAAATCTAAACGGTCATGGTATGGAAATTTTGTAGTGCCATGATGGGCAAACTTGTCAGCTATCAAGTGATGGGTGTCTTGACATAGCTGTGAACTTTGACAAGGCTGCAGCGGCCTCGAAAAGGAGCTAATTTAGTGTGTAAGTCAATGGGGAAATTATTGGGGGTGTGAGGCCTTTAGAGCAAAAGGTGATTTTCTTCATTTTTGATGTAAAGACACCTTATTTAGACTTAAATGACTTGTTTTAATGTCTGAAACATGATTTTGGGGAGACGTCTCAGAATTTCGCGCTTGAGTGATTTTTGGGTCAAAATTACAGTTTTCGGTAAAAAATAATACCCAGATTGGGATTGTGACAAAGATTGCACTGTCATAGCCTATTTTGTCACATTTTTGGAAAGTAAATGAATATTTAAGAGTAGCTGAATGTTACAATGGTCATTCTACACTGCCATAGCCTACCTGTTGTCCAGGCACCCTGTGTAAATAGTAGCTGGGAAGCTAGTTCCACGAACAGCTACTTGGCGATTAACGTTAGACGGCATGCTGCAGGTAAGTGTGTGATGTTGTTCATAGGACTGGGTATTGTAATGACATTTTCAACTCAATTGCAATGATGTAGTCTATTGGAGGGGGTTATTTGTACCATTTGTACATGTAGCAAGGGGATTGGAGGGGTAAAAACATACACTAACTCTAGGTTAGGCTACCGTTGCTGTGCACCGCATTTACCACACTGTACTGTAATATGCAGTATGTACGAAAGAGAATGCAGTACTAGCCAAATCTCTGACTCTGGTTAAAACTTATGTGAGGTCATTAAGGACCCCACAGCAATTTCCATCTAATGCATTGTCACTGTGCATGACAAAATACCCCCCCCCCCCCCCTTCCTAGTGTCTCCATAGGCCCTACAGCCAACTTGCAATATTTTTTAACTTAAAGTCTACGTTAGACCTAGCCCTAACTCTGTTTCTAATTTCAAAATGCTGTTCTTCCTCCAAATATTAATTCATCCAATTTTCTTGCTGACTTGAATTTATTTAATTGCAGGTTATATTTGATTGGTACCAGCCAGATGTTTAAGGAGAAACATATCCCAACTGACTAGTTTTTAATGCAACATTGTGTGGCAGCCTGCATTGGAGGAGTTCTCGAGCAGATCAACTTTCTTCTGAAACATGAAATGGCAGTGTGGGCTGCTTGCTCCTAGGCCTATAGTTGAAGTCACTATTTGGGGGTTTTAAACATGCCTGCAATCTTTTTAAATGTAAGTCAACAATTTTCTTTCCTTCTCTTTTATGCCTGCAATTCAGGGCAATTTCAACTTTTTTAGTTATTCCTAAATAAAGGAGACTGTACTGTTTTGTTGTAGGCTAAGTGACAACCAGACCTAACTCAGTGACTGACAAACCTTAGTGGGGCCAGGGATATACACTTTGTTGCACTTGTAATTTGAAGCATCTAGGTATGTGAAAATGAGTAATCTGTTGCTGTACACATTACATTGACTTCAAAATTGAAATACAGCCACCGGAAAGTAATACTGTCAAGAGGAGAAATTAATGAGAATCACATTCTTTTGTGAGGATTCTTTTAAGGTTCACATTACCAGCTCAGTTTTGCATCTCTCCCTAACCCACTTTATTTTCTGACTGCAGCGTAGCAGGTAACACATGTGAGCATTATGTATTCCATGTTATATAATGTTGTGGTGCATTTACTAGCTTTCACTGCATCAGGCAAGACTTGGCTAGTAGTGTACCTCAAAGTCTGAGAGGAAATGAGACTTCCATTGGTTGTGTGTATTGTTAAAAATTTTAGTTATCACACCTTTATTAAAGCAAGAAACTATTAATCTATATTCTGGAACAAACTTACCCAGCCAAGCTGCCATGCTGGAATGATCTGATTAACCATTTAACAAGATTGGCCAGCACCCATACAGACTTGTTGAGGAGGTGTTTACTGTTAGGCCAACAGAAATTCCAGCAAATTAAGGGTTATACAATGTCACATTTTTCAGACTTCCTGCATGGTGCTGCATAAATTTAACACTGTCACTGATGTATTTATGTTTTAGATAATGATAACTTAATTATTTCTTAGTCTCAGATAAGTGTAAGAGAATTTTTCTTCTGCAGATATGCTGTTAACTGCTGTCTGGGGATGGGCCAGCATCAAAGGAAATCTGTCCAAGACAGCTGTTTTGAACAGCGCCCTCAATTGGTTTCTCAACTTTTTAACCTTTTAGTCCTCCTGAGACAGTCTGAATAGTGGATTTTTTTCATAAAATGTAACAAAAATGCTAATTGTACATGACCTACATGGATATCAAGTCAGAAAGTTTAACTTTTTCCATCAGATTAATGATTTTTATTTCCCCTTTCCTTTTTGTTCTTGCAGACTTGGGGGTGTTGTTACCTTATGGCCAGGTGATCTGTATCACCCCCGCCTACGCTGAGCTGAGACATTCTTGAAGATTAATTTCTTATATTTTTGTACAGAACATGCTTTACCACAACAGAAAACCTCAGTTGGGAAAGAAAATGAGTGCCACAAATGGCTTTGCAAGTTATTCAGTGTGAGGTATGTGGAGATTCTCACACACCTGAGTGTAGCTGTGAATGCACAGAAAAGGGCATATGTCCAGCATAGAGTTGGGTGTCCTGAAGTTGATATAGGAGGGATAGAAAGTTGAAATATGACAAGACTTGAGTTGACAATGTGTAAAGAAATGAGTCTGAAGTGTTTGTAAGAGCAAATCTAAATGTCACATTTTTTTAAGGTCTCACTACTCCATTAGCGGAGTGTTCTAGAGCGTCAAGTGTACACCCTCAAAGAAATAGTCCTTTTAGCTCTGGTTTTGACCAAATTTTGTCAAGATAACATGCCAGCTGGGTGATGAAAGTCCATGAATATGAAAGAGTACTTGCCAGAGTGTGGATGTTGAAAATTTGGGTAAGATTGACGTTGAATTTGACTGTTTAAAAGTTGCTATCAAATGGCGGAGATTTGCTGTTTTTGTGAAGAGGCTAGGGGTGGGTGTACCCTACAAAAACTTTAAGTCCTTCTAGCTCAAAATCTAAACGGTCATGGTATGGAAATTTTGTAGTGCCATGATGGGCAAACTTGTCAGCTATCAAGTGATGGGTGTCTTGACATAGCTGTGAACTTTGACAAGGCTGCAGCGGCCTCGAAAAGGAGCTAATTTAGTGTGTAAGTCAATGGGGAAATTATTGGGGGTGTGAGGCCTTTAGAGCAAAAGGTGATTTTCTTCATTTTTGATGTAAAGACACCTTATTTAGACTTAAATGACTTGTTTTAATGTCTGAAACATGATTTTGGGGAGACGTCTCAGAATTTCGCGCTTAAGTGATTTTTGGGTCAAAATTACAGTTTTCGGTAAAAAATAATACCCAGATTGGGATTGTGACAAAGATTGCACTGTCATAGCCTATTTTGTCACATTTTTGGAAAGTAAATGAATATTTAAGAGTAGCTGAATGTTACAATGGTCATTCTACACTGCCATAGCCTACCTGTTGTCCAGGCACCCTGTGTAAATAGTAGCTGGGAAGCTAGTTCCACGAACAGCGACTTGGCGATTAACGTTAGACGGCATGCTGCAGGTAAGTGTGTGATGTTGTTCATAGGACTGGGTATTGTAATGACATTTTCAACTCAATTGCAATGATGTAGTCTATTGGAGGGGGTTATTTGTACCATTTGTACATGTAGCAAGGGGATTGGAGGGGTAAAAACATACACTAACTCTAGGTTAGGCTACCGTTGCTGTGCACCGCATTTACCACACTGTACTGTAATATGCAGTATGTACGAAAGAGAATGCAGTCTAGTACTAGCCAAATCTCTGACTCTGGTTAAAACTTATGTGAGGTCATTAAGGACCCCACAGCAATTTCCATCTAATGCATTGTCACTGTGCATGACAAAATACCCCCCCCCCCCTTCCTAGTGTCTCCATAGGCCCTACAGCCAACTTGCAATATTTTTTAACTTAAAGTCTACGTTAGGCCTAACTCTGTTTCTAATTTCAAAATGCTGTTCTTCCTCCAAATATTAATTCATCCAATTTTCTTGCTGACTTGAATTTATTTAATTGCAGGTTATATTTGATTGGTACCAGCCAGATGTTTAAGGAGAAACATATCCCAACTGACTAGTTTTTAATGCAACATTGTGTGGCAGCCTGCATTGGAGGAGTTCTCGAGCAGATCAACTTTCTTCTGAAACATGAAATGGCAGTGTGGGCTGCTTGCTCCTAGGCCTATAGTTGAAGTCACTATTTGGGGGTTTTAAACATGCCTGCAATCTTTTTAAATGTAAGTCAACAATTTTCTTTCCTTCTCTTTTATGCCTGCAATTCAGGGCAATTTCAACTTTTTTAGTTATTCCTAAATAAAGGAGACTGTACTGTTTTGTTGTAGGCTAAGTGACAACCAGACCTAACTCAGTGACTGACAAACCTTAGTGGGGCCAGGGATATACACTTTGTTGCACTTGTAATTTGAAGCATCTAGGTATGTGAAAATGAGTAATCTGTTGCTGTACACATTACATTGACTTCAAAATTGAAATACAGCCACCGGAAAGTAATACTGTCAAGAGGAGAAATTAATGAGAATCACATTCTTTTGTGAGGATTCTTTTAAGGTTCACATTACCAGCTCAGTTTTGCATCTCTCCCTAACCCACTTTATTTTCTGACTGCAGCGTAGCAGGTAACACATGTGAGCATTATGTATTCCATGTTATATAATGTTGTGGTGCATTTACTAGCTTTCACTGCATCAGGCAAGACTTGGCTAGTAGTGTACCTCAAAGTCTGAGAGGAAATGAGACTTCCATTGGTTGTGTGTATTGTTAAAAATTTTAGTTATCACACCTTTATTAAAGCAAGAAACTATTAATCTATATTCTGGAACAAACTTACCCAGCCAAGCTGCCATGCTGGAATGATCTGATTAACCATTTAACAAGATTGGCCAGCACCCATACAGACTTGTTGAGGAGGTGTTTACTGTTAGGCCAACAGAAATTCCAGCAAATTAAGGGTTATACAATGTCACATTTTTCAGACTTCCTGCATGGTGCTGCATAAATTTAACACTGTCACTGATGTATTTATGTTTTAGATAATGATAACTTAATTATTTCTTAGTCTCAGATAAGTGTAAGAGAATTTTTCTTCTGCAGATATGCTGTTAACTGCTGTCTGGGGATGGGCCAGCATCAAAGGAAATCTGTCCAAGACAGCTGTTTTGAACAGCGCCCTCAATTGGTTTCTCAACTTTTTAACCTTTTAGTCCTCCTGAGACAGTCTGAATAGTGGATTTTTTTCATAAAATGTAACAAAAATGCTAATTGTACATGACCTACATGGATATCAAGTCAGAAAGTTTAACTTTTTCCATCAGATTAATGATTTTTATTTCCCCTTTCCTTTTTGTTCTTGCAGACTTGGGGGTGTTGTTACCTTAGGGCCAGATGATCTGTATCACCCCCGCCTACGCTGAGCTGAGACATTCTTGAAGATTAATTTCTTATATTTTTGTACAGAACATGCTTTACCACAACAGAAAACCTCAGTTGGGAAAGAAAATGAGTGCCACAAATGGCTTTGCAAGTTATTCAGTGTGAGGTATGTGGAGATTCTCACACACCTGAGTGTAGCTGTGAATGCACAGAAAAGGGCATATGTCCAGCATAGAGTTGGGTGTCCTGAAGTTGATATAGGAGGGATAGAAAGTTGAAATATGACAAGACTTGAGTTGACAATGTGTAAAGAAATGAGTCTGAAGTGTTTGTAAGAGCAAATCTAAATGTCACATTTTTTTAAGGTCTCACTACTCCATTAGCGGAGTGTTCTAGAGCGTCAAGTGTACACCCTCAAAGAAATAGTCCTTTTAGCTCTGGTTTTGACCAAATTTTGTCAAGATAACATGCCAGCTGGGTGATGAAAGTCCATGAATATGAAAGAGTACTTGCCAGAGTGTGGATGTTGAAAATTTGGGTAAGATTGACGTTGAATTTGACTGTTTAAAAAATTGCTATCAAATGGCGGAGATTTGCTGTTTTTGTGAAGAGGCTAGGGGTGGGTGTACCCTACAAAAACTTTAAGTCCTTCTAGCTCAAAATCTAAACGGTCATGGTATGGAAATTTTGTAGTGCCATGATGGGCAAACTTGTCAGCTATCAAGTGATGGGTGTCTTGACATAGCTGTGAACTTTGACAAGGCTGCAGCGGCCTCGAAAAGGAGCTAATTTAGTGTGTAAGTCAATGGGGAAATTATTGGGGGTGTGAGGCCTTTAGAGCAAAAGGTGATTTTCTTCATTTTTGATGTAAAGACACCTTATTTAGACTTAAATGACTTGTTTTAATGTCTGAAACATGATTTTGGGGAGACGTCTCAGAATTTCGCGCTTAAGTGATTTTTGGGTCAAAATTACAGTTTTCGGTAAAAAATAATACCCAGATTGGGATTGTGACAAAGATTGCACTGTCATAGCCTATTTTGTCACATTTTTGGAAAGTAAATGAATATTTAAGAGTAGCTGAATGTTACAATGGTCATTCTACACTGCCATAGCCTACCTGTTGTCCAGGCACCCTGTGTAAATAGTAGCTGGGAAGCTAGTTCCACGAACAGCGACTTGGCGATTAACGTTAGACGGCATGCTGCAGGTAAGTGTGTGATGTTGTTCATAGGACTGGGTATTGTAATGACATTTTCAACTCAATTGCAATGATGTAGTCTATTGGAGGGGGTTATTTGTACCATTTGTACATGTAGCAAGGGGATTGGAGGGGTAAAAACATACACTAACTCTAGGTTAGGCTACCGTTGCTGTGCACCGCATTTACCACACTGTACTGTAATATGCAGTATGTACGAAAGAGAATGCAGTACTAGCCAAATCTCTGACTCTGGTTAAAACTTATGTGAGGTCATTAAGGACCCCACAGCAATTTCCATCTAATGCATTGTCACTGTGCATGACAAAATACCCCCCCCCCCCCCTTCCTAGTGTCTCCATAGGCCCTACAGCCAACTTGCAATATTTTTTAACTTAAAGTCTACGTTAGACCTAGGCCTAACTCTGTTTCTAATTTCAAAATGCTGTTCTTCCTCCAAATATTAATTCATCCAATTTTCTTGCTGACTTGAATTTATTTAATTGCAGGTTATATTTGATTGGTACCAGCCAGATGTTTAAGGAGAAACATATCCCAACTGACTAGTTTTTAATGCAACATTGTGTGGCAGCCTGCATTGGAGGAGTTCTCGAGCAGATCAACTTTCTTCTGAAACATGAAATGGCAGTGTGGGCTGCTTGCTCCTAGGCCTATAGTTGAAGTCACTATTTGGGGGTTTTAAACATGCCTGCAATCTTTTTAAATGTAAGTCAACAATTTTCTTTCCTTCTCTTTTATGCCTGCAATTCAGGGCAATTTCAACTTTTTTAGTTATTCCTAAATAAAGGAGACTGTACTGTTTTGTTGTAGGCTAAGTGACAACCAGACCTAACTCAGTGACTGACAAACCTTAGTGGGGCCAGGGATATACACTTTGTTGCACTTGTAATTTGAAGCATCTAGGTATGTGAAAATGAGTAATCTGTTGCTGTACACATTACATTGACTTCAAAATTGAAATACAGCCACCGGAAAGTAATACTGTCAAGAGGAGAAATTAATGAGAATCACATTCTTTTGTGAGGATTCTTTTAAGGTTCACATTACCAGCTCAGTTTTGCATCTCTCCCTAACCCACTTTATTTTCTGACTGCAGCGTAGCAGGTAACACATGTGAGCATTATGTATTCCATGTTATATAATGTTGTGGTGCATTTACTAGCTTTCACTGCATCAGGCAAGACTTGGCTAGTAGTGTACCTCAAAGTCTGAGAGGAAATGAGACTTCCATTGGTTGTGTGTATTGTTAAAAATTTTAGTTATCACACCTTTATTAAAGCAAGAAACTATTAATCTATATTCTGGAACAAACTTACCCAGCCAAGCTGCCATGCTGGAATGATCTGATTAACCATTTAACAAGATTGGCCAGCACCCATACAGACTTGTTGAGGAGATGTTTACTGTTAGGCCAACAGAAATTCTAGCAAATTAAGGGTTATACAATGTCACATTTTTCAGACTTCCTGCATGGTGCTGCATAAATTTAACAGCTGTCACTGATGTATTTATGTTTTAGATAATGATAACTTAATTATTTCTTAGTCTCAGATAAGTGTAAGAGAATTTTTCTTCTGCAGATATGCTGTTAACTGCTGTCTGGGGATGGGCCAGCATCAAAGGAAATCTGTCCAAGACAGCTGTTTTGAACAGCGCCCTCAATTGGTTTCTCAACTTTTTAACCTTTTAGTCCTCCTGAGACAGTCTGAATAGTGGATTTTTTCATAAAATGTAACAAAAATGCTAATTGTACATGACCTACATGGATATCAAGTCAGAAAGTTTAACTTTTTCCATCAGATTAATGATTTTTATTTCCCCTTTCCTTTTTGTTCTTGCAGACTTGGGGGTGTTGTTACCTTAGGGCCAGATGATCTGTATCACCCCCGCCTACGCTGAGCTGAGACATTCTTGAAGATTAATTTCTTATATTTTTGTACAGAACATGCTTTACCACAACAGAAAACCTCAGTTGGGAAAGAAAATGAGTGCCACAAATGGCTTTGCAAGTTATTCAGTGTGAGGTATGTGGAGATTCTCACACACCTGAGTGTAGCTGTGAATGCACAGAAAAGGGCATATGTCCAGCATAGAGTTGGGTGTCCTGAAGTTGATATAGGAGGGATAGAAAGTTGAAATATGACAAGACTTGAGTTGACAATGTGTAAAGAAATGAGTCTGAAGTGTTTGTAAGAGCAAATCTAAATGTCACATTTTTTAAGGTCTCACTACTCCATTAGCGGAGTGTTCTAGAGCGTCAAGTGTACACCCTCAAAGAAATAGTCCTTTTAGCTCTGGTTTTGACCAAATTTTGTCAAGATAACATGCCAGCTGGGTGATGAAAGTCCATGAATATGAAAGAGTACTTGCCAGAGTGTGGATGTTGAAAATTTGGGTAAGATTGACGTTGAATTTGACTGTTTAAAAATTGCTATCAAATGGCGGAGATTTGCTGTTTTTGTGAAGAGGCTAGGGGTGGGTGTACCCTACAAAAACTTTAAGTCCTTCTAGCTCAAAATCTAAACGGTCATGGTATGGAAATTTTGTAGTGCCATGATGGGCAAACTTGTCAGCTATCAAGTGATGGGTGTCTTGACATAGCTGTGAACTTTGACAAGGCTGCAGCGGCCTCGAAAAGGAGCTAATTTAGTGTGTAAGTCAATGGGGAAATTATTGGGGGTGTGAGGCCTTTAGAGCAAAAGGTGATTTTCTTCATTTTTGATGTAAAGACACCTTATTTAGACTTAAATGACTTGTTTTAATGTCTGAAACATGATTTTGGGGAGACGTCTCAGAATTTCGCGCTTAAGTGATTTTTGGGTCAAAATTACAGTTTTCGGTAAAAAATAATACCCAGATTGGGATTGTGACAAAGATTGCACTGTCATAGCCTATTTTGTCACATTTTTGGAAAGTAAATGAATATTTAAGAGTAGCTGAATGTTACAATGGTCATTCTACACTGCCATAGCCTACCTGTTGTCCAGGCACCCTGTGTAAATAGTAGCTGGGAAGCTAGTTCCACGAACAGCGACTTGGCGATTAACGTTAGACGGCATGCTGCAGGTAAGTGTGTGATGTTGTTCATAGGACTGGGTATTGTAATGACATTTTCAACTCAATTGCAATGATGTAGTCTATTGGAGGGGGTTATTTGTACCATTTGTACATGTAGCAAGGGGATTGGAGGGGTAAAAACATACACTAACTCTAGGTTAGGCTACCGTTGCTGTGCACTGCATTTACCACACTGTACTGTAATATGCAGTATGTACGAAAGAGAATGCAGTACTAGCCAAATCTCTGACTCTGGTTAAAACTTATGTGAGGTCATTAAGGACCCCACAGCAATTTCCATCTAATGCATTGTCACTGTGCATGACAAAATACCCCCCCCCCTTCCTAGTGTCTCCATAGGCCCTACAGCCAACTTGCAATATTTTTTAACTTAAAGTCTACGTTAGACCTAACTCTGTTTCTAATTTCAAAATGCTGTTCTTCCTCCAAATATTAATTCATCCAATTTTCTTGCTGACTTGAATTTATTTAATTGCAGGTTATATTTGATTGGTACCAGCCAGATGTTTAAGGAGAAACATATCCCAACTGACTAGTTTTTAATGCAACATTGTGTGGCAGCCTGCATTGGAGGAGTTCTCGAGCAGATCAACTTTCTTCTGAAACATGAAATGGCAGTGTGGGCTGCTTGCTCCTAGGCCTATAGTTGAAGTCACTATTTGGGGGTTTTAAACATGCCTGCAATCTTTTTAAATGTAAGTCAACAATTTTCTTTCCTTCTCTTTTATGCCTGCAATTCAGGGCAATTTCAACTTTTTTAGTTATTCCTAAATAAAGGAGACTGTACTGTTTTGTTGTAGGCTAAGTGACAACCAGACCTAACTCAGTGACTGACAAACCTTAGTGGGGCCAGGGATATACACTTTGTTGCACTTGTAATTTGAAGCATCTAGGTATGTGAAAATGAGTAATCTGTTGCTGTACACATTACATTGACTTCAAAATTGAAATACAGCCACCGGAAAGTAATACTGTCAAGAGGAGAAATTAATGAGAATCACATTCTTTTGTGAGGATTCTTTTAAGGTTCACATTACCAGCTCAGTTTTGCATCTCTCCCTAACCCACTTTATTTTCTGACTGCAGCGTAGCAGGTAACACATGTGAGCATTATGTATTCCATGTTATATAATGTTGTGGTGCATTTACTAGCTTTCACTGCATCAGGCAAGACTTGGCTAGTAGTGTACCTCAAAGTCTGAGAGGAAATGAGACTTCCATTGGTTGTGTGTATTGTTAAAAATTTTAGTTATCACACCTTTATTAAAGCAAGAAACTATTAATCTATATTCTGGAACAAACTTACCCAGCCAAGCTGCCATGCTGGAATGATCTGATTAACCATTTAACAAGATTGGCCAGCACCCATACAGACTTGTTGAGGAGGTGTTTACTGTTAGGCCAACAGAAATTCTAGCAAATTAAGGGTTATACAATGTCACATTTTTCAGACTTCCTGCATGGTGCTGCATAAATTTAACAGCTGTCACTGATGTATTTATGTTTTAGATAATGATAACTTAATTATTTCTTAGTCTCAGATAAGTGTAAGAGAATTTTTCTTCTGCAGATATGCTGTTAACTGCTGTCTGGGGATGGGCCAGCATAAAAGGAAATCTGTCCAAGACAGCTGTTTTGAACAGCGCCCTCAATTGGTTTCTCAACTTTTTAACCTTTTAGTCCTCCTGAGACAGTCTGAATAGTGGATTTTTTCATAAAATGTAACAAAAATGCTAATTGTACATGACCTACATGGATATCAAGTCAGAAAGTTTAACTTTTTCCATCAGATTAATGATTTTTATTTCCCCTTTCCTTTTTGTTCTTGCAGACTTGGGGGTGTTGTTACCTTATGGCCAGGTGATCTGTATCACCCCCGCCTACGCTGAGCTGAGACATTCTTGAAGATTAATTTCTTATATTTTTGTACAGAACATGCTTTACCACAACAGAAAACCTCAGTTGGGAAAGAAAATGAGTGCCGCAAATGGCTTTGCAAGTTATTCAGTGTGAGGTATGTGGAGATTCTCACACACCTGAGTGTAGCTGTGAATGCACAGAAAAGGGCATATGTCCAGCATAGAGTTGGGTGTCCTGAAGTTGATATAGGAGGGATAGAAAGTTGAAATATGACAAGACTTGAGTTGACAATGTGTATAGAAATGAGTCTGAAGTGTTTGTAAGAGCAAATCTAAATGTCACATTTTTTAAGGTCTCACTACTCCATTAGAGGAGTGTTCTAGAGCGTCAAGTGTACACCCTCAAAGAAATAGTCCTTTTAGCTCTGGTTTTGACCAAATTTTGTCAAGATAACATGCCAGCTGGGTGATGAAAGTCCATGAATATGAAAGAGTACTTGCCAGAGTGTGGATGTTGAAAATTTGGGTAAGATTGACGTTGATTTTGACTGTTTAAAAATTGCTATCAAATGGCGGAGATTTTCTGTTTTTGTGAAGAGGCTAGGGGTGGGTGTACCCTACAAAAACTTTAAGTCCTTCTAGCTCAAAATCTAAACGGTCATGGTATGGAAATTTTGTAGTGCCATGATGGGCAAACTTGTCAGCTATCAAGTGATGGGTGTCTTGACATAGCTGTGAACTTTGACAAGGCTGCAGCGGCCTCGAAAAGGAGCTAATTTAGTGTGTAAGTCAATGGGGAAATTATTGGGGGTGTGAGGCCTTTAGAGCAAAAGGTGATTTTCTTCATTTTTGATGTAAAGACACCTTATTTAGACTTAAATGACTTGTTTTAATGTCTGAAACATGATTTTGGGGAGACGTCTCAGAATTTCGCGCTTGAGTGATTTTTGGGTCAAAATTACAGTTTTCGGTAAAAAATAATACCCAGATTGGGATTGTGACAAAGATTGCACTGTCATAGTCTATTTTGTCACATTTTTGGAAAGTAAATGAATATTTAAGAGTAGCTGAATGTTACAATGGTCATTCTACACTGCCATAGCCTACCTGTTGTCCAGGCACCCTGTGTAAATAGTAGCTGGGAAGCTAGTTCCACGAACAGCTACTTGGCGATTAACGTTAGACGGCATGCTGCAGGTAAGTGTGTGATGTTGTTCATAGGACTGGGTATTGTAATGACATTTTCAACTCAATTGCAATGATGTAGTCTATTGGAGGGGTTATTTGTACCATTTGTACATGTAGCAAGGGGATTGGAGGGTAAAAACATACACTAACTCTAGGTTAGGCTACCGTTGCTGTGCACTGCATTTACCACACTGTACTGTAATATGCAGTATGTACGAAAGAGAATGCAGTACTAGCCAAATCTCTGACTCTGGTTAAAACTTATGTGAGGTCATTAAGGACCCCACAGCAATTTCCATCTAATGCATTGTCACTGTGCATGACAAAATACCCCCCCTTCCTAGTGTCTCCATAGGCCCTACAGCCAACTTGCAATATTTTTTAACTTTAAGTCTACGTTAGACCTAGACCTAACTCTGTTTCTAATTTCAAAATGCTGTTCTTCCTCCAAATATTAATTTGTCCAATTTTCTTGCTGACTTGAATTTATTTTATTGCAGGTTATATTTGATTGGTACCAGCCAGATGTTTAAGGAGAAACATATCCCAACTGACTAGTTTTTAATGCAACATTGTGTGGCAGCCTGCATTGGAGGAGTTCTCGAGCAGATCAACTTTCTTTTGAAACATGAAATGGCAGTGTGGGCTGCTTGCTCCTAGGCCTATAGATAAAGTCACTATTTGGGGGTTTTAAACATGCCTGCAACCTATTTAAATGTAAGTCAACAATTTTCTTTCCTTCTCTTTTATGCCTGCAATTCAGGGCAATTTCAACTTTTTTAGTTATTCCTAAATAAAGGAGACTGTACTGTTTTGTGGTAGGCTAAGTGACAACCAGACCTAACTCAGTGACTGACAAACCTTAGTGGGGCCAGGGATATACACTTTGTTGCACCTGTAATTTGAAACATCTAGGTATGTGAAAATGAGTAATCTGTTGCTGTACACATTACATTGACTTCAAAATTGAAATACAGCCACCGGAAAGTAATACTGTTAAGAGGAGAAATAAATGAGAATCACATTCTTTTGTGAGGATTCTTTTAAGGTTCACATTACCAGCTCAGTTTTGCATCTCTCCCTAACCCACTTTATTTTCTGACTGCAGAGTAGGAGGTAACACATGTGAGCATTATGTATTCCATGTTATATAATGTTGTGGTGCATTTACTAGCTTTCACTGCATCAGGCAAGACTTGGCTAGTAGTGTACCTCAAAGTCTGAGAGGAAATGAGACTTCCATTGGTTGTGTGTATTGTTAAAAATTTTAGTTATCACACCTTTATTAAAGCAAGAAACTATTAATCTATATTCTGGAACAAACTTACCCAGCCAAGCTGCCATGCTGGAATGATCTGATTAACCATTTAACAAGATTGGCCAGCACCCATACAGACTTGTGGAGGAGATGTTTACTGTTAGGCCAACAGAAATTCTAGCAAATTAAGGGTTATACAATGTCACATTTTTCAGACTTCCTGCATGGTGCTGCATAAATTTAACAGCTGTCACTGATGTATTTATGTTTTAGATAATGATAACTTAATTATTTCTTAGTCTCAGATAAGTGTAAGAGAATTTTTCTTCTGCAGATATGCTGTTAACTGCTGTCTGGGGATGGGCCAGCATAAAAGGAAATCTGTCCAAGACAGCTGTTTTGAACAGCGCCCTCAATTGGTTTCTCAACTTTTTAACCTTTTAGTCCTCCTGAGACAGTCTGAATAGTGGATTTTTTTCATAAAATGTAACAAAAATGCTAATTGTACATGACCTACATGGATATCAAGTCAGAAAGTTTAACTTTTTCCATCAGATTAATGATTTTTATTTCCCCTTTCCTTTTTGTTCTTGCAGACTTGGGGGTGTTGTTACCTTATGGCCAGGTGATCTGTATCACCCCCGCCTACGCTGAGCTGAGACATTCTTGAAGATTAATTTCTTATATTTTTGTACAGAACATGCTTTACCACAACAGAAAACCTCAGTTGGGAAAGAAAATGAGTGCCGCAAATGGCTTTGCAAGTTATTCAGTGTGAGGTATGTGGAGATTCTCACACACCTGAGTGTAGCTGTGAATGCACAGAAAAGGGCATATGTCCAGCATAGAGTTGGGTGTCCTGAAGTTGATATAGGAGGGATAGAAAGTTGAAATATGACAAGACTTGAGTTGACAATGTGTATAGAAATGAGTCTGAAGTGTTTGTAAGAGCAAATCTAAATGTCACATTTTTTTAAGGTCTCACTACTCCATTAGAGGAGTGTTCTAGAGCGTCAAGTGTACACCCTCAAAGAAATAGTCCTTTTAGCTCTGGTTTTGACCAAATTTTGTCAAGATAACATGCCAGCTGGGTGATGAAAGTCCATGAATATGAAAGAGTACTTGCCAGAGTGTGGATGTTGAAAATTTGGGTAAGATTGACGTTGATTTTGACTGTTTAAAAAATTGCTATCAAATGGCGGAGATTTTCTGTTTTTGTGAAGAGGCTAGGGGTGGGTGTACCCTACAAAAACTTTAAGTCCTTCTAGCTCAAAATCTAAACGGTCATGGTATGGAAATTTTGTAGTGCCATGATGGGCAAACTTGTCAGCTATCAAGTGATGGGTGTCTTGACATAGCTGTGAACTTTGACAAGGCTGCAGCGGCCTCGAAAAGGAGCTAATTTAGTGTGTAAGTCAATGGGGAAATTATTGGGGGTGTGAGGCCTTTAGAGCAAAAGGTGATTTTCTTCATTTTTGATGTAAAGACACCTTATTTAGACTTAAATGACTTGTTTTAATGTCTGAAACATGATTTTGGGGAGACGTCTCAGAATTTCGCGCTTGAGCGATTTTTGGGTCAAAATTACAGTTTTCGGTAAAAAATAATACGCAGATTGGGATTGTGACAAAGATTGCCCTGTCATAGTCTATTTTGTCACATTTTTGGAAAGTAAATGAATATTTAAGAGTAGCTGAATGTTACAATGGTCATTCTACACTGCCATAGCCTACCTGTCGTCCAGGCACCCTGTGTAAATAGTAGCTGGGAAGCTAGTTCCACGAACAGCTACTTGGCGATTAACGTTAGACGGCATGCAGCAGGTAAGTGTGTGATGTTGTTCATAGGACTGGGTATTGAAATGACATTTTCAACTCAATTGCAATGATGTAGTCTGTTGGAGGTAGTTATTTGTACCATTTGTAAATGTAGCAAGGGGATTGGAGGGGTAAAAACATACACTAACTCTAGGTTAGGCTACCGTTGCTGTGCACTGCATTTACCACACTGTACTGTAATATGCAGTATGTACGAAAGAGAATGCAGTACTAGCCAAATCTCTGACTCTGGTTAAAACTTATATGAGGTCATTAAGGACCCCACAGCAATTTCCATCTAATGCATTGTTACTGTGCATGACAAAATACCCCCCCCCCCCTTCGTAGTGTCTCCATAGGCCCTACAGCCAACTTGCAATATTTTTTAACTTTAAGTCTACGTTAGACCTAACTCTGTTTCTAATTTCAAAATGCTGTTCTTCCTCCAAATATTAATTTGTCCAATTTTCTTGCTGACTTGAATTTATTTTATTGCAGGTTATATTTGATTGGTACCAGCCAGATGTTTAAGGAGAAACATATCCCAACTGACTAGTTTTTAATGCAACATTGTGTGGCAGCCTGCATTGGAGGAGTTCTCGAGCAGATCAACTTTCTTTTGAAACATGAAATGGCAGTGTGGGCTGCTTGCTCCTAGGCCTATAGATAAAGTCACTATTTGGGGGTTTTAAACATGCCTGCAACCTATTTAAATGTAAGTCAACAATTTTCTTTCCTTCTCTTTTATGCCTGCAATTCAGGGCAATTTCAACTTTTTTAGTTATTCCTAAATAAAGGAGACTGTACTGTTTTGTGGTAGGCTAAGTGACAACCAGACCTAACTCAGTGACTGACAAACCTTAGTGGGGCCAGGGATATACACTTTGTTGCACCTGTAATTTGAAACATCTAGGTATGTGAAAATGAGTAATCTGTTGCTGTACACATTACATTGACTTCAAAATTGAAATACAGCCACCGGAAAGTAATACTGTTAAGAGGAGAAATAAATGAGAATCACATTCTTTTGTGAGGATTCTTTTAAGGTTCACATTACCAGCTCAGTTTTGCATCTCTCCCTAACCCACTTTATTTTCTGACTGCAGAGTAGGAGGTAACACATGTGAGCATTATGTATTCCATGTTATATAATGTTGTGGTGCATTTACTAGCTTTCACTGCATCAGGCAAGACTTGGCTAGTAGTGTACCTCAAAGTCTGAGAGGAAATGAGACTTCCATTGGTTGTGTGTATTGTTAAAAATTTTAGTTATCACACCTTTATTAAAGCAAGAAACTATTAATCTATATTCTGGAACAAACTTACCCAGCCAAGCTGCCATGCTGGAATGATCTGATTAACCATTTAACAAGATTGGCCAGCACCCATACAGACTTGTGGAGGAGATGTTTACTGTTAGGCCAACAGAAATTCTAGCAAATTAAGGGTTATACAATGTCACATTTTTCAGACTTCCTGCATGGTGCTGCATAAATTTAACAGCTGTCACTGATGTATTTATGTTTTAGATAATGATAACTTAATTATTTCTTAGTCTCAGATAAGTGTAAGAGAATTTTTCTTCTGCAGATATGCTGTTAACTGCTGTCTGGGGATGGGCCAGCATCAAAGGAAATCTGTCCAAGACAGCTGTTTTGAACAGCGCCCTCAATTGGTTTCTCAACTTTTTAACCTTTTAGTCCTCCTGAGACAGTCTGAATAGTGGATTTTTTTCATAAAATGTAACAAAAATGCTAATTGTACATGACCTACATGGATATCAAGTCAGAAAGTTTAACTTTTTCCATCAGATTAATGATTTTTATTTCCCCTTTCCTTTTTGTTCTTGCAGACTTGGGGGTGTTGTTACCTTAGGGCCAGATGATCTGTATCACCCCCGCCTACGCTGAGCTGAGACATTCTTGAAGATTAATTTCTTATATTTTTGTACAGAACATGCTTTACCACAACAGAAAACCTCAGTTGGGAAAGAAAATGAGTGCCACAAATGGCTTTGCAAGTTATTCAGTGTGAGGTATGTGGAGATTCTCACACACCTGAGTGTAGCTGTGAATGCACAGAAAAGGGCATATGTCCAGCATAGAGTTGGGTGTCCTGAAGTTGATATAGGAGGGATAGAAAGTTGAAATATGACAAGACTTGAGTTGACAATGTGTATAGAAATGAGTCTGAAGTGTTTGTAAGAGCAAATCTAAATGTCACATTTTTTTAAGGTCTCACTACTCCATTAGAGGAGTGTTCTAGAGCGTCAAGTGTTCACCCTCAAAGGAATAGTCCTTTTAGCTCTGGTTTTGACCAAATTTTGTCAAGATAACATGCCAGCTGGGTGATGAAAGTCCATGAATATGAAAGAGTACTTGCCAGAGTGTGGATGTTGAAAATTTGGGTAAGATTGACGTTGATTTTGACTGTTTAAAAATTGCTATCAAATGGCGGAGATTTTCTGTTTTTGTGAAGAGGCTAGGGGTGGGTGTACCCTACAAAAACTTTAAGTCCTTCTAGCTCAAAATCTAAACGGTCATGGTATGGAAATTTTGTAGTGCCATGATGGGCAAACTTGTCAGCTATCAAGTGATGGGTGTCTTGACATAGCTGTGAACTTTGACAAGGCTGCAGCGGCCTCGAAAAGGAGCTAATTTAGTGTGTAAGTCAATGGGGAAATTATTGGGGGTGTGAGGCCTTTAGAGCAAAAGGTGATTTTCTTCATTTTTGATGTAAAGACACCTTATTTAGACTTAAATGACTTGTTTTAATGTCTGAAACATGATTTTGGGGAGACGTCTCAGAATTTCGCGCTTGAGCGATTTTTGGGTCAAAATTACAGTTTTCGGTAAAAAATAATACGCAGATTGGGATTGTGACAAAGATTGCCCTGTCATAGTCTATTTTGTCACATTTTTGGAAAGTAAATGAATATTTAAGAGTAGCTGAATGTTACAATGGTCATTCTACACTGCCATAGCCTACCTGTCGTCCAGGCACCCTGTGTAAATAGTAGCTGGGAAGCTAGTTCCACGAACAGCTACTTGGCGATTAACGTTAGACGGCATGCAGCAGGTAAGTGTGTGATGTTGTTCATAGGACTGGGTATTGAAATGACATTTTCAACTCAATTGCAATGATGTAGTCTGTTGGAGGTAGTTATTTGTACCATTTGTAAATGTAGCAAGGGGATTGGAGGGGTAAAAACATACACTAACTCTAGGTTAGGCTACCGTTGCTGTGCACTGCATTTACCACACTGTACTGTAATATGCAGTATGTACGAAAGAGAATGCAGTACTAGCCAAATCTCTGACTCTGGTTAAAACTTATATGAGGTCATTAAGGACCCCACAGCAATTTCCATCTAATGCATTGTTACTGTGCATGACAAAATACCCCCCCCCCTTCGTAGTGTCTCCATAGGCCCTACAGCCAACTTGCAATATTTTTTAACTTTAAGTCTACGTTAGACCTAACTCTGTTTCTAATTTCAAAATGCTGTTCTTCCTCCAAATATTAATTTGTCCAATTTTCTTGCTGACTTGAATTTATTTTATTGCAGGTTATATTTGATTGGTACCAGCCAGATGTTTAAGGAGAAACATATCCCAACTGACTAGTTTTTAATGCAACATTGTGTGGCAGCCTGCATTGGAGGAGTTCTCGAGCAGATCAACTTTCTTTTGAAACATGAAATGGCAGTGTGGGCTGCTTGCTCCTAGGCCTATAGATAAAGTCACTATTTGGGGGTTTTAAACATGCCTGCAACCTATTTAAATGTAAGTCAACAATTTTCTTTCCTTCTCTTTTATGCCTGCCGGCAATTCAGGGCAATTTCAACTTTTTAGTTATTCCTAAATAAAGGAGACTGTACTGTTTTGTGGTAGGCTAAGTGACAACCAGACCTAACTCAGTGACTGACAAACCTTAGTGGGGCCAGGGATATACACTTTGTTGCACCTGTAATTTGAAACATCTAGGTATGTGAAAATGAGTAATCTGTTGCTGTACACATTACATTGACTTCAAAATTGAAATACAGCCACCGGAAAGTAATACTGTCAAGAGGAGAAATTAATGAGAATCACATTCTTTTGTGAGGATTCTTTTAAGGTTCACATTACCAGCTCAGTTTTGCATCTCTCCCTAACCCACTTTATTTTCTGACTGCAGAGTAGCAGGTAACACATGTGAGCATTATGTATTCCATGTTATATAATGTTGTGGTGCATTTACTAGCTTTCACTGCATCAGGCAAGACTTGGCTAGTAGTGTACCTCAAAGTCTGAGAGGAAATGAGACTTCCATTGGTTGTGTGTATTGTTAAAAATTTTAGTTATCACACCTTTATTAAAGCAAGAAACTATTAATCTATATTCTGGAACAAACTTACCCAGCCAAGCTGCCATGCTGGAATGATCTGATTAACCATTTAACAAGATTGGCCAGCACCCATACAGACTTGTTGAGGAGGTGTTTACTGTTAGGCCAACAGAAATTCCAGCAAATTAAGGGTTATACAATGTCACATTTTTCAGACTTCCTGCATGGTGCTGCATAAATTTAACACTGTCACTGATGTATTTATGTTTTAGATAATGATAACTTAATTATTTCTTAGTCTCAGATAAGTGTAAGAGAATTTTTCTTCTGCAGATATGCTGTTAACTGCTGTCTGGGGATGGGCCAGCATCAAAGGAAATCTGTCCAAGACAGCTGTTTTGAACAGCGCCCTCAATTGGTTTCTCAACTTTTTAACCTTTTAGTCCTCCTGAGACAGTCTGAATAGTGGACTTTTTTCATAAAATGTAACAAAAATGCTAATTGTACATGACCTACATGGATATCAAGTCAGAAAGTTTAACTTTTTCCATCAGATTAATGATTTTTATTTCCCCTTTCCTTTTTGTTCTTGCAGACTTGGGGGTGTTGTTACCTTATGGCCAGATGATCTGTATCACCCCGCCTACGCTGAGCTGAGACATTCTTGAAGATTAATTTCTTATATTTTTGTACAGAACATGCTTTACCACAACAGAAAACCTCAGTTGGGAAAGAAAATGAGTGCCACAAATGGCTTTGCAAGTTATTCAGTGTGAGGTATGTGGAGATTCTCACACACCTGAGTGTAGCTGTGAATGCACAGAAAAGGGCATATGTCCAGCATAGAGTTGGGTGTCCTGAAGTTGATATAGGAGGGATAGAAAGTTGAAATATGACAAGACTTGAGTTGACAATGTGTATAGAAATGAGTCTGAAGTGTTTGTAAGAGCAAATCTAAATGTCACATTTTTTTAAGGTCTCACTACTCCATTAGAGGAGTGTTCTAGAGCGTCAAGTGTTCACCCTCAAAGGAATAGTCCTTTTAGCTCTGGTTTTGACCAAATTTTGTCAAGATAACATGCCAGCTGGGTGATGAAAGTCCATGAATATGAAAGAGTACTTGCCAGAGTGTGGATGTTGAAAATTTGGGTAAGATTGACGTTGATTTTGACTGTTTAAAAAATTGCTATCAAATGGCGGAGATTTTCTGTTTTTGTGAAGAGGCTAGGGGTGGGTGTACCCTACAAAAACTGTAAGTCCTTCTAGCTCAAAATCTAAACGGTCATGGTATGAAAATTTTGTAGTGCCATGATGGGCAAACTTGTCAGCTATCAAGTGATGGGAGTCTTGACATAGCTGTGAACTTTGACAAGGCTGCAGCGGCCTCGAAAAGGAGCTAATTTAGTGTGTAAGTCAATGGGGAAATTATTGGGGGTGTGATGCCTTTAGAGCAAAAGGTGATTTTCTTCATTTTTGATGTAAAGACACCTTATTTAGACTTAAATGACTTGTTTTAATGTCTGAAACATGATTTTGGGGAGACGTCTTAGAATTTCGCGCTTGAGTGATTTTTGGGTCAAAATTACAGTTTTCGGTAAAAAATAATACCCAGATTGGGATTGTGACAAAGATTGCCCTGTCATAGTCTATTTTGTCACATTTTTGGAAAGTAAATGAATATTTAAGAGTAGCTGAATGTTACAATGGTCATTCTACACTGCCATAGCCTACCTGTCGTCCAGGCACCCTGTGTAAATAGTAGCTGGGAAGCTAGTTCCACGAACAGCTACTTGGCGATTAACGTCAGACAGCATGCTGCAGGTAAGTGTGTGATGTTGTTCATAGGACTGGGTATTGTAATGACATTTTGAACTCAATTGCAATGATGTAGTCTGTTGGAGGGGTTATTTGTACCATTTGTACATGTAGCAAGGGGATTGGAGGGTAAAACCATACTAACTCTAGGTTAGGCTACCGTTGCTGTGCACTGCATTTACCACACTGTACTGTAATATGCAGTATGTACGAAAGAGAATGCAGTACTAGCCAAATCTCTGACTCTGGTTAAAACTTATATGAGGTCATTAAGGACCCTACAGCAATTTCCATCTAATGCATTGTCACTGTGCATGACAAAATACCCCCCCCCTTCCTAGTGTCTCCATAGGCCCTACAGCCAACTTGCAATATTTTTTAACTTTAAGTCTACGTTAGACCTAGGCCTAACTCTGTTTCTAATTTCAAAATGCTGTTCTTCCTCCAAATATTAATTTATCCAATTTTCTTGCTGACTTGAATTTATTTAATTGCAGGTTATATTTGATTGGTACCAGCCAGATGTTTAAGGAGAAACATATCCCAACTGACTAGTTTTTAATGCAACATTGTGTGGCAGCCTGCATTGGAGGAGTTCTCGAGCAGATCAACTTTCTTTTGAAACATGAAATGGCAGTGTGGGCTGCTTGCTCCTAGGCCTATAGATAAAGTCACTATTTGGGGGTTTTAAACATGCCTGCAACCTTTTTAAATGTAAGTCAACAATTTTCTTTCCTTCTCTTTTATGCCTGCCGGCAATTCAGGGCAATTTCAACTTTTTTAGTTATTCCTAAATAATGGAGACTGTACTTTTTTTGTGGTAGGCTAAGTGACAACCAGACCTAACTCAGTGACTGACAAACCTTAGTGGGGCCAGGGATATACACTTTGTTGCACTTGTAATTTGAAGCATCTAGGTATGTGAAAATGAGTAATCTGTTGCTGTACACATTACATTGACTTCAAAATTGAAATACAGCCACCGGAAGGTAATACTGTCAAGAGGAGAAATTAATGAGAATCACATTCTTTTGTGAGGATTCTTTTAAGGTTCACATTACCAGCTCAGTTTTGCATCTCTCCCTAACCCACTTTATTTTCTGACTGCAGAGTAGCAGGTAACACATGTGAGCATTATGTATTCCATGTTATATAATGTTGTGGTGCATTTACTAGCTTTCACTGCATCAGGCAAGACTTGGCTAGTAGTGTACCTCAAAGTCTGAGAGGAAATGAGACTTCCATTGGTTGTGTGTATTGTTAAAAATTTTAGTTATCACACCTTTGTTAAAGCAAGAAACTATTAATCTATATTCTTGAACAAACTTACCCAGCCAAGCTGCCATGCTGGAATGATCTGATTAACCATTTAACATGATTGGCCAGCACCCATACAGACTTGTTCAGGAGGTGTTTACTGTTAGGCCAACAGAAATTCCAGCAAATTAAGGGTTATACAATGTCACATTTTTCAGACTTCCTGCATGGTGCTGCATAAATTTAACACTGTCACTGATGTATTTATGTTTTAGATAATGATAACTTAATTATTTCTTAGTCCCAGGTAAGTGTAAGAGAATTTTTCTTCTGCAGATATGCTGTTAACTGCTGTCTGGGGATGGGCCAGCATCAAAGGAAATCTGTCCAAGACAGCTGTTTTGAACAGCGCCCTCAATTGGTTTCTCAACTCTTTAACCTTTTAGTCCTCCTGAGACAGTCTGAATAGTGGACTTTTTTCATAAAATGTAACAAAAATGCTAATTGTACATGACCTACATGGATATCAAGTCAGAAAGTTTAACTTTTTCCATCAGATTAATGATTTTTATTTCCCCTTTCCTTTTTGTTCTTGCAGACTTGGGGGTGTTGTTACCTTATGGCCAGATGATCTGCATCACCCCCGCCTACGCTGAGCTGAGACATTCTTGAAGATTAATTTCTTATATTTTTGTACAGAACATGCTTTACCACAACAGAAAACCTCAGTTGGGAAAGAAAATGAGTGCCACAAATGGCTTTGCAAGTTATTCAGTGTGAGGTATGTGGAGATTCTCACACACCTGAGTGTAGCTGTGAATGCACAGAAAAGGGCATATGTCCAGCATAGAGTTGGGTGTCCTGAAGTTGATATAGGAGGGATAGAAAGTTGAAATATGACAAGACTTGAGTTGACAATGTGTATAGAAATGAGTATGAAGTGTTTGTAAGAGCAAATCTAAATGTCACATTTTTTTAAGGTCTCACTACTCCATTAGAGGAGTGTTCTAGAGCGTCAAGTGTTCACCCTCAAAGAAATAGTCCTTTTAGCTCTGGTTTTGACCAAATTTTGACAAGATAACATGCCAGCTGGGTGATGAAAGTCCATGAATATGAAAGAGTACTTGCCAGAGTGTGGATGTTGAAAATTTGGGTAAGATTGACGTTGATTTTGACTGTTTAAAAAATTGCTATCAAATGGCGGAGATTTTCTGTTTTTGTGAAGAGGCTATGGGTGGGTGTACCCTACAAAAACTTTAAGTCCTTCTAGCTCAAAATCTAAACGGTCATGGTATGGAAATTTTGTAGTGCCATGATGGGCAAACTTGTCAGCTATCAAGTGATGGGTGTCTTGACATAGCTGTGAACTTTGACAAGGCTGCAGCGGCCTCGAAAAGGAGCTAATTTAGTGTGTAAGTCAATGGGGAAATTATTGGGGGTGTGATGCCTACATGCCAATCCTACCTTTAGGAATTCGCTTGTTAATTATTGTTTCCGAATGTTCTCAAATACAACAAGGATATGTAGTGGTTCAAATGAAACTACTGGTGACGATTATCATATTTCTACAGTTGGAGATGACTTGCAAAATGAAAAACGTCAAGATGTAAAGCTGACAGGCTTTGCAAAAGCATTCGCGAAACAGGTTCAAGCAATGAAAGAGTCTGTGAAAGTCGACGATCATGGACCGCGAACATCATTTGCAACATTGCTTAGAAACTCTTCCCATGTTCACATTGGAAATTCCCGTGGACAAGTAGTTGTCGGAAAAATTTTTCATGTCGTCGGCGATGATTTGTACATAGACTTTGGAGGGAAATTTCATTGTGTTTGCCCTCGACCAGAGGAAAATGGAGAGTAAGTTTGTCCTTAACGTTATAATAGTAACCTTATGAAAATCATGTCAAAATTAGGTGCCCTACCGGGATACATTAGGCCTATGTAAACTGAAGTCGATCGCTGATAAAACCTGACAAGTCAACATACTGTATGCATGCCATATGTGTACTGTACGTGTTATGCACACAGCCTACATGTAAGACCTGTTTTTACGTTTGTATCATAAATAGGCCTGCATGCACAGTTGTAATTTGGTTGGATTTCCTACAACTTGGGCTTCAATTTTTTTGTTTTGGGGGAAAATAGGGTGAAAGAATTAGTCCTTTGGTAAATTTCAACAAAAAGCAATTTCATCCAAAAAATGCAGATTGGCTGGAAAAAATGTGATCACGCATTTGTCCAATCCCTGCGTTAGTGCTCAAAAATTGGAAATTATTGGAAATAAAGAAAATGATGGGTAGGCCTAACAAAAATTTTAGGGCTTCACTTTTCCATCAAGCTGTTCTGTGCAGGTTGAAACCCCCACTTAAAATTTAAATTACAGTGTGTCTCAAACCGTTGATTACACACTTACTACTTACGTAGTCTACAGTTGCAAGTTATGGATTGCCAGTGACCAACGACAATGTTTCTTCTAACAATATCATGTGTAAACTACCTACACTTGCATAGCCAATGTATGGTGACAATGCCAATTCGCATTCACTTTTATTAATATCTATGTCATCATTTTGAGAAAGGGCCTGAGGTAAAATGCCCAATTACCCCCCAATACCAAACCGCTTAAGAATTTACTGTTCCAGTTAGCACAGTTTTAAATAAAATATAATATTACAATCACTCTCTTTGCTAGCTTTATTTGTCCTTTAGAAATTATTTCCAAGGATTGATGGGGGGGGGGGTACTACAGTAGAACCTTATATGCTCAAACAGCCCAAAATTCAAAACTCAAAATTGGCATATAAATTGAAATTTTTCAAGTCTGTGACTGGTCTTGCTAACCCCACTTAAACAAATTGAGAAGAAACATCTTCAATTGGACAGCATGTTTGGTCTAAGGGTAGGGCATCTGCCTCTCACGTGGAAGGCCCAGGTTCAGTTACCAGGCCAAGTCATACCAAAGACTCTAAAAATGGAACCTACTGTGTGATGCTCCACATTAGCAATGGAGTAGAGAAACAAGCCAGTGAGCCACTCCTTGAAAAAAAGCTGTGGCCATCTCGACTTGAACCAATAGGTTGGAAACTGTTCCTTAACTAACTAACTAACTAACTAACCCAATTGGGCAAAAGTTAGGAGTTTTTAAACAGGATATACTACCTTTTAAGGAAAGTGGCTTTTATGAACTTTATCCCGCCATATACAACAATGATAGAGTGTCAATTTTCTGGAATTGGACCGGTTTGTTTTCATCAATTGGTAGTACAGGGTTGCTTTCAAAGATTATGTGTGAATACAGGGTATATATCATCAGTTCTATTATGGGGTAGGATAGACTAAAAAATAACCCAAAGCAGTCAGGTTCAGGGTGGGGGGGGTTTGTGTGTTGAGCATCCTACCCTACGCCTAAAATATCTCCATACACAGCAAATGTGTGACCACATCTATAGACAAATCCAGTGAGAGCTTGTGTATAGTGACTGCGGGGAAGCCATTAGTGTGGTATGTCCAGCCTTCAATCATCTTCATTTACCGGCTTCATGGATTTCAAACCCTCATATTCAGTGAAATTGAAGGAATCAAGGGACAATTTAATATACAACCATCTATGAGGCAGGTAAGCATGAAAATTGAAAGATTAAGAGGTGATTTCCAAAAATTAGGTTACCAACTTACCAGTGGTAAGAAAATGCTTTAAATGGAAACTGTTTTGTGAGTGTACAGTATCTACGTGGTCACTGTTATGCTTTTATTTTGCCGCAGGCAATAAAGTTAATAAAATATTTTCCATATCATTCCTTCCCAACATCTGACAAAAATGACCCAAAATTAGGACTTTTGGGGATTAAAATTATGACATTCAAGAGTTACCATTTAAAAAGCTAGATTTCCCTTTCTTGTAGACTTTCCGTAGTAAACTTTTGCAACAACATTGTTGATGATATAGTAAGACATCACTTGTGACAAAAAATTGATTCATAAATGTATTCAAATTTTGCCAACATGATGACCCCCCAAAAGGAAGGTTCCTCATGTAAACTTTGGTGTCCCCCTTTACATGTGAAACATGTGAACCCCCCCCCCCTTTCAATAAAACTGCCCATTTGAACTATTCCAATTTTTTTAAGTTTGATGAATTTTTTCAATCCTGGACAAAGCTTCATGCATTTAACAAACATGTCATGTCATTTCATGTCATGTCATGTCATGTTATGCACAAATCAAAAAAGAAATTTCATGAAAGACAGTCTCCCATACATTTAATGCTGGAGAAACTGCAAAAAATATGTCTTCATGATTTATAACTGTTTCAGTATTCTCCAATAATGTCTGAAATTCCTGGAAATTGAAAACTATGGTGAATGCTGCTTTTTAACAATATTCAAGCAACCTTCAAGTCTAAAATTTCAAAAAGATTAAAGTACATCACAGTGTATGAAACGAGAAATTTATACAGCTGTTTCCATCTTCATAGGTCATACCTGAGCCAAGATATAGTGTAAAATGTTGAATTTATTCACTCAATTTAAAATGGTGCATTGTGCAATAATTTGTGATGTCATTGTACTGTACTTACTAAAATTACAGTCAAGATGTAAATTCCTTTGTTTTTCTGAAGCTTCTGTGCCTTTTGCCAATACGAATACAGTTTATGTGATAGCAATGTCACAATTTCTCTACAGGGTGATTTGCACAACTTGCTGTGGCTGTTGAGAGTCTTCTGACATTTTTTTCCCCCTTCAAATGTGAAATTTACTAGAAGTACAGTAACTGCTTGGTTTACCATGAATATGCAATACTGAAGTCATAAAGTATGATGGAAGATACTTTGAATTAGAAAAATAAGATAAAATTGTGATGTTCAGCTGTTGTTTCAAAATAAGTTAGGGGCAATTGTTCTTTACCATCAAAGGGAAATACTAGGTCTGTTTTGCAACAAAAATTCATCCTTTAAAACTAATATTTATTGACACAGGTTGATGGATAATCAAAAATGATGCAGAATGGTAGCCTTCTTTTCAAAAAATAAGTTTCCTGTGGATAGAAAGTCAGTTGTTTGTTCCACAAGAACAATTTGTTCACCCAAACTTTCAACATTTGAATGATACAAAGTCCATGGCTCTCATTGTGCGTAGTATTTTGAAGAAATGTAGTTATTGCTGGATAATATCTGAGCCATTTTCTTTGCACTCTTTGTTGGAGCATTTTGAACACAATATTTCCCTTTTTAAAAGCCATAAACTATTCGATTGAGTCTAGATTAGGACGAGTTTTAGATAGTTGTGGGAGGGACTTAAGTAAGATTGGAACTGTCTGAGGCAAGGTGAGTAGGCCTCTAACAATTTACAGTATACTTACTACCCCTGAACAAATTTCGTACATTCATTATTGAACCTTGGGTAAAAGGTCTCGTGTTTTTTCTGAAATATGTAATTTTTGATTTCTTACTTTTCAGAAAATATCAAAGAGGAACGAAAGTGCGGCTCAGGTTAATAGATGTTGAACTAACAGATCACTTCATTGGGGCCACCAGAGATATAAGTTTACTCGAGGCAGATGCTGATTTATTGGGCCTGCATAAATCATGACCTCTTTAAAGGCCCAGTTCTCTCACTCCAAACAGAATTAATTCTCCCAACCTTCTTACTTAAGCCCCTCCCACAATTTTTTGAAATTCATCCTTATATGGATACAGTCTCAGTTTAAAAGCCCAATGTGTATAATCAAAACACTCGCAGTACAGTTCATATTGTATACTATAAGCTTTGGTACTCTGCATTGTTTGAATTAGCTAGAAATGAAAGAGCTGAGCCAATTGAGCATTTTGGTATACCCCTACCAGAATTGTAAATTGGGGTGAGAGGATTGGCCCTTTAAGGAAAATCAAAGAACCTTATTAGCGGTATTGATTGTAACTAAGGTGTACAGTGGCAAGAGTCAGCTATCAAACAGTCATGATTAACATGCCTCAGAAGGTGGAATGTAAACTGTCACCTCTATCTACCTTACACCAATTTTCATTGAGATTATTTACACTTTTTGTAAACATGCCTCCTTGGAAACATTTGTTAAGGCAGTGCTCAGATAAATGTGACTTTTCTCAAGTAGGTTCAGCCCATAGGTCACTTCAATGACCAAATAAGTTGACTACTGTTGGTATGGAAAACACCATTACAATACATGGATTGTGGAATTGCTTTGAGGCAATGCACCAATCAACTACCAGTATGGATCCAGTAAATTGTAACTAAAAAGAAATGACCTATGTTGGGGATCATATGTATGGACCAAAGATATTATTGAATTTCCCTAAACTGGAAGCTCTTTTCTCTTGAAAACTATACGAATGTATCAGGAGTTACATTTGCACTTTACCAGTTTGTGTCTGGCTGTGTGTGTTACTTAACTTAACCCCACTAATTCCATATGAGTAATCACTGTAAATGAAAATGCTTTTTATTGTACAAGCTACTCTGTCAATTTTATATTTAGGAAAATTCCTAGGGAGTCTTCAGTGTGTACGATTCAAATCATTGCAGAATGTACTGCTTTGTAGTACTTCCATACTCAACACAGGGAGCTTCAATCTCCTACTCAGCAATACTGTTCCACACATTTTTGTGTTTCAAGGAAATAAGGTTACATTATTTTCCGTGTAGAAATTGTTTGATGATGTATTTTAATTAAAAAAACCTGCCTGTTATTTTGTTATATGATTATATTACTTTTCCCCAGTTCTGTCCTTCAACCTTCTGAAGTTGGCATTGGCCCCATGTGTAAGAGTACTACCACATTTGAGGTCCCTTGCGGTAAATCCTGGTGGCACCACTTCAAAGTTGGGACAATGTCCCTAGTCACTAGTCAACCCTCTCATTGGTCCCATTTTTCATTGGTTCCTCCATCTCATTGACCCCCAGCTTTCTCAGGTGATTGTGTCCCCTTACTCTTAAACCTAACCTTGTCCCATAACCCTAACTTGACAAGGACTTTTGAGACAAATCAAGTTGTTTGAGGAACCAACAAGATAGGGAACTATTATTGAGTGAACCCTGGGTCCTGATGAGATGGAGCTACTTCATCCTCAAACAGTGCAATATATTGCTAGTTGTTTACATCGCTATAAATGCACAATTATGCATTCATTAACCCCTCCCTCAAAAAAAAAAAAGAAATAAGTACTCAAAAGTATTTTAACATATGTGCCAAAGGATTGCTCAATGTTTACATACTGTAGACTATTTAAGTTCAACTAGGCCAACAAATTGTGGCTCTTCTCTTAGCCTTCCCTCAGTACTCTCTCCCAATACGATATTCCCATATATACCTGAAAAGGGGAGAAAACATTTAATTCAAATAATGATAAATGTTACGACAGATTGCATCTTAGAGTACTATTATGTTCAAAAATGTTTCCTGCAGAGGAGGCCTTCCCCTTAGATCCCTCCCTCAGGCTGACATTTAGTCCTGCAATTAATTGGCCCCAAAACAATGGTTCTGCCTACACCAGTGAAGAGAGTATATGTCCTATTAAAGACATATGACATTGTATGCCCCCTCCTTCCTCTGATCCTGGAGGTGACCCTTAAAGGGAAAGTTAAAGCAAAAATTTAATTTCTATGTGTGAAACAGGAACCACATCTGCATAGTTTGGTGAAACTTCCATTCAGATTGGACATGTGTTTCTTGACATATTATAAAATGAAGTCACAAGATTTGTGTCCCAAAGTGAGCTTGAAGGCAGCAGAGATTATATATCTTCCTCACATTGACATGGGATGCTTTGTTTCTGTCTGTTTTTCAGACTATTGTGTTGACTCTGAAGTTAATAGTAAAAGAACCTCCCTGTGGCGTCTCCAAAGTTTGTAAATTTCTCATGCCACTTATGAAATCACATTCTGTTAATATTGATTGAGGAAATTGGTAGTGGAGTTTAAAGAAAAACAATAGATTGTCCATTAATGTGAGGATATGATGTCATACGTGTTTGCTTCAAGTTCACTGTTTTTTGCAAATGTGACAACTTTGCCTGCTCATAGATCTTGAGAACCATGTATCGCATTTTCAAAGCAAATTTCACTGAGGTGCAAAGAATATTTATTTCTCTAACATATTAAAACTTTGGTATGACCTTGAAACCCTTCTACACTATCAAGGTCAAAATGTCTTAGTATCACCAAATCCTCAAAGTTATACTTGATGATGATTGGCTACTGTTAAAAGGTGTGTGATGTGAGAGAAGGAATTGATGAGATAGAAGTTTGAAGTTTATTTTTTACAAATCATTTCATTATAACATAATTTACAATCGGTAATATTGTAGACACAATACATGAAAATTCATACAGTGGCATAATAAAGAATGAATGTAGAGGAACCAGAAATAAGTGGGAACTTTTCGAGCCTGGTCCCTATATGTGTTGATATATGTAATCATTATTTGTGCCTTTATTTCGATGGCAATGTTTTTACTCGCCAAAATGTAATTGTGGTTTAAATAGCATTGGATTGTGCATTAGTATAAGATAATGTACGACCGGAGTTGATGTGAGTGGTATATAAGGGCTCGTTCCGAGTGTTTCCAGCGCCGCTTAAAGCCACGAAAGTGCATTATCATGCTCTAATTCACGGATCCAGAGTTGTGCACCTTGTTTATTGAGGGACAACAGTATTTGAAGTCCTTCCTTAGTTGCAATTTCATGATGCAACATTTCAGCAATTTCAAAGCAAATGAAAAAGTTGACATTTTTTCAGCACGGAGACAAAATAAATGGTTTTCTTCCTTGGTGGGAGGCTATGGGAAGTACATCTTCACCTTCCACGTTTTTGAATCGGAACTTCAATGCCAGCGCACAGCCCCCTACGCCCTTTACCACCATGTTGGTATACTATAGCTACAAATTACATATCATGAGACTTGATACAGTCAGTGCATAACTATGGAGTTAGGTTGGAATGTTAGGCGGGAAACTAAATCAAGTTTTCCAAGTTGATTTGTTGTGAAATAGAACTTTAGAAACCAAGCATTTATGTCAGTACTCGTTCGATGTTTATATGTCAGCACTCATTAGAAGAAATGTAAGGAACCGGTGGTTACAAATGTGAAAATATTTGTGTGAAAACCAGGGCTGTTCTAGGGGCTTTACCACCCCTCATTTTCCCACCACCCACGCCTCGAAAATTGACGAAACCTATGTAGTGGTGAAGACTTGTCTAAAACACTTTTTTATCCGCTCTTGACTCCCCCCTAAAATAATTCCGTTTTTAAAACATATTGTTTAAAGCGTTCATATTGTTGTAAAAAGATAATGCGTGGTCTAAGAATGGTTCCCGCATTTATTCGAAAGGGGGGCATCTGAAAGACACTCTGAGTCCCCTATAAAGGCAATGAGCGTTTTATAAGAAACATTTGTAACTTGTAAGTATGAACCTCAAATCGTTGAAGTTTGGGATTTTTTGGATTTTCGAAGGAAACTTTTGTAAGAAAGTTAGAAAACTTTGTTCGGTTTCGCTTAGCAGTCGTCTCGTTAAAATCAAATGAGTTGTTGAGTAGGTCGTCGACGAAAAAATGGAAACTTGCCGAAATTTTTTATTTTTTTTTTCTTTGCAAATATTTGAAAATCAAGACTTTACATTGAAACAAATGTGGAACTTAATGAAAGAAAGCTCTCCGTGGGAAATTGAATAGTTCAGGATTCCATATATCTTCCAAGAGGCAAACTCAATAGTAACTAGAATGTCGGGCGACTGAAATTCATTAGTGTAACATAACTTTCCGGATGGATTAAGGTTGTACAACGAAATTGAAAAATTAACCATTGGAAAAGTTAGTTTATCTCAAGATCTGAAGATTATAAACCCCGACTGGAGGGAAATTAGAAAAAAGTACATTATTTGAAAGGAAAATAGAAAATTATGAAGTTTTCCTTGAAGAACCTGCCTTTCTTGTTATCAAAATCATGAAGACAGTGGGGCCGGGGGACTGATTACATCTTTCAACGCATGGATTAGGGCTTTCAACGAATTCAAATGATTATTTGCCCGACAGAGGACACCTGCTCTGGCACCACCCCTCGACGGCCCTTCCCCTGGACGGCCCTTCCGTGGTGGTGTTACAAATACTGAGAAGGTGGTGACCGGTGAAGTACCACACGGTACAGCGCGGCGTCCTAGACGAAATCTCAAGGTCATTTCGTTGATGACATCGTGCTGTGGTTTGCCTAGGATATATGGCAAGGATCAGGCGCATCATTTTTTTTTTTTGTCAACGAATGGGGATAATCTAAGAACACAGGACCAAGGGGCGTAGCATGCATGTAAGATCACTTGGTTAAAATAGTGTAGGGCGGTAGGCTAGACAAACTCTGCAGGGGGCGTTCAAACACGACACTGTCTCTGAAAAGCATCACCGTCATTTGGCATGTAATGATTTTACGATTTCGAAATTTCAGGGGCACCTCCGCCCCTCACTGGCGCAGGCTATCGGCTCTGAAGCCATGCCTCAGGAAAATGTTTTAACTAATGTATGTATTTAGAAAGTTTCAATGCTAACTGGTATTTTTACCGAGAGTTGTTGGAGGGCCGAGGTAAAGTAACATTAGTTGATGCATGTTAAGCAAAAATCTACCTTTCTCGTCAAAATCCTAACGGAAGTGGGAATTTCTTAACTAAAGTTGTACAAACCAAACTTTGAGGTTAAGCGCTCAAAAGTTTCAGTAAAGATCATTCTGTAGAGAAATACGACTTATTGAGTCCTGTACACGGGCGTCCACGGAGTTCAGCCTGGAAAATCCCTTTGAGACCCCTTGACCTAATTCCACTAACCAAAGGGTTCCAATGGGTTCCAATTGGTGTCAAAAGATTTTCCAAGCACGGGGCACTGACTAATTTCGCATGGAAAAAATACGTAATTTACCCCATAGACCCTATCGAGTTACGCCCCTGTCTACGACATTGGTGAATTGATCACAACCTTCCCTCTGTACGCGACCTAAACAACATGTCCGACTTTTTCAACGTATTTCCAAAAAGAAGAACATTATTCCTGGAGATTTCAAATAAAACAGATAAGCTGCCTTGTTTAATTCTTTCCAGGCGTCTAAATGGCCGTGCCACAATCTTAACCCCTGCCAGAATCTGCGAAAAGCGTGTATTTATATGTTTCTGACCACGGGGCTTTTGTACTAAGCTTATATTAAAATACAGTACAGTGAACCTTTGCAATAAGTGTTTTCAGGCTCCTCCTCTGAAATTATCATCCGAACCATAATTTTGTCGTTCTGAATTCCATTCTTCCAGAATTTACTTACGCTCCGACTCCTATGATTGATCAGGCCGGAATGATTGAACCCACTGTCTGCGGTCCCGTTAAATTTTTATATTATCACTCCAAACTCCCGTTCCATACCGAAGAATGAAGTGTTTTATTCTGTGGTTCGCCTTTCTCGTTTTCAAGTCGTAAACCACCTTTTCACACGTGTTTCCCTGCGGCCATTGGTCACCCGTTTTGCAAATTCAATATCAAATGCGAGGTTATGAATCCATGTGTTTCTCCTCATTGATATTTATTTTCTTTCGTTCAAGAAAGTCACAAAAGTGCATGAATGTTTTGATTTTTTACAAGAGCTTTGAAACGTCAGAGTATGCGCACAAAAAACCAAATAAAATTAAAACTAGCATTCAGTTTTCTTTTAATAATCACCAATATTTTCCAGATTCTGCTGGGCCATTGTTACTTTCAACTGTTCAAGTTGACATTTTTTTGTCCGCAGTTATAACTATTACTATTGGCCGAGCCGAATTTTATGAATGTTTTGTGAATGCACTAACTTATTAAAAATATAGCGATATGCCTGCAAAGAAGCTTAGACCTTGCTTGTCAGTTAAAGAGTTAGACTTTTCAAGGTAAATATGTTGGAGCTATGTCAATATCTTTTACTTTTCTACAGATAGGCCTATACCTTACCTCTTCAAAGTTTGGATGCTTCTGGAGTCACCTGTTGTCGATGCAAAAACAATAAACTAATGGTGTTTTACAATGTGGGCATTTTTTGTCAGCGCTACCCACGGACTTATATACATGGACAGAGCATGTAACGTATACCCGCAGATAGTCGCCACCGGCTGGGACCAGGGGTGGCGCCAGCGGGGAGACCACTGCCCCCCCCCCCCGAAGAAGTTCGTCGGGAAGTGTAAAAATGAAAAGTCAATAAATAAAAAAAATACCTAGAAGGACCGAAATAACTGGATGGGTGAACATATACTTTTTGTGTTGAATTGCGATTTTAATACATATCGGAATCGATTTTCAATCACTTCTTCTTTCCTCGGTTAAACTTCATTTCATGTACCTTGTCCTATCTCCTCCCCTGTCGTGGAGGCCTAACAATGAACGTAAATGACTGAAGTTACTGGATGGATGATCATGAACAACGGGCAACCTAGTCTCATGTGGAAGCCTTAGTGCGTAGTTCGATTAAATGCGTAACCCCAAAATATTTACAGCTGTCGCCTATGTAACGTTTTTGATTTTTCCCATATGGGAGACAGATCCTTTAACAAACACCCCAACTTTGTAATGATCCTCACAAAAGCAAAATTTCTTTTAAAAAATTTTAAATTTTGTCTTCAAAATAAGCTACAGATTTTTAAGCATTTGTTGAAAAGAAGACCAAAAATTTCACGCGCTGCTCGCGCCTAAAAATCTGTTAATTTACGTCCCACTGGGACTAACTCTTTGCCTTTGGGAGCTTGGCCCCCCTCTCGGGGAAATCCTGGCGCCACCCCTGGCTGGGACAAAAAAGGCGCAACAGGCTGAGATGGCCGCCGTGAAGCTTTAAATCGTCTGATTTAACGACGGCTCTGTAAAATTTAAAGCAAAAGTTGAACTTGAATGGGAAACAATATCATATTCCTTCAATTCGTGACTTGATTTTGACCCTATCTTGCCATATTTCAAAAATATTCTAACTTATCTTGCAAAATATGGCGATATACTTGAGCAAGTCCAAACTTTCACATAAAACCATGGCAGACAGCCATCTTGGTGCGCTTTTTCTCACACGTACGCCTACGGTAGCGACAATGTACCGTACAGTATGCTCTGTCCATCAATATGAAGTCCGTGGCGCTACTTAAGTTATCTCTTAACTGTTACTCACAACAAGGTAGGTTATGATTAGGTTAGTGTTAGACTGATGGCTTTTAGCGACACAATTTAAAATATCAATATACCTCCCCTCAGACAGGACATATATACACTTATGTTAGAACCGCCCTTGCAACGTAGGTCACAGAACAATGATAACATTAGCGATATATAGCTTGTCCCTCGTCCCTCTCACGAAATCACATTATTTGCATATCTAGCTCATGTTTCTTAAAAGAAATACTAATACTGTGCAACGCTCCCTTTTCTTTCCTTTTATTCGGGGGGGGGGGGGGGGGTTTTCGAATCGTGCATATACACCACGTGTTAAGTGATGCTTGTATTCTATTCTATAGTCTGTGGTGTTTGCACTGCCTCCTTGGGATTTCGTCCAAGCCACAGTCCTGATCTCCTTGGCTACAGGGGCAGATCTATAAAGAAAAAGGACCATGTTAGCAAATTGGCCTTAAGCCTCTCCTCCCAGAAGGTGGCTTGTGGTGTAAAGGTGACTTAAAGGGGAACATTGAGTTGATATAGATAACTCAATGAGGGTCTCAAAGGGCCACTACCACATAAGTCGATAAAAGTGACTGGTCCAGTGGCGAACGCAGGATTTTTCTGAAGGGTGCCACGCAGTATGTTGAGTGATCGCCGGCCTGGGGGAGGGGTGTTTTGAAAATGTTTTGGCCTTTTCAATGAGCTTAGATGCAAAATGGTGCAAAGTTTTCGACTTTGACAGGAACAGTGTTAAAAGTTGAATTTCGTATGGTTCATGAGAACTAAACTGGAAATGTTGGGTCTTTACATGCAATCTAATGCCATTTACGCTACCTTTCGAAGTAAAATTTGGTGTTAAATTTGCATACTTTTAGGAGCCAACATAAAAGAACTTCGATCGGCATGGGCGAACGGGAGTATTTCAGTTAGATGTTTTTTCTTGGCCACAAAACGTCTTTTCGCCATAAAGACTATCTAAGCAGTGCGCCGCCATTAGTTGGCGCAGAGCGTAGAGAAGATTTAAAAAAATCCGACCCTTCGGATGGCCGGGAATAGCATTTTCCAGACTTATATGAAGAATCTAACGAGTCACTATCTTCGTTGGTCGTTTGCAATAAAATGATCGTTGCAAAATAAGTTCGCAAATTGCAAAGTGATCAGAAACTTATTAAAGGATACTGTGATCGGAAGAATGTAACTTTGCCCGAAAGACAAGCGGAGCTCCACCATTAGTCGGTGCGTAGCTTAAAGAAAATTTTGAAAAAAAAATGCGGCCCCTCAAATGGCCGAAAATTGCGTTTTTATGCTTGGAAAGAGAATCTAAACAATCTATGTTCAGCTTTTGTTAACAAAAAATCAGCAACATGCTAAGAGATCAAAATATTACCACATAAAATGTTATACCACTATATACAGTTACATGAATGGTCTTGTTTCGTTGAATGGGAAACTATATAACGGAATTGAAAATACGCTAATGCCTCTCTATTGTGAATCTTGGCTAAATTCAAGATCCGCTGAATTGATAAAATTGTCTGTGACTGCTCGAACTCCCGACTGTTAATGATTTTTCCTCTAACATCTCTTGCATGATAAATGGCAAACTATTGCTCACCGCACCTGGACCCTCCGTTTCCATGCCCCGTCACGTCTATGTCGGCTGAAGAAGGAGTCTTAGGGATGGGCCCCTCCCTTTAAAAATTCTTTTAAAGGTAGATGTTCTCAGAGGCAATCTGTGCCACTAGGGTGTTGCAGAGTCTACCTTTTCAAGTAAAATTTGGAATTTGCCAATTTTAAGGAATTATGTGTCCTTACATGTAATCTGGTGCCACATATGATACCTTTTGAAGTAAACTCTGTGTTAGTAAAGTAATGTGGCATAGAGTCCTTGTCACATTGCCGGAGCCTACACTCCAAATAAGTGTTTAGCAATTTAACACTTATTTCGCCCACACTTTGAAAACACGTTTAAATGCTAAACATGTTTAGCCATTAAACACTAAGTGTTTAGCTATTAAAAGGGAGGTTGAATGTGAAATGTTAAGGAATTAGACACGTGTGTTTCCGTGTTCACTGAGTGAGGCAAAAAGTTTTTAGAACAACGTTTAATTCCTAAACATCTTTTCAGACTGTAGGAATGATGGCGTACTCCGCTCAAACCGACAGTTGCAGGGGCGCAAATCTCTTTTTGAGAGTGTGGGGCGGGGGCGAAAATGCTTATGATGTGCCCATGAGTATTAAACGAAGCGCGAAGCCCCAAAGGGCCCCTGGTGGGATCCAGTGGAAAAGCCCCTGTGGGGGTCCAGGGAGCGAAGCCCCCGGAATCTCTTGTGCTCTAGCATTTCCGAAGCTTCAGAAAAACTGTTTCGAATGGAAAAAAACCCCGAAAAAAGGTGACCGTATTTTTAGGTCTACTCAATTTTTTTTTCGGGGGGGGGGGGGAATTACGTTTTGGCTTCTCCCCCCACTTTTTCACTTGAGGGGGAGAAGGTCCCCTTGCCCCCTCCCCCCCCCCGGGATTTGCGCCACTGGACAGTTGTAAAGAGTAACGATGTGAAGTAGGCCTAAGTCGAACAGTCCGTTACTAGAAAACCCTTCATAGGTCTATCTAAAACGTAGCCAGCAGCAAAATTTTGTCCCCAACCCCATCAAAAGTTCCATTAACGTAATGCATTTAGTACTTAAATTCAGCTCCCACTAATCTCCCTCTGAAAGTTATCCCCTTAGTATCGTAGACGTGGTTATTTAAATTAAAGCCCCATAAGCGTAGTATCAACCGGGGCTGGGGCAGGGGGTTGAAGCAAACAACTGAATTTCACGATTTTCTTCTTCTCTGCAAAGTATCTGTCATAATATTTTTAGGACTTCATTAGTGCGTATTCTAGGTAAAACAAACAGTTACACCTACTAAGTTTCACATCTGAGGAGAAGAAATTTTGTCACATGACTCTAAAAAGCCAATCGTGAAAGAGGACATTTCACTATACTTACAGTCAGTTAATTGGGATGACTAAATTTCCCCTCTCAATTTGGAAGGCTTAAACTAGGCTATATACTGATATAGAGAGGGAAATTAAAGGCCCAATTTTCTCATCCCAAATAGAACCAATTCTCCCAACCTTCCTAATTAAGCCCCTCCCACAATTGTCTGAAATTCACCCTCATTCAGACACAGTCACATTTTTCAGGGTGAATATAGAAAGCTCAAGGTGTATTATCAAAACACTCTCAGAACAGTTCATGCTGTGAAATATAGGCTTTGGTACTCTGCATTGTTTGAATTAGCAGTCAATCAAAAACCTGAGCCAATTGAGAGTTTCTGTTACCCTATACTAGAAGTGTAGTTTGGGGTGAGAGGATTGTCCCTTTAAGATTTTTAAAAAAACTTTCAAGTTTGTTTCAAAAATGTTTTTTTTTTTTTCATGTTTAATGTAAGAGATAGGGTTATGGTTACGTGGACACGTGATATTTGACCCGATTTTTCATGATTTGCCGTCGAAAAACTGTTGTTTTGTAACAAGAGGTGTGGTCTTTTTCCAAGAAACTGATTGGTCCGTATGAATGAAATTACCCTCTCTCTCTCCTACCAAAAACACGTGCCTGCAAACAAGGTGAAATGTTTTTTCATTACATCGTGTTTTGATAACTTTTCGATTTCTCTTACACGCGTTTCTCATACAAAGTCGAAAGTCTATGTGAAAACTAAACCCGGCCTGTTCGGGAAGGTACATTGTGCTCCTTTTATCGGATCCCCCTTCGCACATATACACCGAGGGGCCATAAATCATTTCGTGTATTTCCGTCAAAAGACAACCGCACTTATCTGTGAGGCACGCGCTCCCCAGCTCGACGGTTCCGCATTCGACAAACGACGGTCGAATAGGCAATGCTAGGGATGCTCACTTGAAAACTAGCGGATTTATTGCCTGGTCGATTCGTGTCGATGTTAGTAGTTGAGTTTGTTTTTTCACAGCCCTCTAAGTTTAACCAAAGTCAATGGTATGCAAGAGAGAAACAGCAGACCGAGCTAAATTCTTCCTAGAGACTCCATAGACGATGTGCGGTGAATCCTAGCGAGTTATCGAGGAAGGATTTGAGCGCACACGAACGGCCTTTGTTTTCGCTCTTCGGTGGAAGATTTTCTTTGTCCGATCAAATAAAAAATATCCTACGATTCCGAATCGTAGAGATAGTGACGGGGCTAAGTTTACGGGACAGTGTTTGCTATTCATGAAAATTTCACTTCCCAAATGTTTATTATGCTAAGCTCCGAGATAGATGGTATAAATTCGCGGTAGTGGAAATGTTATGTGATACCGTATGCGCCTAGGGGTAATATCACCCATAGACGCCCTCAAGCCCAGCGGCCATTGCCACTGTCATTTTAGTGTGTGTATTACCGTATATGCATGGCCGCAAAGTCGTTTTGAATACGATGCTATTACTCGTTGCACCTGCAAAATTCACCCTACCTTCAGGTCACTCCAACAGTACAACAATAGAGTTGAAGGGGATTAAATACTATACACTGTGATTTCTAGATTTTATCAAGGCAATAGTTAAGCTATGCACGCATAGCCTTCTTCGCGTCATATAATAGCATCGGGTTTGCTTTGCTCCCTGAAGCGTCCCCGTGGAATTCTGCCCGGCCCCCGCGGATGCGAGGGCCGAGAGTTTTAATGAGTAAAGAATGAATTACTATTCAAGGCTAGCCAATGCCAGTCACAGTGACTTTGTTAAAGGACGTTTCTTCCATGGCACGCTCATTGGTGTCCTTACTATTGCAAAAATGAGTGAGTGGCATAATTATCCGCATCAAGAGTTTAGTTCATGAATGAGTATCTATAACCTAAGCAACAACAGCGTAAAGAGATTCTTTTTGAAATTCAATGTCATGAGATCTCCCCTCACAAAAATATCTTAGTATACAGCAATTCAATAAAGATACGGTAGCCCAGAAAAAGCTTAGGCCTATGCATTAAATAAGAAATATGAAAGGCCTAATATGACAAAAGGAGATTGTAAAATATGCTATTTGTTTGATCACAGATGCTAATCTTTACATATTGTGCGATAGGAGCGGAAAATGTAATTTTAGGCAAAGTAAGGACAACGGTGTGGGTCCTACCTTTTCTAATATCAGGAAAGAAACTGAGTGCCTTTTTAATTCAAAACTTAGTGACCCTCTCGTTTTTGAATCTGGCCAGCTGGGTTATTTTTAAGGGGCATATTGAGTTGGTATCGATAGATTTACGACCGTGTTGGGATACGGGACATGACAATTCTTATAGGTAGTTAATGATCCAATAAATACGCATTTTGTACCTCACTTTCTAAAGATTGTATGAATCATTTAAAAACTTTCTGGTTAGTGAAATCCGAAGGAATCTTTAATTTCTCTTTCATGAAACAATGGTTTGTATCAGAATGAGAAGATGGTCTAAGATTTTTTATTTTTCATTGTTAAGTTCAGGAAACTCTACAGCATTGGAAAAATTGAAAGAATTTCATAAACCAATTTCACATAACGCTTAAAGTCGGTTGTCAGACCATTTTATCCTTTCCTGGACCTGTGCACAGATGCATGATCAAAGGTCGGATGACAAGAAAATGACAAAATTGGGTATTTGATGTAAAAAGCATCAGAAGTCAAGAAAATAGCCGCTATTCCCATCAAAACGCTTCAAAAATTGGCCATTTTACATGGTTATGTCTAATCTGTACTTAATCATTAATAACTATAAGCTTAAAATGCAAATCTTGTGATGTCATGAGAGGGACAAGCGATACATTGCTAATGCTATCCTTTGCTTCTACAATCTTCATTTCAAGGACTGTTGTAACATTAGTTTGTTCTGAGGGTTTTATTGTGGAAGTTAAAATCGTGTCCTTGAAAATCAACAGTATCAAAAACCGAACCATAAACTATCTGATGAGTAATTAAAAGATAATTAATATGGGTTACAAAAGGAATTTCACAACTTTGCAACACTTTAACCTATGATTTTTGCATAAACAATACATTGCTTTGGAAACATTCGAAATTTGAAGAGGTATATCTTGAGAACCGTACAAAATATTGAAATAATTTCAACGGAATTTTTCTGAGACAATTCATTCCGAAACTGCCGTCTGGCAGTGTCAAGTCAGCTCATTTTGCTGACATGTCACACTACAGTTAAGTGCAAAACCTCACATTGCTGAAAAACTTAGTGTACAACAGAAAAAATAGGCAGCCTCCAAAAAAGATGGGGAAGGGGACGCTTAACATATTTTAACCTAATGTTGGCCTTACCGATGAATTAAAGAGTTGAGGGGTTGTCATGTCGGACTGGAAACTAGTTTCAAGTTCTAATCCCACATCCCATAAAAGTTCGAATTCTCCAAACCTACTACTAACTTAAGTCCCTCCCACAACTGTCTAAACCACATCCTTATCGAGATGCAATCTCAGTTTATTGCTTTAGGGTGAGTATAAAAGACCCCAATGCGTAATCAAAGTACTCTCAGCACATGCAGCTCATGCTGTGGATCTACAGTACTCTGCACTTTTTCAACTTGCTGTCAATCAAAGAGCCGAGCAATTTGTATGCTTCGGTGGACAACTACAAAAATTGTAGTGTTGCGGGGTGAAAGTTGACCGTTGACTGCCTTGAAGCTGTAAGGTCACACAGTCTGGCCCCTGAAGAGATTTCTCACAGAAGATGCAAAATTACCATCGCATATTTGTAAATATATTTCACCCACCCCTGGAAAATGTCTGCACTCTTCGATACCTGTTACCTCCCCTCCTCAGTGCAGTACCGTAGACCTGGCATTTATTAATTTCTTTTATTATTTTATTACGAGTCTATGTTTACTGAAACGATTTGGTTTTGTCACAAGGTCCTTGTTACAACATGGGACACTCATAAGATATCATATTTTAAAAGCTTAAATTAAAAACCCTTTTTTATAACTTATTTTTTAGCCTTATATATACGGAAAAGAGGAATATTTTAAAACTGCAATTCGCAGAAAAACCAAAGAGTAAGCACACGTAGGGGGGGGGGGGAGGTAAATACATCCTCGACCGGGTGGGACAGGAATTGTAGTGAAGGGGTTGTAGGTTAGGAGTGCATGAGACCCTTTTCATTTGGGACTTTGCGGCGTGTAACTTCTTGCCTCATCCAATTTAGTCTATTTATACCCAAATATAGGTCTGTTTATCACTGATAAAGAGTGGGGGCTATGTCAATGTTCCCAGGGTGCCATGTTTCCAGGGTGGGGATATGACTATGAACAAATTTCTGAGAAACATGGGAAATCCAAACCTCATAATCACCGGGTCTCATTTGTCCCCTGTCTCTTTTTCCCACGTTTTCAGGTGGTTCTGTCCGCTAACCAATACCCCTAACTCTTAACCGTAATTTGAATGGGTTGGGTGACCGATGAGACGACAAGCTAATGAAACGGGGAATAATGGGACGGAATAATGAGACCGGGGGGTTATGATACGAACTATAAGGGACGAATCAGACAGTCGACAATGAAGCGGAATGCTGTATATGGAAAGGACCCTACAAATACAGCAAAGGCAACGCGGAATGTTCTATCAACTTGATGGACTACTCGCACCAAGCATGTAGGTAAATGATAAATATTTTACACATGGGCTATGTAAATTGTGGAAAGATGAAATCTGTTTCACTTTTCAGTAATAATATTAACTTCTGTCTTAAAACTGATAAATTCTTTATCAGACTTTTTAAATATTTGCTCTGGGTACACGATACACGATCACAATCAAACAACAAGTCTCCGTGAAACCTATCATTTTTCTAAAGATCACTTAAATCAAAATGGTTTCAATTTTCAATCCTACACAATCAACAGCAAATGCTAGTCATCTAGTATAATTTGGACTCGATTAATTTTGTCCGGTATTCGAGCCCAAATTCACATTATGACCCCTTTAAGGACACGCAGTGCACCCCGTAATCCCCTAATCTTGAATTGTAGAAGGTTCTGTGGCATAAACCCTCTAACGTACCAGTCAAGCTTTGCACTAAATTGCGGTCAAGCGGAGAAGTCTGGCACGCGCCTCGCGGCCGTCGGGCGCGTGCTTCTTCGGTTTATCTCGGGGACTAGATCGGCAGGTGTGTAGTGGAGGCGTTCTCGAGAGGAAGGGAACCGCAAGAAGGGATTGCTATGCAAACATGTACTTGTCTAAATTAGCATTCTTGTAACGTCGGACTACGAAACAAGTATATACGGTGCAGACACGGCCTGTAAGCCAAGGGTGAACCGCGGCTCGAAGTGGCGAGTCGAGAAAGATAACATAAGGACGGAGGGTAGCGAATGGAAAACTTTACTGGGTTGAAGGTGCTAGAAGCTGAGTTGTTAGAGGGCAGGTGCAAGGCATAGATAGAAGAATACATATAATCTGGGTCTGTTTACACTCGGAACGATTTTTCGGATATTAAGCGTATTGAGATTGGAGAGTCGAATAAAGGAAATCTAAAAGCCGTAAAGGACACAGATTGTGTGGCGTCACTAGGACTAGGAGGCAACGGAAGAAAATAAAAAGTTAGTTTTATCTCATTGGACCAGCTAAAAGATTCGAAAGATAGCCAGCCGAGAGGGTCGATCAGTCAGCCTTAAAGAGTACACGGGCTTCAGTAAAATTTTCTGGTACGAAAGTAAAAGTCCCCGATGACAAATTCATATGATGCGATGGAAATAGGGGTTATTAATTCATTGCTATAGGTTGCCTAGGCCTACTTTTATTCATGTGTCAGAAAATGAAATTGGCACGGCAGTAACAAGCAACTTGTCGAATACAATTTATTTACATGGGAATTAGCAATCGGGCAGTTTTTATTGAGTGTGGGGTAGGCCAAAACAACTTGGTCATTACAAACTACTTTTTTGTTGGGGAGGAGGAAGGAGAAAATTTTTAATTGGTAATGGGTTTTTAAATTGACGCAAACTTCGAAAACTACCGATTAACTCATGTAACACGGCATGTTTGTTCTTTTTGCGTACATTAGGACCTTGTATATATACCCATCAGGGAAATGAGTTATGTTCACGGACTTATTTACATGGACAGAGCATGTAACACGTACGTCCTATCCGTAGATGGTCACCACCGGCTGAGACAAAAAAGGCGCACCAAGATGGCCGCCGTGAAGCTATAAATCATCTGATTTGACGACGACTCTGTAACATTTTATGCAAAAGTTTAACTTGAATGGGAAAGAATATCATATTCCTGCAATACGCAAAGTGATTTTGACCTTAGCTTGTCATGTTTTAAAAATATTTCAACTTCCTTGCAAAATATGGGAATATACTTGAGCGAGTCCAAGCTTTCGCACAAAAAAAAAGCAGACGGCAATCTTAGTGCGCTGTTTCTCACACTACGGTAGTGACAATGTACCGTGCAGTATGCTCTGTCCGTGTATAGGAAGTCCGTGGTTATGTTACATAAAATTGGTGATAAATTTTTCATTTCATTTCATGTATTTGTTTTCCCACAATATTACAACATTTGATAGCGCTTGGTAAAATGTACAGAAATAAGAGTAGAAAATAACATGATATCAAGATATTGTGAAGGGAAGCACTCTAACAAACCCAATGGGTTTGTCGAGTGCTCAGTGGCGTAGCCACGGGGGAGGGGGGCCTGGGGGGCCTAGCCCACCCCCCCCCACCCCCATTTTTTGCGTCCTGATAAAGTAATTGAAAAAATAAAATGTTTGAACGGAAATAAACTTTGAAGTATTTCCTTCAAAACAGTAAATAAATAAATGTGCAAAAATTAAACAAAAAACATGGATGAATGTGCGTTAAACACGTTTTGTGCGCACGTATGAAATCAAGGTATAAGTTCAAAATGCCTACTTTCACTAAATTAGTTACCGTTTGTGATCTGCACTGTCGTTTATTGCGTTTCACTTCGAAGATGAGACGAAAGTCTCGACGACCAACTTTAATGTGACTTTGTTAGGTTGAGACCATTTCTGCCTTTCGGATGGCTGATTGATTTACTGAAAATAAGGCAATCGTACACTGGAGACCACTCTTACACGACCATTCCTATACTTTATCATACACAAAATATGCCGCCAGCAGGTAAGGGTAAGGTACTGCCTTCGGATAATTCTTCCCTTCCATCCTTAACAAGTAGGCTTATGTCGTGCCTCACTCCTGCCCATGACAAATGCCACTGTAGGACGATTTTTTCGACAAGTCCTCTTTTTACTAGTTGGCACTGGCGTCCGGGGGATTTGTAAAATGTCCACAAGGTCCGGATTTCATGTGTTTCCCACATGATCCATACTTCTGCTTTGCGGTTCAATTATTTTGAGAGATTTATTCGTAGTATTTTAATTTTGAATACGTAATGTACCGATGAACAAATACTGCACCATTTTGCACATTGTTTCTTTGGTAGTATGTATGTCTCTTGTAAACTCTCTACAAAAACTAAAAATATTTAAATATTTTTCATGCTCCCCAAAAAGGGAAAATCCTAAAACTTAGGCCTATAATCAGTTCAAAGTTTTGCCAAACATAGCACCATTTTGCGTCTAGGAAATCTAACGCAAAGAAAGTTTCTCAGAGGGGTTTTCCTGTTAAAGGGTAAGGTACTGCCTTAGGTAAAATGAAATCCATTCACATATTGCCGCATTTGCGGCTGGGTACATCCAGTTTAAAACACGTGGGAAATGCCGTTTCCGGCCATCTGGAGGAGTTTTAAAGTCCAAAATTTTCTTGAACGCTCCGCGCCAACTGATGGTGGCGCTCCGCTTAGATTCAAATATTGCCGCATTTGCGATCTACGTGCTTCTGAAGTTAACAATTTTTCCCAAGGGAAAGGGAGATACCGGTTACCTTTAGTCTCATGCCCCAGGCCACAAATCAGAAGTGCCCAGTTTTGGGGTCCCTAAAAAGTGTATGTATTACCATTTTTCCTAGACTGATTTTTTATTCTCATTATTTGAGAAGTCGCAGACATGAGATTCGTATTTCAAGGCTGAGTCCATCCAGCTTAAAACACATGGGAAGTGCCGTTTCCGGCCATCTGGAGGGGTTTTAAAGCCCAAAATTTTCTTGTAAGCTCCGCGCCAACCGATGGTGGCGCTCCGCTTATATAGTCTTGCCGTGCCTGACCCTCGGAGGTATCAGCCCCCCCCCCACTTGTTACCTAGTCCCCCCCCCCCCCCCATATCCCATCCTGGCTACGCCACTGCGAGTGCTCAAAAGAAAAAGAAACAAAAGAATACTAAAATAGGATGATACAAACTAAGAAAGTATACTAGGACAGGTGAGATCAAAACGAAAAAAAAATCACATTAGATTTTAATGAAAACAAATAATTGGCCATGATGGGATTCGATGACATCACATATGCTTGTCTCAAGCCTTTTTTCCAGGGGGCAACACCCAAATTTTCCGATTTTTTCAAAAGGAGAAACACCAGTGGCGGAGCTGCCATATGGTCAGGGGGCGGTCGCCCCCCTGACCGACCAAAATTGTCTGTCGGCGCCCTTTTTAGGTTTTAACATACTTTACTGTTGCACCATTGTTGGCAAAAGACATAATTTAATAGCGTTGTTTTAATGCCCAGCTAACAAAATGCTCAAAAAGCCACCAGTAACTGTACTATCTGCACTTTATTCTGTTGAAAAAGGTCATCTTCTGTGATATAGGAATAGGTTTTGCCGAAACATATGATGCTTTATACGCACTAAATGAATGATGTTGCTGTACTTAGTTGCTTCGACACCAAGCGTGATTAAAAACTTACAAAATACACAGACTGATATTAAATTCACCCTCCCGGCCAATAATAAATGATAAATGATGTTGCAAAGGGCGCAACAATAATTGTAGCGCAAATGACCTTCTTAATAATTGTCAATATATAGACAATAAAAAAGTTTATAAAGATACCAAAATAGCTTCCAAAACATTTTTCAAAATTATTTGAAGAGAAGATTCAGGTTAAAATAAAATAAAACATAGTGGTAATGATTTAAGAGTTTTAATGAGCAGTTTCCATTTTGCTTTTCTGCAAGTGACCACTGTCATGATAAATGGTTATATCTGACACTGTACGATAATCCAGTGGAAGTGCTTATTTCTGTACTTTCGTGGTCTCAAAAGCCAGAAAACTGCTTCTAATAAGCCTATGTTTAGGCTACTTTTATTTATTATGAATTCGATATCTAGAGAGCCAAGCAGACCTTTTGTCTTGGCTATTTCTTGCAATGTACTTAATTCATGCATGCATGCTATTTCAGAGTAGTCACATGATGTTAATTACGTCAATTAATGTTTCTTCGTATACTTATCTTGATTTCCAGATGCCAAAAATGTACACCTAACGGTGATTAACTTCCATAACTTTTCCTCCTGTAAGATTGCCTGCTGTTTGGTTCTAGCAGGTTTAATCTTTATCTTCACAAAGTAGCCCATATTTACATTACAATCTTAAATCGAAACCTGGCAATAACACAAAATATAATTACCGCCTTAATACTAGAATTTGAAAGAGAGGGATAGAAACATGGGCATCCACAGGTAGGGGCAAGGGGGGAAATTGCCCTCCCCTGGAAAATAAAAAACCTGAAAAACGAAGAAAACATAAAGAAAAAGACGAAGACAAAAATTAAAATCAACATTTCTGAACAGATGACTAAGTGCTTCCCCTATTTATGTGTGGTTGATAGGCTATTGAAATGCCATTTCCCGAGATCTGGGAGGTATTTTGGGCCAAAATTTTCTTACGCTCCTCTCCGCGCCTACTCATGGTAACGCGGAGCTTTCCCCCCTAAAAGAATTTTGCCCCCCCCCCCCATTTTCTTCTGCGGAGGCCCATGGATAGAACATTTAAACATGTTTTAATATAGTAAAACTTGCTGAGGAGGAATGGCAGAGTAGTCTTCTACCAGGTGCGGAAAATCAAATGGAGAGCCTGAAAAGCAGTGGCTTCGATCGTGCTGAGGTTCAGGGAAGTTACTCCTTCGAAGCGCCCCTGCAGACCATTTTCGCCCCCTCTGACCGAAATCCCTAGCTCCGCCACTGGTAAACATCACTCTATTAAGGGCGTAATTTGCGGCGCGCGAAGCCCGCCATTTTTTGCTTTTTATGCAAATATATGAAAATGTATGGAGCTTTTAATTAATTGAAAAAATGAATTCTTGGTTTCCTGTAAGGAAATTTGAAAAGTTCGGGGATTATGAAATTATCTGCACTTTCTTTATTCTAAATTTTTATTTTAAATATGATGTTGTACGGCTAAGAAAGATGGTTGATATTACATAATGCTATAGAAGACCTTCGGACTGAAGCACTTCGACGACATTTGAAATGTTTCCGAAACTTTCTCGTCTTTTAAAGGTCGTGTGACATAAAAAAACAAAATTGGATTTCCAATTCCCATCAAAATCCATCAAATATTGACCATTTTACAGAACAATTTATGATTTGCAGTTTACATGCATAAAGATGAGCAATATGCAAATCTTGTGATGTCATGGAATATATAGCCGTATAAGGCTGATGTTTTCCTTTGGTTTTGCAATTTTTATTTCAGAAACAAATGTGACGTTAGTATACCCTGAGGGTTTTATTTTTGAAGTTTTAACGGTTTCCTTGGAAACCATCAGTATCAAATACTAAACCGAGAAGTATCCGATAGTAATTAGGAGATAATCAATATAGGGAAAAGAAAAAAATGTCAACACTGTGTTACACTCTACATCATTATTTTTGCATATGCAACAAGTTCCTTCAGAAACATTCAAACTTTGAAGAGGTATATTTCGAGAACCGTAAAAGATATCTACATAATTCCAACGGATTTGTGTTGAGGAATGTGTGCACTCAGTGAACTGCCAAGTGAAAGCATGGCTTTTTGCTAACATGTCACACTACCTTTACAACAAAATTTTCAAAAATGAAGAGCTTATTGAAGAAAATTTCAAATTTTATGAAACGAAATTTAGGAAAACGTCACTGTGTAGTTGTCGGTATCCCTTGGTGATCTAGTGCGGTCCAGCTCAAGAGATTTAAAAACCTTGGGCCGTAGATCAAAAAAAAATCTCACAGGACAAGGGAAATGGACGGGTCGGACAGCGCAGCTAGGAGTGTTGTAAAAATAATTTTTGAGGGCAAAACTTTTAGGAAATAACTTTAATTGCCATCTACGGGTGATAGCAAACTGATTATTTTACAGGCCATTTTGCAATCATGGTAGTAATTGTGACCGTATTTGAATTGATTTAATTTTTTCAATTTTTCGACTTGTAAAAAGTTTTTTTTAAATACATTTTCAGACACTTTCTAATACACCCTTGACAAAATGTTGAGATGGTTGTGACACCGGGACCCAACTGGTAGCCTAACTATCCCTTGAATCTCGGAAATTGCCTCATAAACAATGGCGGGGTTTAGAATAAAACATCATTACCAGCGATATGGAAGACCCAAAGTATTCCAATTCTTCCAACCGACCGTACTTATACTAGCCCCTCGCACAATTGTCCCTATCCAGACAAGATCTTAGTTTACTGCTTCAGTGTATACCATGGTGAACGTAAAAGACCCTAATGTGTAATCAGAATACTCTCAGCGCCAACGATTTGTAACATGAGCTACCCCGCACTTTGAATTCGATGTCAGTACTAGGGCCACTTAGTGTACATTGGTGACAAATTGCTTTCTACCTGTGCCCCAGTGAGGTAGTTGAGTCCGTTAGCGTCGAGTCACGAGTCCGGCAACTTTCAAATTTCAATTGAAGGACTTCAGTCCGGACTCGGACTTGAGCACCTGTACTTTCTCAGTGAGGAAAATCAATCCCACTGGTCGAGTGCTTCAAATTCTGAAATCACGAGCCCGAGTCCGGACTCGACTACATTCCTCCCCCCCCCCCCCCCCAGAACAGTTGAAAACTTTTCTGTTTTTAATTCCGTTGGATACACCGAAAAGTAGTTTATTATATACCAAAAATAGTTGTAAAGTTTGGAAAAGTTGGAATCCCGGAATCTTCTGCCATTACCCCATTGTTTGTTTGTTTGTTTGTTTGTTTGTTTGTTTGTTTTTTTTTTTTTTTTTTTTTTTTGAGTGGCACCGCATAATTAACTTTTGAAAATCAAGGGCAAACTACCAGAATGTACAATGGCTGGGGTTGTATAAAGCCATTTATCTATGAATGGGATATGTACTTCTAAGCGGAGCGCCCTAATAAGTTGGCTGGCAACGTGCCCGAAAAATTTTGAAATGAAAAAAAACTCTCCAGATCTACTGAAATTGCGTTTCCGATCCGTTCGAGTTTGAATCTGTTTACTTAACCCAACCCCCACCCCCTACAAATAATTTTCACTCAAATACTTTTCTAGGTAAATTTACCTTTTGGGTCAAAATATGACGGTCTTTCCGTAGAAACAAGTCCCCACTTCCCCCTCTGGCGGCGCCATCTCGATTTGGTAGAGTTACCCACAAACACCCCTTCTAGAGATGCAGGTGGTGTCTTATGCACCAACAAATCAACAAATATACCTTCCAACAATGTTGAAGACAATGAACCGGGACGAATCGTTAAATGCATCATCTTGAAACGAACAATGGGAGACGTTAATACATCGCTTACCCCCTCCTAGACACCACTGGACTCACTCCGGGGTGTAATCTTGGAACAACAACGCACAGAGCGACGCATGCTGCATCCTTCTATAATTAAAAGGCATTTATGGGTAACCAACCAGGAAATAATTGTGAAATGGAGAGAATATGTTTCTTTTTATGGCCTGCCAGTGTTAGCAGACGACCGTTCAAAAGTTAACAAAAATCCCTATCTACATAATAAGAAAACTTCTTCAAGTCCTTTCGCGTAGACTTGTTGAAATTTTCAAGGAAAGGTCCATATGAGACCACAAAAGCGCATTAAATCATAAATGGTATGATAGGTAACGCTATTGACCTAGTAAAACTTTAATTACATTGGTCGTGTTAAAATAGTCGAGTAAAGCAGAAGGGAGTAGACCAATCTAGCAAAAAACTAACTAGAAATGTAAACAGTGTTGTCACGAAATTTCCGCTAAGTCTCTCTGTTTGTAGGCTGGCTTTGTTTTGTCATCGAGGCTTGTTTGATTTGTTTAAACTAAAAATTAAGGTTTATGTCCTCAGGTGTGTCTTATGGCGGGGAACATAAATACTGTAACAGCGCGGTCCGTGGGGCTTACAAGTCGACTCAATGTAGCTTACAGGAGAAATAAAATATACCACGTTTAAAATGAAAGAACGCAAAGAGTATACATAAAACGACCGTCGAAGTTAAGTAGTAAAAATTTTGGATTATGACAGAAGCTTATCAGGTCTGGAAGAAAATTAAAGCTTTTCTACCAAATATTTTTTTGAACGGATTTGCATAAAAGTAATGAATTTTGAGTGTGCCTTGTTGCCCTACTTTTGCAAGTTGGTATACCCATTTAATTTACACTCTAAAAATTCCTTGTCAAAATTTGAATAGAATGTAATCAGTTTTGGCAGGAACTGGAATCTTGTCAAATCTTTGACTAGACTGGACTCATAAATGAAACGTATAGTTTCATTTTGAACCATTTCTAGTCAACTTTGAAACGAATCTTTACGAATATTTGACAATATTCCGGTTCGTGCCCCATTTGACTAGATGTTTTTAGAATGCACCCTCCATGCGGAAATGAATGATAATCCGGTAACATCTGCACATGTCTTAAATGGTTTAGCAACTGGCTGCAATACCGTTTTTAATGCTTTAGCATATGCCCATTGGCGCACGAATGAAAGTGTATACTAGGCCTAGTATAACTTTGGCATTGGTCTCTTACATATATGAGTAAGGGCCCATAGCATCATCCTTGCCCTTAGTTGGGGATATCCATGACAGATCGTGTTATATTGGGGCAATACCCTGGGCAAACATCTTGGGGAATATTTCAAACATTGTCTATGTAGAGCGCCACGATCATTTAGCACGTGGTTTATTTACGATTTCGAAGTTTCCCATCCCTCGGTGGCCTTCTCTCCCGGCAGCTTGCAGCTCTGTATATCTAGCACTAGTGTTAAGTGAATGCTACAATGAAGAATTGAATCACGATTTCTATGAAGTGTCATAATATAACTGCATGTGCGCCTCAATTTCTTCATTCAATCTCAACATTTGCCTTCGGTCGGGGACCAACTGCATGGTCAAGTGGTTAAAGCATCCAACTTGCAGTCGGGAGGTCAGGAGTTCGAGTCCTGGCCGGGTCATATCGAAGATCAGTTTAAAAATGGGTCCTACCGTCATTATACTTGGTGTTCAGAATAAGCAGTGAAGAAGGGAAAACAAGCCAGTGAGCTACAACCGGAAAAAGGCCGTGGCCGGCTCGACTTGAACCAATTGGTTGAAAACTGGGCCTTAAAACTAGATCTAACCTAATAGACAATGGGGCAGAGTCCAAAAAGGCTTTAAATCTTGATTTTTTTTTTTTTTGCCACCATAAGGGGGATACACAAACTGGCGACCAATTGGGGGAAAATTGACCAAATCTAGTGAAAAGAATGATTCCCACGTTCAAAAGTTGCGCATTACTGTTAATGAGACAAAATGGCCGACACATTCCCATATACTTGTGTATAAAACTAAACAATTTCTCCTGTGTTCAAAGTAGACTAAAAAAAAGGGATTTTGCAGTCACTCAAAATAGTCTTGTTCATAACATTTGCATACTTTTTTCTCAACAGATGTCATTTGGGGAAAAGATATAAAAGGATAATTGAAATAGAGGGCGCTGTCCAAATGATCTGTAGACAATAATGCAGTTTTAAATGCAGATAAAAACATTATCTATCTCCATGGCAAGCCATACATTCTGCCATTGGGGAATTTGGTCGCAAGTTGCTCACTTAGCCACCTTGACCTTATTCACAAGACCCCACCCCGACCCCACCCTATAGCAAATAATAATAAACGGTAAAACTCCTTGGGTCGACTGTAGTAGATGCTAGTTGGGCCTGCCTGGTTATTCCCCAGTTCTATAGCTGGGTTGTTTTATTTCGATATCACATGAGAGTGGCTGATGCAGGGAAGGGAAACATCCCCTTCCCGGGGCCCTTTCCTGGGGAACATCCCCTTCCCCATTGGCTGTCATGTGGAAGTACATGAATCAACACACAGTATTGTTAATACCCTCAATGAATTTAATCAATACTGTATATGGAGGGGACGGGTCAAAGAAAAAAAAACATTTGAGGTGCCAGAAGGCATGGGCAGTCATGCCTCCCCCCCCCCCCGCCCAAATTAGAACATTTGTCCCCCACTCATCTCCCAAACTAAATACACCTATCCTGAGACTTCAATTTTTACCTAGGGATGTGCTTAAACCTAAGCTTCCAACAGTTCCATATCCAGAGAAGGCATTGAAGGGGGGCTAAAACCTTTCCAGGGGCAAAAAATTTAAGGGGTGGGGGCACATTTGCACACTTCAAAGTTTTTAGGGTGAAAATTTTGAAGGGGCTGTGGGTTTGGCTTCTGAGGCCTTGCCACCCATGGACCCCACCAGGGGCCCTGAAACAGGCACTATACCTCTCCCGCTGATCTAGCCCTTTTCGTTCAGTTTCTGCATGGAAATTTTATGCTCCCAACATTCTCTCCCCCCCCCCCCCCACTTTTAATATCCTTGTGCCACCACTGAGGAGAGTGGGCAGTAGGTACAAATACAATGATAATGTCTGGAATTTGGATAATGGATTCATTCATGAACGATAAGGATGGTCCAACAACTGGGGAACACTTGCAGCTTGGTTTGTAATCAGATAGATTAACAAATATTTCATGAGTGACTGGGGGTCAAGTAATGTTCACCACAGCTCTTGATTACTACTTCATTAATGCAAATGATTAACAAGACGAAGTTTATTAGTTCTTTGGCATGTTGAAATGTTCTTCCTGTGTTAACACATTTCATTTAAATAGTGATTTCTACAGAAGTGTTGAATTAAAAATTACTTGTAAAATAAAAATCTACTTTAGTCAGCAAAGGAGTTAATTTTGACCGCTTTTTCTGTAGGAAACAATTCCCAGGAGAAGTAATTCTCATAGGAAATGTATTGACCTACTGCATTTAGTGTATTGACATAAATATAATCAGAGAGTAGAGTTTAACTAGAGTAGCATAGCTACTGTCACTCACCCATTGCTTTATTTCAGTGGTAAAAGTACAAGCTACTTGGACAGTCTGGCCGGAATATTTTGACAGCATGTGGCATACTGCGAATTAACGAAACAAGTAAGTTACAAAACACAGCAACAACAGTTATTCATCCTTCCCAGAGAAAGTTGTCATGCAGCGGTGCAGTTGGAGAGCCTGAGAGGCTGTCATTATTTAACATAAAGAAAGGTGAAAGAGGAGGAGGGAACCGATAGAGGTAGCGGGCCACTAACTCCAATACTCATGTCCAGGAAAATGTTTACTGACAGACAAAGCGCCATAAAAAAATTATGGGATGTTGTTTGTGACTATGTTACTTACAAAATATGATCATTTTTGCATTTGGATTTTGTAGACAATGAGTTGAAAGACATACTGTGCAAAATTCAAGGCAATCTGACCAATTTTAGAGCCATTTTTAATTGTATTACTCCGATCTGTGAAATGCCGTTTTTGAGTAGCTATTATGGCGGGAAACACATCCCTATCATTCAAGGCTCTCTAGCTCAAAAATTCAATGGTCATGGTATGGAAATTTGAAAGTGCCATGAAAGTCGAGATTGTGGGCTTCGATCAGAGGGGTAGCATATCCTGGTTGAAAACTTCTACTGGGAGCTAGGGGGCACGGAAGTAGCCTTATTTAGTGTGTAAGTCAATGGGACTTATAATTAGTGGTCCGCTACCTAGAAATCAGTTTAGGCGGGAGTAAACAACACGACAGGGTGTATCATATGACTAAGTAGGCTACTCAGCACTTGCTTCAGTGTTGGCAAATATGCTTCAAAATAAAGCTAGTGACTGACTACTCGTATTCTATTAGTAGCATGGAAGCTCCGGATTTACATCATTGGATATTCTTCTATCATTTCTTATTGCGTCCAGACAGGGGGCTGGGAGACAACTGGTCCAGCCTTCAACTATCAAGAAATAAGGTTGAGAGGAGTGTCCGAAATGAAACAACAGCCCCTCTTCCCACCATAAGCAACTCCTAAAGTTCAAATTAAAACCGGCCTACAGTCTAACTGCAAGGAAATGTCTAACACGCACTACAATTCTGCGTACTTGCAAGCAAATGCAGATCTAGTTGTTGAAATGGCACACGCTTCTGTACAAGCAAGCCTAATTTTGCAATACAGCGCCCTCAGAAAAGTTTGACTTCACCAAAAATAAGTTGGAAAAAAGAGAATTCGGCTAAATTGATCAACTGTAAATTGGTAATACGTAAGACGAAGGTAAATTTTGTCAGTAATAGCTAATGTAAAATGTATTGAGATTTTCTCCGGTTTCCATTGACTCCAGTGGCTTGGGGGAAGAGGGTACACTCCAAATAATTGAAAGTTAAAACTGAAGTTTTCTTTTTTATCAAATATGTTCAAGCATGCATATCTTTCAAAATTGTCCAACTCTGTCGTTTCATTGTTCAGCCCAGGGAGCTAATATGTTATCTCCCTGAGTCCCTGTTCAGCCCAAACCTTAGAAACTCTCGCTGATTTCAATGCCATCTAGAGAACATTTCCGTGCCCTCTACCAGTCCACCTATTGGTCTCCACCTGTAAGAAGGCCTACCACACCCCTACCTCACTCCAATAGGGTCGTGTTATGGTAAACATTGCTTCATCGACAGACCTGATCCCTCTGTCAACTGTTAATTTTAAATTTCACCTGACAAAAATCATTCTATAAATCTGTCATTGAATAATTCACGGAAATCTTAATAACATTTGAGTGAGCACTGATCAATGCCTCGTCGTAAACGACGCCTTCCATCTCAAAATGTAATTGAATCTATTCCCCGCAGTAGTGCTCGGTTTGTTTGCTACATATAGCAGGTGTACAAGATATCACGCTCGGTTTCGACTAATAGACTAAAACTAGAACCAATTGTCGATAGATGAGACGACCGCCAAACTATTTAATTATTTATTAAAAAAATTGAAATTGATATAACCCTCGATTGCTAGCTAACAGTTGTTTAATAATTAATTAATATTTTCTTCAATATGAATAGACTCTCTGTGTTTGCCTTTTGGGTGAAGCCATGATCGGATTGGGGACGACTTGGGTATTGGTGGGACGAAGAACTCGGTCAAAAGAAATATTAACTGGTACTAGACGGGTATAGCGTTTTATTTTTATTCATGTTTTATTTTTTTATTTTTTCGAAGAATCTGTGTCGCTTACATGTCACGTGGGAAAACCCCTGTATGGTATTGAATTCAACTGTTCAAGCAGTCAGTGTAATCATCGTACAATACGTATATAGGTATTACATGTGTCCTTATCAAGCGAGTTCGGTAATTATTTACGGCATGAAATGGTGGGTACAAGACGAGATTCCCTTGTTTTTGTGCGTAAAATTGGATAAAACACTTAACATAAATCTAAGCGCCTAGCCCACCGAAAGACAATGGGTGCCTTTCCATCCCCCACTATACGGCAGATTGAAATGCATGTTTATACCAATAAGGCAATTTAGATACAGTCCATCGGGAAAGAACAGATCCACCCTTATATTGTGGATCAGGATGGATTATGAAACGAATGATTCGACGAAATTTCCAAGTAAGCTCAAAGTTTGAAAGACGGTTTGTAGGTGCGTGAGCGGATTGTTTGTGGATGACCGCATATTGTGCACGGTCCTCAAATTCAAATAACCGACCCCGCCTATTGGGAGATGGATGGATGATTATACCGCAACCGGCAGGGGTATAGGGTTTTTTTAAGGGGGGGAGTCTAACTTAAGAAAAACATATTACGCTACTTACAGTTTTCGTTCATATGTAGACGTACGCGTTTATTGCATTTTTATTTCTTTATTCATTCATTTTTTCATCGAAGATAGAGTATACGGTACCAACATTTGAAAGTATGGTGTGATGCGAATATACAAGCAAACGATGAGGAGAATTAAGTGGCAGGACAGTCTTTGGTCATATTGAACTTAACAAAAATGGAACACACATTTATTTTTAGTAACGTAACGTATCTAGTGAAAATGCTTTAAACCTATGGCAACTAATTGAAGCCTCCAAAGAAAACGGAAGTGTTGTCATAGGCTTTATACTGGCCTAGAAGTTTGAAATGTTAAGATGCAGTAATCCCAATTTCAATTGGTTTATTATTTGAACCTGTTTATGAATGGCTCTTGAGAACCACGTGACAATATTTCTTCCTGAATTCTGAAACCTATTTTCTATGATATTCAAATCCTGGCATTTAATTATTTGTACTTGGAAGAGACTGAAATAAGAGGAATATTGTGAGAAATTCTCACAATGTTCCTCTTATTTTAATCTCTTCCAAGTACCAATAATTAGCTGTTGATTCCAAACAAGTTTGGAACGACTGTTTTTGTCCTTTATTTTAACTGACTTGTGCCGACTCTATCCTCACTGGTTGTTAAAAAGCGACCCCATCACTTCACCTAGGCTATTTCTACTACACCAGTACACGGTCTCAAAATTGAATACGCAGGCAACGGAAACGATCTGGATTTTTTTATTGGTGAGATACTCTCTTGGTAAGAGGATTTGAGGGAGGCTTTTCCGAAGAGTCATAATCCTGAAAGAGATTCCCCATATCAGATATTTGAAAACATTGGCTCTAACCTTGGCGTAGATGGGGGCCCGAGACAATCATATTCGCCCTTGAACTGCGGGGTAGCTATAGTAGTCGCGTGCTGTGGGTTTTAAGCAGACGACAACATTCTTTTGACGAAACCTGCTGAGAATTATCGACTGCGCTTCCTTAAATCACCAGCCCATCAAATGGATCACATTCATCCCCCAAGTCCATTGGAACTAGGAGGAGTTTGCTCAAATCTCGACCAGCTAAGGGAACATCGATAAGTTAGGGAAGTAATATAATGGGCACAGTTTTTATTCTTTTGTCGATTTCCTCCGTATTACCTTCAACCGTCAATGGCGCGAACAAGAGGATCGATACGATACGCAGAGAGATACCTTCCACGTGGATGGTCTCAAAAGATTATCTTTAGATGCAGAGAGTGGAAGAATACTTTAACCATCGCCAAGGTCCCATCCTCCTCGAGCACACGCGAATCGGATCAGCGTCTTTACAGAACAAAGGGAGTACCTATCAAACCACCCGATGGATTCGCTAATTATATTAAAAAGTGTGCACTTCTCCTAACGTGCGATGTTGAAAGCAATTATAAAACAACCAGCTTAGGCTTTATAGGCCTAACATTGACACTGACAGGTTTGATAGCTATGCATAAAGCATCATAGCTTTTGTGTCTTGTGTTTGTATACTCCGTGTGTTCACGGGTGTTAGCGAGTAGAATTGAGTCGTCCAACATATACGTATAGGAACTTACCACTGAATGTCCTTGGCAAACTTCCGCCCCTTCATGACCAGAATAGTAACTATGCGGTAGAGGGTCGTACAAAACATTGAAATAAAAATATTTGCACGGGAAATTTATCACACGGGACGATTGGGAGTAAAACATAGTGATAGCAAAAACTTAAAATTAAATTTTATTTTTACTCCATGCAACCCTTCGAGTGACCCACACGTTTGAAGAGAAATTTTGAAGCAAAGTAAATTTGAATTGATAAAATTCTGAAAATTCAGTCTTAACTGTAGATCCGTTCCTAATTTCATACTTTTTTGAAAGGTTTTTATTTAGTCTGAGCAAAGAATCTAGGGGCAGTTCGAACGCTGTCTATATACCATCCTTTAGCTTGTGGTGTATTTGCGAATTGCTTGAAGAGATAATATATTTGTTGGTTGATTTTTCAAGAGTGGTGACTGCTAATTTTGCTTGGTCTATAAAGAAAAATCTGTTAGGAATATATAGTGTTTTCGAGTGACGTCATTATTGGGAAGTCACGTCCACTACCTGGCAAAAGAAAACAGTGAACAGTGCTACAAAAGGGGTGGGACTTGTGTCGTCATTTAAATATACTCCACAGAAGAATTCCATATTACTTAACGATGTATGCATACTTTTGTGTTTTAACCAGTTTTCAATAATTGTTTGGATCTGTTTTTATCTCATCCAATGTGGAATAAGCTCGATAAATCTGGGACATAAAAAATAGACGATTGACACTGGAAACGACAAGGGATATTCCTGTTAACTGATTCATTTTACCATATGGAGACTTAAAAGTTTTGATATTTGCCGTATGAAATTTTGTATTCATTTTTAGAGCAATCAGGTGTCTTTTTGGAAACATTTTGTTGAAGTTTGTTTTTAAGTAACCCTGTTAATAACTTATTTGACTCATGATGGATTCTTTGCATGTAAGTGTGTTTACATGGAGATCGCTGAACCAAATTTAAAGAAGGAAGACTAAAAATCCAAGTGGCACAGTAGCCTACGTTCAAAGCAATCAGTGGTGTGGCTATACATGGACAGAAATGTGGAACAGTGAGTTTTCTGAACTCCGTATTTGTAATTATTTGTTTAAAAAACAAACTCAAAAGCACACTCGTCCCGCCGCAATTTGCAATCTCTAATGAAGCAGTGATCGCCCATAAAGCGCCACCGGTTCACTGATACTGGACAACTTGGGTGCTGGTTTGTTTAATTTTCTTTCATAAAATTGAGAACTGTCTTTATGAAAAGCTCTTGGATTTGATTCGTTTGTGTAAAGAAGACAACAATAAGTTTCCTAAACTATTTACATGACGTTAGAGAGTCCCAAGCCACACGCCTCATATACGTAACAACAACGATCTTTAGTCGCCGTGTAATATCCCATTTCCTGATAGGAAGGACGAATTCTTCAATAATCCACAAACTTTTCTAATTTCCTTAGAAGAAACCAAGAATATAATACTTTCTGCAATACTTGCTAAACATTTTCCAAACATTTGATTAAAAATGGTATAAATTTCAGTGTGCTGCGCGAACCGCAAATTTGGGTCATAACGCAGTTTATTATGGAGCTTTAAGTGCACACTTAAAAAAAAAGTGAGAAAATTTTGGTACTTTCCCCCTCTCCTGAAAGGTCACTGTAGTTTCAGTATCGCTTGGTCAAGAAATCATCCCAACGAATAAAGTTGGTTTCGCCGAATGACCCTTTACCAGAATGGACCTACTTTGCCAGAGGGTCGGTAGGACTTAAGAAAAAGATTTATACGCAATAAAAGTTGTTCCCTCAAACACGCGCACTTTCTGTTCAGTGTTCGTCAGTAAGTTGAGACGACTTCACAATCGTTCTTCCATTTTTATTTCTCTTTGAGAATCCGGCTTTACTTACAGAGTACCTTCGTTAAAATTAATATTAAAATGAACTTTAATGATGAGTCTAAACTTGTGGTTGGTTTTCATACCGATTAAGTATCTAATTTAACAATCATGTCGGTATTGGGTTAACATGTAATTTTTTATTGTGAAAACGAAAAAAGTGAGACCCGGAGCTCATGGAGCCCATGGTTACTTACAAAACAATTGTCCTTTTCAGAAGTGTATTTTTCAAAAGAATGTGTTTGCAAATATTTGCGAGAAATATTGGCTCCCTATAATGAATATGTTTTGTACTTTATATAATCATAGCAAAATGGTGTATATTATCTCTAGCTTATCATTATTTGTCAGTTTCCATCTCTTTTTTTTTTTTTTTGTGTGGTTTTTTTTTTTTTTTTGTCTTTTTTATTTGTTTTGGTTTTTGTCTTTGATTAGTTTGGCTGATTTGTTTGTTTTTTTTTTTTTTTTTGCTTTGTTTTGTTTCGTTTTTATTTTTTTGTTTTGCTTTGCTTTGTTTTGCCTTTTTTTAATTTTTTTGCTTTGTTTTGTTTCGTTTTTATTTTTTTGTTTTGCTTTGCTTTGTTTTGCCTTTTTTTAATTTTTTTGCTTTGTTTTGTTTCGTTTTCATTTTTTGTTTTGCTTTCCTCTGTTTTGTTTTTCGTTTGGTTAATTTGTTTGTTTTGCTTTTCTCTCTTTTGTTTTGATTGGTTTTGGTTATTTAACTCTTCTGCTTCGTTGATTTTTTTCTTGAAATTGAAAGAATATTAATTTTATACCATTAAAATTTCTTATAATTCGATAAAATAAATTTCCAAAGTACCTTAAAAGCTCACGCCGATGCGTAAAATCACCATTTCGATTGATACTGCATTATGATCAATTTCTCATCTTTCACTTGAAAGTATAAACAGTTACAAAATATTGCAAACAACGTACACCCATCTGTTACTAAATTAACAACCAAGTTTGTAAACGATTTCCTTTCAACACATGGTTCTGTAAAAAGCCATATTCTCTCTTTTTTTCTCTGTTTTCATCTTCAGTATTTTCAAGGTCACCTATATCTCTGAACTTGAATCAATTGCTTTGCGGAGACATTAACAGTGACTTATCGATAATTAAAAAATCACTAAAAGCGCGTTTAAGGGCCATAATTTTATCTTTCAAGAGAAGAAATTGATCAAACCTAATTAAACTGCATAATATTTGCGGTTAATTTGAGTCAGTTATCATCGCTACGTATCCCGTTCCCATCGTCTTTAACACATGTCAATCCATTGCCATTATTGTATTCAGAGCGTGGGAGCTCACAAATTTGTCGGTTCTCATCCGTTTTGAGCTAAAAAGGCAGGTTTAGCCTTACTGTCGCATTGTATTTTCACTTCTTTTCTCACATTTTGAACTCACTTTCTGAAGAATTATCGACATGGCTTATTGTGTTGGAAACCGGCTCAATGAGTGTGCGCCACGTGCCGGCAGGTGTCCTAAGCAATTCGACGCGTCCATTCCATTGTTCGTTAGGGAAGTAAGAGGCTCACTTTCTGACTGCAGTGCGCAACAACACTTCGTTTTCTTTACAAATTTCAAAGAAAAACACAAAAATTTATCTGCTAAAATTATGCAACTTTCTTTTTTGCCTCTTATAAGACTGGATCATAAGCTGATTGTTGGCGATATTCCCAACAATTTTATTTTAATCTGATAAAAAATGGTATAATCTCAAAAAACAAATATTTGTTAGTAGTATGCGACTATCAAACCTCCAATTTATGTTTGTTGTAAAGGAACGCCCTTTCGATTATCGTCAAATACAACAGTTTTTCTAGGAACATGATCTCCATAACAATATGAATTTGGAATACATGACAGACACACAAACTCTACACACACTTGTTTCACTAAACCGACTTTTTAGCTCAAATTTTACCTCAAGTTGCGTCGAATATAATGTTATTTAGATCTTTATTCGGCCCGACTGTTTACGTCGGTTCCCTCCTAACTCCAATTTGGGTCAAACTGGCATGCAAACGGTTTTACCGTTCAAAATGAGAATACGACCCCGTTAAAGCTACTAAACTACAGATTTTAAATTTGCAAAAAGCAGCTTTGTCGAACGAAAAAAATGTAGATTACTCTATAGCTGACATAAAGGGTAAGAGCAGTCTTCCCAACTTGAAAAAGTGTGGTAGAATGTCCTGTTTCATGACTGGCTGTTAAGAGTCATGTGACAACAATTTTTCTCTCCAAAATGTGAAATTTGCTGCATGGAACGAACTGCTTATTTTACCTTGCCTATGCTTTATTGAAGTTATAAAATATCATGAAAGATACTTACAAAGAGAAGTTAGAGGAAATATCAAAAAAAAAAATATTTTAAAAATATTTAGCTGTTCCTTTCAAATAAGTTTAGGGGATGGTTTTGACCGTGAAGCCCTAGTTTCTCTTACCACTCGCGGACCTAAATATTATTTGGGCCCTTGTGGAACAGAACTATGAAGGCATGGTTCATAAATTTCGTTACTCTCAGGGATTATGAATTTCATAATACTTTAGGTGAAAATTATTTTTTATTTGCACTCTCCTTTAACCATTATATGTAAATTTAGATTTTGCGGTTGGTGGAAATATATACGTTAAAACTGAAACTCAAACTGAATTATCTTTTAAGGAGTAAGGCTCAGGTCACACTACAGCGATATCGAATCGGATTTCGCTCCGATTTTTGTGAGTTTTAATTAATATCTCCTCCATCTTTGGTCGGAAAGAAACAAAAATTTGCCACTCTCAGGAGGTATATAAATGGTATCGCAGGACTACGAAATTCTAAGTTATAAATATTATTCCGTGACATCACATCCGCAGACAGCTTTTATCGGAGTCGGGAAGTCCGATAAAAGCTATTTGTCAATGTGACGTCACGAAAAAAATAGTTAATATTTCTTTTCCGTGGTTCTTTCATACCGATCATATATTTACACAGGATGGCAAATTGTTGGTTCTTTCCGACAATGGATGGAGGAGATTTCAACTAAAACTCACAAAAATCGGACAGTAACCCAATCCGATATCGCTGTAGTGTGACCTGGGCCTAATCCTCCACGACAAACACTTCCAGTTTTCCTAACCTATTTACGTAAGCTCCTCCCACAACTGTGTAAAAATCTTCCTCATCCGTAACGTGCGCAATCTCAATTAATTGCTTCAGGGTGTGTATATTAGATCTCAATACAGTACTTTGCCGTGTTATATGAGCTAGAGTGCTCTGAATTTTTGCATTCAATCAAAAAGCTGTCCCAACTGAGAATTTCGATGGACCTCTGCAAAAAAATGTAGTTTAGGGTAAGAGTTGATTGTCTTTAATGAGAATATTTTCTCCGAGTAGAATAATACACTTGATTGATCTTCATTGTCCCAGTAAAGCATTGATAGT